>NW_020869615.1:177540-180040 GCF_003789085.1 Penaeus vannamei | reverse complement strand
TCGTAATTGTGTTTGTAGAGGAATAAAACTAATAATCATTATGTACTTCTGTTTGTGAAAAGTTGCGTGATGTCAGGTTGGTGCATAAGGGCGGGTTTCCTCTGGCGAACTTTGGCGAATTCGACGACAAAAATGCAAACAAAATTCTGCGTCGCTGCCCCGGGGACTCTTGCGTGGCTCTTGCGCTGTCTCGGGGTCTTCTCCTTGGAAGAATACGCGCACGCACACACGGATAACGGAATATACGCACACACGCACAAACGGATGATCGGATGCATATACGCACACACGCATGAACGGATGCATATACGCACACACGGGATGATCGGATGCATATACGCACAAACGGATGATCGGATGCATATACGCACACACGCACAAACGGATGACGGATGCATATACGCACACACGCACAACGGATGATCGGATGCATATACGCACAAACGGATGATCGGATGCATATACGCACACACGCACAAACGGATGATCGGATGCATATACGCACACACGCACATGCATCGCATGCGCATATCGTCGGATGCATATACGCACACACGCACAAACGGATGATCGCGCACACACGCACAAACGGATGAACGGACACACGCACGCACAAACGCACGCATACATGAACGAACGAACACATAAGCAGGCACGCTTATGGAAAGGGATGTTGGTAGAATGTTGATAGTCTAAAACATGATGATAATAATAATAAAGAGAAAGAGAGAGAGATTATAGAACAAATGAACGAATGTAATTTCATGTATTCATGTGTTGCAAATACAAGAAATAAAACTTGTATTGCATACATTTAGTCTAGTTAGAAATAACAAAAATATATATTATATGAAAAAAAAATATACATACCTCAAAAATAAATTCAGGTTCATAAAGCTAGTATTATCCCTCCTACTTCTTAAAATATGTGTAAGATAAACATAGATTAATCAAAAGGATAATGAAGAATGAATAGTCTTATATAATTTGTATTTTAGAAGAAATACTCAAAAAGATTACCAGTAACAGAAAATAGGCGGAAGAGATATTCTTAGGAACGAGAACGTGAGTTTAATGTTTAGTTGTCAAGTTACTTTCGTTTTCTTGCTTCTCTCTCTTCCATGATATCCTCGTTTTTCCTCTCGTTGTTTCATTCGTTTGGATGATGTTGTTTTTTCATCTTCGTTTCTTTTCTTTTTATGCTTGTTTTTTTCCTTTCTCTTAGTATACTTGTTCACTTTTTTTACTTTTTATTTCTTCTTCCTTTTCTTATTCTGTTTCTCACCTTCTCTCTGTTTTCAAATAGTCTTACTTTCTCTTCTCTAAATTCCTCTTCATTTTCTTCTCCCTCGCATATGTGTTCGTGGATTCACTAGCATTCAGTTCGCGGATTCACTCGGATTCAGTTCGTGGATTCACTCGGATTCAGTTCGTGGATCCATTCGAATTCAATTCGTGGATTCAATCGAATTCAGTTCGTGGATTCACTCGGATTCAGTTCTTGGATTCACTCGGATTCAGTTCGCGGATTCACTTGGATTCACTTGGATTCACAGATGTGCGTTCGGCAGTTCCCACGGCCTAGAGAAGGGGTCGGCAACCTTAAGCACAAGAGGAAGGAACTGGCACGATTAAATCTGGAAATTGCCAAATGAAATGGTAAGTAAAAAATGAATGACAATGTGAAAGAGCGGTAGGGAGGGCGAAGGGAGAAAGAGACAGAGAGGGAAAGAGAGATAGAGAGTGAGACTGTGTGTGCGAGAGAGAGAGGGAGAGAAAGAGAGAGAGAGAAAAGAAAAAGAGAAAGATACAGAGAAAGAGAGAGACAGAGAGAAAGACAGACAGAGAAAGACAGAAAGACAGAGAGAGAGAGAGCAGAGACGCCTGCGGCAAATAGCTTAGTTATCCCCCAAAAGCTAAACAACAAAAAAACAAAATAAAAAGATTAGAACAGGAAAAAAATATATATAAAAGATAAGATTAAGATGAATTAGCAAACAGGTTGCCGAACCCTCGTGGATCGACTCACAAGGGGCGTTTACGATAAAAAAAGAAGAGAGAGAAAAAAAACAAGAGAAAAAATAACAGAGAGAGAAAAACAACAGAGATAGAAAGAGAGAGAAAAAACAGAGAGAGAAAAATAACAGAGAGAGAGAAACAACAGAGAGAAAGAGAGAGAAACAACAACAGAGAGAGAGAGAATAGAGAGAAAAGAGAAAATAACAGAGAAAGAAAGAGAGAGAAAAAATAACAGAGAGAGAAAAAACAACAACAACAGAGAGAGAGAAAGAGAGAAAAAGAATAGAGAGAAAGAGAGAAAAAACAGACAGAGAGAAAAGAGAGATAAATATAACAGCGAGAGAAAGAGAGAGAAAACAACAGAGAGAAAAAGACAACAAAGAGAAAAAAAATGAAAAAACAACAGAGGGAAAGAGAGAAAAAAACAACAGAGAGAAAGAGAGAGAAAAACAACAGAGAGAGAAAGATATAGAAAAAAGCA
>NW_020869615.1:130040-145040 GCF_003789085.1 Penaeus vannamei | reverse complement strand
CGTGGGAGTGGATCTCGACGGAGTGGAGGATTTCGGAGTGTCATGGAGTAAGGTGAGCACAGGGGAGTAAAGTGAGGACAGGGGAGTAAGGTAAGGACAGGGGAGTAAAGTGAGGACAGGTAAGGTGAGGACAGGGGAGTAAGTGAGGACAGTGGGCGTGAATTGGGCGGGGGGGGGGGGGGGGGTATTGATGCTGAATTATTGTCAGAAATGGCAGGAGTTGTGGTAATGGTGAGGGTGAGGATGATGATAATTATGATAATGATAGTAATTGTAGTAACAATAGTAATAATGATAATACAGAAATACAATAATACTAATAATGATAAGAAATACAATATTAATACTACCAATATAAAAATACAATAATGCTAATAATAATACTGCTGCTGATAATAATAATAATGATAATAATAACAATACTAATGATAACGACAATAACAAGAACGTTCCGGAAACCCGATTATAACCCCCCTCCCCCCTCCCCCCCAGATCGACGAAGAGAACCCGACCAACTCGTTCCCGATCTCAGCCAATGACAAGATTCTCCTCTTCGGCACAAAGTACACCATCGACCACCCTGCCGACTCGTACCAGTATTCCCTCGTCGTAAGTACCATTTATCCTTTGTTTTTATTTTTATATTTATTTGTTTTATTTCTTATTATTTTATTTATTCTTTTTATTATTATTATTTTTTTTTTGGGGGGGGGGTGTTTTTTAAGTACCATTATTTGCTTGCCTGGTCTAAGAACCGTTTTGTTTTCTGGTTGTAAGCAACTGGTTGTAAGTAAGTCTCGTTGTAAATCCCTTTTTTCAATACGCTCGTTCAAAGTCCTTTTTTTTTTGACTCGTTCTAAGTACCTTTTAAACTTTTTTTTCGAAGTACTTGATTTTACTTTCCCGGTGTAAGTAAGAACGTTCTTGTTATGAGTGTCATTTTTTAAATACTACATGTAAGTACTTTTTATTACTTTCCTGTTGTAGATGTAACAACGTTTTCACATTCTCTCGTTGTAAGTACTTTTTTAAAACGTTCGCAACTTGATTCCATATCCTCAGTGTTAGTACCTTTCCACTTATCCAGGATGTAAGTACTGTTCATATCCTGTCATTGGAATTATATTTTTAACCCTTGTTAGACAATTTTTTTTGTAAAGAAAGTGGAAAAGGCAGTATCGCTAAAGAAATTGTTTGATATTATTTCCGCAATGTTGGCTATACTGATGGACAGAAGTTTCTGTGCTGAAGATCATAATAACGGTTGTGAAGACTGGAATAGATGATGATTTTGATGTTCATGATTACCAAACTCATCACAAAACCCACATAATCTTTTGACACCTTTCGGCAAACACAACAACAGCTGAAGGAAAACTCGATAACAGCAGAAGTAATAACAGCGATAACATTTAAAAAACAACAACATTAATACCGACATTAATGATTTCACAACCATGGTATCATTTCCCTCATTCCTGTCCTCACGCTCACAAACATTTCCCTCATTCCTGTCCTCACACGCTCCCTCCCTCATTCACAGATTAAGGAAGTTAGTGAGGAGGACACAGGCAAGTACCGCTGCACCGTGAACTTCGGAGGCGACCAGAAGATCAACGCAGAAGTTCCTGTGCACATCCAAAAGGCTCCTTATTTCACGGACGATTTCACCAAGACGCTCACCGTAAGTTTTTTGTTTTTGTTGTTGTTGTTGCTTTGTATTTCGTCTTTTTTGTTTTGGTTTGTTTGATTGCTTTGTTTTGTTTCGCTTTTTTGTGTGTATCTTTTTTAGTTTTTTTTGTTTGGTTCTTTGCTTTTTGTTTGTTTTTTTACGATGTGTCAGTTTGTTTTTTTCTTTTTCGTAATGTCTTTTTTTTTAGTCTTCGTTATGTTAAACGTATTGGATTCCTTCATTGTAGGCCTATTCTTTATCAATCATCGTAACATATTTGTTGCAATATTTTTACCAATAATTTCAAGTTAACCCACGAGAGAAACACAACGCCATTTTGTAAATCAACAACACATACGCACATACTGAAAAAAGAACTACTTCCAGGTATAATGAACATGATCGTATGAGCAACAAGAAAACATTTTTTTCCTCCATGACAGGTGACCGAGGGAGATGCCATCAGCATTGACTGCCAGCCCGGAGGATGGCCCAAGCCCGACGTGTACTGGGAGCGCCTCGGACAGGAACTGCCCTACTATGGCGGGAAATTCTTCAAGTAAGATCTCTTGCCTTGTCTGTTGAGGTGGGGCGTTTATATTTGGCTTAGGTTGTGTTTTTGTTTGTTTGTTTATGTTTGTAGGTTTTTGGGTGTATATATATTTGTTGTTGTTGGTTGGTGTGCATATTATGTTTTTTTTTGGAATGGGTTCCATCGCCTCATCCTCTCTCTCTCTCTCTCTCTCTCTCTCTCTCTCTCTCTCTCACACACACACACACACACACACACACACACACACACACACACACACACACACACACACACACACACACACACACACACACACACAGACAAACCCACCCACACACGTAAATGCATTAGCAACGCTCGCTGTCCTCCCGTTTTCTCGAGCTCTCCAGCCTCCGTTTTCTTCCTCAGAGAAAACGACTCCCCCAACCCTTCCGATTTCCGTTCATCCACCTTTCAAGTTCACGGTTATTTGACGGCGAGTTTTAACCATTACTCTTCTTCGGTGCGCCAGCTGTTCCCCCCCCCCCCTCCCTCCCCGCCATATGTCGCGATAACCACCTGCCTTATTACTCAACCACCTGGCGTTCATTGGCCTCTGCCTAACCCCCTCTCTCCCTCTTCCCCTCCCCATCAGGTCCAACCAACTGGACATCCCGTTGATCGAGCGAGACCACGAGGGACACTACGTCTGTTATGCGGACAATGACATCGGAGATCCCGCTAATTCGCACATCATTCTGGAGGTCCAATTCGCACCTGAGGTCGTCGTCGAGGAGAAGCAGGTCTGTTGTTTTCTTTTTCTTTATTTTTTTCGATTTTGTTTGTTTTTCTTTTTATTGTTTTTATTTTCGTTTTTTTCGTTGTGTATTGGTTTGGATTTACTAAGGCAGTAACAATTATTATTGCTATTTTATCATTTACTATTTCGAAAACCATAACATGACTCTGACCAATATTTAGAGGATTCCCATTCACAAGAATCTCGTTTTAATTTTCTCTTTTCATTGTCGACTGATTTTTAAATATGATTCGGCAGCAACAATCACAATTACCATTTTATGTTCATCCCTTACAAAAACGACGAACTCTGACCGAACGAGACACGAGTCGAACCACTTTCCGAACCACTTTTATTCCTCCCGCAGGTGTTCGCCGCCCCAAGCGACCCCGTCAAGATGGCCTGCACCGTGTTCGCCAAGCCCTCCGCCGACATCGCCTGGTACAAGGACGACCAGGCTATCCTCGGTGGAGCCAATATGAAGTTAGTTGCTTAAATTGCTTCGTTTTTTTTTAGTTGGATTTTTTTTTTTTTTTTTTTGACAAGGCTGTTTTTGTTCATATTAGATTTTGGTGTGACTTATATTTTTAGGTAAATATTGTGGATATTCATGTTAGAATTGTATATTTCTTTTCACGGAGAATACACTTTGTGAATATAAGAAAAAAAAATAGATTATAGGGAGTATCATTATCATTACTTCCTTCGTCAACATCATTAGTATAACTTGCTTAATAAACAACGCACAATCAACATTATTACAACTTGCTTAATAAACAACCCACAATCCTAAGTCCTCCAACCGAACAAATCTAACCAACCGACTCCTTTTTCCCCCAGAATTAGCAAGGTGGAGCTGGAGGAAGGCAAAGGCTTCACCACCACCCTCTCCATCGGCGAAGCTTCGGCAGAAAACTTCGGAAGCTACTCCTGCAGAGCCGTCAACGCCATCGGCAAGACGGAGCAGACCATCGAAGTCAGGAGTAGGTGTCTTGGGGTCTTCAGCTGGGGCGTGGCCTCGTGGGCGGATTTTTTTTTTTTTTTTTTTTTGGGGGGGGTTGGTTTCTGGGGAGGTAGGGGGTGGGGTTGTTGTCTTTGGTGTGTGGTTTATTTGTGGTTTATTATTGTGTGATTATTATTTTGAGACTGTTAGTCAGATTGTTAGTGCATTCAGAATTAGAGGAATTATGTTCATGAATCGTACGTTGCTTAATCATTGAAGGGGAGGAGACCAGTCTTTCTTGACTGATTCTCGTCCTGTAAAGGGAGCGATTGGAAGCTCAAACCGCCCCGTCGCCCTGAGGGCCGCCCTGTTCCTTTCTCTCACCGCCCGCTCTCCCCGCAGTGAAGTCCGCCCCCCTGATCGTGAAGCAGTCGCGCTCGGAGGTGCTCTACGACCTGGAGAAGACGAATCTGCGCGACGCCCTCCCGGTGGTGATCGAGTGCGAGGCCGAGGGCCACCCGACGCCCGACTTCCGCTGGACCAAGAACGGGGCGCAGCTGGTGTGGCAGGCCGACCCGCGCTTCTCGCTCGAGGACGGCACCGGCAACCTGCTCATCTCCGACCCGACCATGGACGACAACGGCCTCTACCAGTGCTTCGCCTACAACGAGCTCGGCACCGCCGTCGGCGACCCCGTCTACCTCCTCAACACCACCCGGATCGAGTTCTCCAACAACAAGGACAACACGGACCTGTACCCGGTCGAGGCCGAGCTCGGGCGCCCCTACAAGCTGTCGTGCCCTGAGGCCACCGGGTACCCGAAGCCCAGCCTCAACTGGGTCAAGGCCATCGCCCGCGAGAGTCAGATCGAGCTGGAGTTCGTGAGCGACGAGCGCATCGTGGCCGACCCCGACGGCAACCTGTGGTTCACGCACATCACGGAGGACGACGCCACCGCCGACAAGTTCAAGTACATGTGCCTCGGCTCCACGGAGTTCGAGCCCGCCGACTACTCCATCGCCTCCACGATCGAGCTCTCCGTCGTCTCGCCGGCCGACGGGAACGTCAACTCCGAGGAGCACTCCGTCAACGTCGAGACCTTCAGCATGTACACGTCGCCGGAGACCGTCACCTTCCAGGCCGAGCAGGAGAACACGCTCTGGTGCATCTACGGCGGCGAGTGAGTGTCTGCGCGCACGCGCACTGCGTCGGACCATTGCTCAATTTCAACCATTTACTTTTGTTACTGATATATACAATAGGGAAAGGATGCATAAGATGCTGAAATATTCATAAAATACGACCAACTAACACAGCTGCCTCTCCCGCCGCCAGGCCCGTCCCCTCCGTGGAGTGGCGCCGCACCGACGGCGAGGAGATGGACAAGGAGCGCTTCGTGACGCGCAACTTCGGCCGCACGCTCGTCGTCAAGGACACCATGGTAGGGCTCGAGCCTTCGCGCCCGCTGGGCCGCTACTCTGGTGAACGGGGGCGGCTCCGTAGATGGCTCTTGTGTTATTCAAAGATTAGTTGGGTTTGGACCCGAAGATAAGATACAGAGGGAAGCTACTATAGAAAACTGCAAATTATTCCAGCCTCTTAATTCAGTTACTTTGTTCATTCTGATGATGTCACTTGAACTTTGCTTTGACGACCACCTGTTATTTTAAAGATCAATTTCACTTAGAAAGAATATTATACTTTTTTCAACCCTTCCAATGATCCCAACACGACCCTCTCACCGACTTGAACGCGACCCCCTTTCCCCGCGCCCTCTCTCACTCTCGACCTCCTCCTCCAGCTCAGCGACGCCGGCGAGTACGAGTGCAGGTCCAGCAACGGCGTCGGAGCGTCCAAATCGACCAAGATCCAAGTCGAGGTGGAGATGAAGCCCACCTTCAGGAGCGAGTTGGCCTCCCAGACGGTGCGGGAGGGCGCCACCGTCACCTTCACGTGCGACGCCGAGGCCACCGGGGAGGTCGTCTACAACTGGATCTTCAACGGCCGCGTCCTGGACAAGGATGGTGAGGACTGGGCTTCTCTCTTCTCGACCCCCCCCTCTCTCTCTCCTTCTCCCCCTTTTTCTCTCCTTCCCCCCTCTCTCTCCTTCTCCCCTTTTTCTCTCTCTCTCTCTCTCTCTCTCTCTCTCTCTCTCTCTCTCTCTCTCTCTCTCTCTCTCTCTCTCTCTCTCTCTCTCTCTCTCTCTCTCTCTCTCTCTCCTCTCTCTCTCCTCTCCCTCCCTCCCTCCCTCCCTCGCTAGTGAGTGGGAAAACTGGGCTTCAGGTTTCCTCTTTTTTCTCGTCCTTTGTTAGCTTCTCATATTTTCATGTGATTGGTGTCATCTGCGTGTTATTTGCCTCCCCTTGGCCAATACTGACCTGGAGAATATTAGAATGCGATAAAATGCACAGGTGTTTATATCAGCGCTCCCTTCTGTCCCTCAGGGCACCACCGCCGCACGCTCGCCGGGAATAAGCTCACGATCAACGACGTCTCCGTGGTTGACGTTGGCAACTATGCCTGCAACGCCACCAGCAGCGTGGGCTATGCTTACGGCCAGGCTGTCCTCAACGTTATCCGTAAGTGATGCGATTGTTGGTCCCTTTTCGACAAAATGTGAATCTGTGTTGGTTTATTTGTATTCATGAAATTCTGTGTTTGTATTCAGTTTCCCTTCTTGTTAATGTTATTGTATCTTTAACGTAAGGAAGAAAAAAATCCCTAGAACGCCATTTTGAGGTTTCCTTTATCGAGTCCTGAGTTTAGTTCCTTCCTGTACTTTATCTGACGCGCCTTTTACCCCTCAGCCATGGACCGCAGTGCAGGCGGCGTCGGCGGCGGCTCCTGCGGCGGCATCAGCGAACTGAAGAAGGAGATCTCCGCCCTGCGCGAGACTGTGGACACGATGCACAACCTGCTGCAGGAGCACTTCAGCGTCTCGCAGCACAACCACGAGAAGCTCCACAAGATCGCCGAGAGCATGGGAGTCCCCGAGATGGTCCAGGACGACATGACGCAGGAGGAGGAGATGCCGAAGGTCGAGGCCGTGGAGCAGGCCGAGGAGGAGGTGACGACGGAGGAAACCGCCAGCGCTTGAACGGCCGCGGGAAGTGACGGCCAATTTTGATTTTTTTTTTTTCTTTTTTTTTCCATTTTTATTTGTGTGTATGTGTGTGACACCTGTGAGCAGGTCGGTCATTTTGTCGTTTGTGTGAGCTTTTTTGTGGATTGGCAAACAAGATAATTGTGTTTTTGTTATATATATACGCATATACATTTAGGGAGCACTTTTTTACTATGTCAAATAGATTATTTGATGAATTGTGGTCCGCGAAAATATATATACCGGTGGCCCTCATAAGATTGGCTCTGGCGCTTTGCATGGCCAGAGTACAGTCGCTCAGCCACAGTTAGTAGTTGTAACTTAGGGCATTCTGTGCAATACACCCATTGTCATGTTCCAAATACATTCTAAGAGGTACACATCGTGTTTCACTTTCCCTTTAGAACAGCTGTATGGCAAGATGTTAATCAAACCATTAAACCATTTTCAAGTTATTTTTTATAGTTATTAGGAAATTAGTTAATACTCAAAGCACATTTTATTACCCTGTACATAAATATTGTCTGTGTCGTCTGCCAAAAAATGAAATGATTATCAGCATTATTTTCGCTTGGGCTCAAATACAGCACACCGTTTAAATAAGCTTTTTGATCCTCGACGCTCCCCACAAGAGGCGTCTGACTAATTTAGAAAGTAATATAAAATGGGTCGGCTCGAACAGGCGTCCCATTTGCTGCTCCAGACATACTCTTAAAAAGCATCGTTTCTAAATACATCAACAAGCATGTTCAAATAATTTGCTAAAAGAAGAAAAAACAGTTTCTTTAAATAAAATAGCATTAAAAATAACAAGAAATTAAGTGATAGTTTTATTAAGTCGCGGTCACACTACTCCTTCTACCAGCTGGGTCCCCTGACACACCGCTACCCCATCCCAAGTTCTCGTCCCGTGATACCGAAAGACCGGTCACACTAGCTAGGGAAAGGTCTTCAGTCCCATAATCATGTAAACACGATCACAACGCTCTTGAGGAAGCAACACTGTTTTTTTTCTTTATCTCTTTCCCTTCGTATATTGTGTCTTGTCTTTAGAAGAGCTAAGAGTAAAAAGAATCTGACAACACGATTGTGGGTCGGACCGTAGTCTGACAGGAGAGACCGAAATGTGTGTAATAATGTGGATACTCCTGTTGTAGGTGTCCGCTCATGTCAGCTATCTGAATCCTCTTCAAGAGTCATTTATTTTCCATGGCTCCTCAATAGCCTTAATATTGTCAATGAGAGAATAAACAATGCATTGGTGGTGAAATGTTTCCATTCGTTCAATACAATATCAGAAAATAAATACTATGCTAACTTCGTACTTGCATGCAAAGTACTATAGATTAGTGAAAGCGCGTATAACTGCATATCAGAGTACCGTATTACTAATCAATGAAGTGATTGGTAATGGTTACTTCGGATCTCGAGGGCAAAGACCGACACAGCGGTCCTCTCCCCGTCCCAGGTTACGGAAGGGATCAGCCCCATATCTCGAGATCCCGCTGTACCAAGGAGTCGTGTGACCGCGGCTTTATTATGTAAGGGTGATACTCTGCACTGCATTACGGCAAGTGTAGAACAAATATGTTTCTTTTTCCTGTATTTGTTTCTAGTGAGCACGAGAGTAGATAAATTACCTAGCTATCTAGCTTATAGAAATTACTAAAAAATATCCATAATGATGTGCTCTCTGGGGCCGCTCAGGAGGCCACCTTAGTTGAAGGAGAATTATATACAATCTGGAACCGCCGTAGTTCATGAGTCTTTCGACCCTACTTTAAACCGTTATCTTTTTCCTTTGGCCCTTTTAATTTTTATTATTTTTTTTTAATGGCTCATGAATATCGCTCTAATATATATATATATATATATATATATATATATATATATATATATATATATATATATATATATATATATATATATATATATATAATGTATATGTATATACACATGTCAGTGCAGTCAAGGCCCAAGAAAAAAAAAAAAAAAAAAAAAAACGCTGTGGTGATTCCTTCTCGCCCGATCTCGCTTTCCCTGTCCCCCTGGCTCTGCTGTTGGGTCGGGAAGGGACCTGTGCTATGTCTACCTTCGTGCTATTAAAAGGATATCATAAAGAAAAATAAGATAATAAAAATAATAAAAAGAGAATTGACGTGTGAATGAAGCAATGGGTGATACAGCGGTTGTTAGGCAGTTGGCCGTTTGCCTGGGCAGGGCAGGGACATTGGCGGGCAAAAGTCTTTTAAGGAAGTGAAGCCTCGAATCCGTCTTGCCCTATACAAAAACTGTGGTATTAAGCGGGCGTTCGAAACAAGATTCGAAACGTTTGACAAGAGTTTTGACCGTGACTGAACCAGCGAAATGCCTCGAGCCACAGTGCAGTCTCGAACGGACGGCTGCTCAGGTAATTCTCTCTACTGGATCTTTTCATTCGTTTTCTTATTTTTATTGTTATACATTTGCCTCTTTCGAATATGCATTTTCATCTTTTTTCATGTTTAATAGTGATTCTTATGAAAACGGAGTCTTTGATTGATTAAAGTGGCTTTTGAGTGAGATTGCTGTTTTTTAGAATGCTTCGTAAATATCTTGCAGCCTCTGCCTCTGATTCACGAGCCCTGGCGCCCCGACCGCCTCTCCTGCCTGACGCCCGACGCCTCTCGTGCCACCGCCTCTGGCCCCCGACCGCCTCTCGTGCCTCGCCCCGACCGCCTCTCGACGACCGCCTCTCGTGCTTGACGCCCCGACGCCTGCCGCCTCTCGTGCCGCCCCGACCGCCTCTCGTGCCTGGCGCCCCGACCGCCTCTCGTGCCTGGCGCCCCGACCGCCTCTCGTGCCTGGCGCCCCGACGCGCCTCTCGTGCTTGACGCCCCGACCGCCTCTCGTGCCTGACGCCCCGACCGCCTCGTTCTCGTGCCTGCCCCGACCGCCTCTCGACCGACCGCCTCTCGTGCCTGGCGCCCCGACCGCCTCTCGTCGACGCCCCGACCGCCTCTCGTGCCTGGCGCCCCGACCGCCTCTCGTGCCTGACGCCCCGACCGCCTCTTGCCTGACGCCTCCGACGCTCTCGTGCCTGAACGCCCCGACCGCCTCTCGTGCCTGACGCCCCGACCGCCTCTCGTGCCGCCCGACGCCTCTCGACCGCCTCTCGTGCCTGGCGCCCCGACGCCTCTCGTGCCTGACGCCCCGACGCTCTCGTGCCTGACGCCCCGACCGCCTCTCGTGCTGACGCCCCGACCCGCCTCTCGTGCCTGGCGCCCCGACCGCCTCTCGTGCTCCCCGACCGCCTCTCGTGACCGCCTCTCGTCGCCCCGACCGCCTCTCGTGCCTGACGCCCCGACCGCCTCTCGTGCCTGGCGCCCCGACCGCCTCTCGTGCCTGAACCGCCTCTCGTGCCTGCGCCCCGACCGCCTCTCGTGCCCGCCCGACCGCCTCTCGTTGCGCCGACCGCCTCTCGCTGCGCCCGACCGCTCTCGTGCCTGACGCCCCGACCTCGTCCTGACGCCCCGACCGCCTCTCGTGCTGACGCCCCGACCGCCTCTCGTGCCTGACGCCCCGACCGCTCTCGTGCCTGACGCCCCGACCGCCTCTCGACCGCCTCTCGTGCCTGGCGCCCCGACCGCCTCTTCGTGCCTGACGCCCGACCGCCTCTCGTGCCTGACGCCCCGACCGCCTCTCGTGCCTGACGCCCGACCGCCTCTCGTGCCTGACGCCCCGACGACGCCTCTCGTGCCTGACGCCCCGACCCTCTCGTGCCTGGCGCCCGCCCGACCGCCTCTCGTGCCTGGCGCCCCGACCGCCTCTCGTGCCTGGCTCTCGTGCTGACGCCCCGACCGCCTCTCGTGCCTGACGCCCCGACCGCCTCTCGTGCCTGACGCCCCGACCGCCTCTCGTGCCTGGCGCCCCGACCGCCTCTCGTGCCTGGCGCCCGACCGCCTCTCGTGCCTGACGCCCCGACCGCCTCTCGTGCCTGACGCCCCGACCGCCTCGTGCCTGTGCCTCTCGTGCCTGACGCCCCGACCGCCTCTCGTGCCTGACGCCCGACCGCCTCTCGTGCCTGACGCGACCTCTCGTGCCTGGCGCCCGACGCCTCTCGTGACGCGACCCTCTCGTGCCTGGCGCCCCGACCGCCTCTCGTGCCTGACGCCCCGACCGCCTCGTGCCTGACGCGACCGCCTCTCGTGCCTGGCACCGACGCCTCTCGACGCCCCCGACCGTGCCTCTCTCGTGCCTGACGCCCCGACCGCCTCTCGTGCCTGACGCCCCGACCGCCTCTCGTGCCTGACGCCCCGACCGCCTCTCGTGCCTGACGCCCCGACCGCCTCTCGTGCCTGACGCCCCGACCGCCTCTCGTGCCCTGGCGCCCCCGACCGCCTCTCGTGCCTGACGCCCCGACCGCCTCTCGTGCCTGGCGCCCCGACCCTCTCGTGCCTGACGCCCCGACTCTCGTGCCTGGGCGCCCCGACCGCCTCTCGTGCCTGGCGCCCCGACGCCCTCGTGCCTGACGCCCCGACCGCCTCTCGATCTCGTGCCTGCGCCCCGACCGCCTCTCGTGCCTGACGCCCCGACGCCTCTCGTGCCTGGCGCCCCGACGCCCTCTCGACGCCACCCTCTCGTGCCTGACGCCTCTCGTGCCTGACCGCCTCTCGTGCCTGGCGCCCCGACCGCCTCTCGTGCCTGACGCCCCGACCGCCTCTCGTGCCTGGCGCCCGACCGCCTCACGCCCCGACGCCTCTCGTGCCTGACGCCCCGACCGCCTCTCGTGCCTGACGCCCCGACCGCCTCTCGTGCGTGACGACCGCCTCTCGTGCCTGACGCCCGACCGCCTCTCGTGTGACGCCCGACCGCCTGTGCGCCCCGACCGCCTCTCGTGCCTGAGCCCCGACCGCCTCTCGTGCCTGGCGCCCCCGACCGCCTCTCGTGCCTGACGCCCCGACCGCCTCTCGTGCCGCCCCGACCGCTCTCGCCCGGACCGCCTCTCGTGCCTGGCGCCCCGACCGCCTATCCTCTCGTGCCTGACGCCCCGACGCGCCTCTCGTGCCTGGCGCCCGACCGCCTCTCGTGCCTGACGCCCCGACCGCCTCTCGTGCCTGACGCCCCGACCGCCTCTCGTGCACGCCCCGACCGCCTCTCGTGCCTGGGCCCCGACCGCCTCTCGTGCCTGGCGCCCCGACGCCTCTCGTGCCTGACGCCCCGACCGCCTCTCGTGCCTGGCGCCCCGACCGCCTCTCGTGCCTGACGCCCGACCGCCTCTCGTGCCTGACGCCCCGACCGCCTCTCGTGCCTGACGCCCGACCGCCTCTCGTGCTTGACGCCCCGACCGCCTCTCGTGCCTGGCGCCCCGACCGCCTCTCGTGCCTGACGCCCCGACCGCCTCTCGTGCTGGCGCCCCGACCGCCTCTCGTGCCTGACCCCCGACCGCCTCTCTCGTGCCTGACCGCCTCTCGTGCCTGACGCCCCGACCGCCTCTCGTGCTGGCGCCCCGACCGCCTCTCGACCGCCTCTCGTGCCTGACGCCCCCGACGCCCTCTCGTGCCTGGCGCCCCGACCGCCTCTCGTGCCTGACGCCCCGACCGCCTCTTCGTGCCTGTGTGCCTGACGCCCCGACCGCCTCTCGTGCCTGACGCCCCGACCGCCTCTCGTGCCTGGCGCCCCGACCGCTCTCGTGCCTGACGCCCCGACCGCCTCTCGTGCCTGACGCCCCGACCGCCTCTCGTGCCTGGCGCCCGACCGCCTCTCGTGCCTGACGCCCCGACGCCTCTCGTGCCTGACGCCCCGACCGCCTCTCGTGCCGCCCCGACCGCCTCTCGTGCCTGGCGCCCCGACCGCCTCTCGTGCCGCCCCGACGCCTCTCGTGCCTGGCGCCCGACCGCCTCTCGTGCCTGCGCCCCCGACCGCCTCTCGTGCCTGACGCCCCGACCGCCTCTCGTGCCTGACGCCCCGACCGCCTCTCGTGCCTGGCGCCCCGACCGCCTCTCGTGCCTGACGCCCGACCGCCTCTCGTGCCTGACGCTCTCGTGCCTGACGCCCCGACCGCCTCTCGTGCCTGGCGCCGCCTCTCGACGACCGCCTCTCGTGCCTGACGCCCCGACCGCCTCTCGTGCCTGGCGCCCCGACCGCCTCTCGTGCCTGACGCCCCGACCGTCTCTCGTGCCTGACGCCTCTCGTGCCTGACGCCCCGACCGCCTCTCGTGCCTGACGCCCCGACGCCTCTTCGTGCCACCGCCTCTCGTGCCTGACGCCCCGACCGCCTCTCGTGCTGGCGCCCCGACCGCCTCTCGTGCCTGACGCCCCGACCGCCCTCTCGTGCCTGGCGCCCCGACCGCCTCTCGTGCCTGACGCCCCGACCGCCTCTCGTGCCTGCGCCTCCGACCGCCATCTCGTGCCTGACGCCCCGACGCCTCTCGTGCCTGACGCCCCGACCGCCTCTCGTGCCTTGACGCCCCGACCGCGCTCTCGTGCCTGACGCCCCGACCGCCTCTCGTGAGTGACGCCCCGACCCGCCGTCTCGTGCTGGCGCCCCCGGACGCTACTCGTGCCTGCGCCCCACCGCCTCTGTGCTTGCTGACGCCCTCGACGACCCGACGCGCCTCCTGGCCTGGCGCCCGCGACCGCCTCTCGTGCCTGACGCCCCCGACCGCCTCTCGTGCCTGCGCCCCGACCGCCTCTCGTGCCTGACGCGACGCCTCTCGTGCCTGGCGCCCCGACCGCCTCTCGTGCCTGGCGCCCCGACGCTCCTGCTGGCGCCCGCGACCGCGCTCTCGTGCCTGGCCCGCCCGCCTCTCGTGCCTGACGCCCGCGACCGCCTCTCGTTGCCTGGCGCCCCGACCGCCTCTTCGCCTGACGGCCCCGGCCTCTCGTGGCCTGGCGCCGCCGACCGCTCTCGTGCCTGACGCCCGACCGCGACGCCTCTCGTGCCTGACGCCCCGACCGCCTCTCGTGCCTCCGACCCTCTCGTGCCTGGCGCCCCGAACCGCCTCTCGTAGGCTGACGCCCCGACCGCCTCTCGTGCCGCCCCGCCGCCTCTGGCTGACGCCCCGACCGCCTCTCGTGCCTGAACGCCCGCGACCGCCCTCTCATGCCTGGCGCCCCGACCGCTTTCGTGCCTGACGCCTCCGACCCGCCTCTCGTGCCTGAGCGCCCGACCGCCTCTCGTGCCTGGCCCCGACGCCTCTCGTGCCTGAACGCCCCGACGTGCGCGCTCTCGTGCCTGACGCCCCGACCGCCTCTTCGTGCCCGGCGACGCCCGACCCGCCTCTGCGTGCCTGACGCCCCGACCGCCTTCTGTGCCTGACGCCCCGACCGCCTCTCGTGGCTAGACCGCCCTCCGTGCCTGACGCCCCGACCCTCTCGTGCTGACGCCCCGACCGCCTCTCGTGCCTGGTCCCCGCCGCCTCTCGTGCTGGCGCTGCCACCCCGGGGCCTGCGTTCCTCCTCGCCACCGCAACGAGCACAGCGTCCGATCCTCAATTCTTTATATCGCCGTTTGCTTCTCTTTAGCATTCCTGGTTTTTATTTCTCACATCGGTGGTGGGTAATTTGGGTTCGCAAAGTACCCTGGTTTTGGGACTACGCTCTCTCTCCCTCTCTCTCTCATTCATTCTCTCTCTCTCTCTCTCTCTCTCTTCTCTCTCTCTCTCTCTCTCGTCTCTCTCTCTTCTTCTTCTCTCTTTCTCTTCTCTTCTCTTCTCTCTCTCTTCCCTCTTCTTCTTCTCTTCTTCCTCTTCTCTTTCTCTTTCCTTTCCTCTTATTTCTTTCTCTTTCTCTTTCTCTTTCTCTTTCTCCTTTCTCTTCTCTTTCTCTACTCCTCTCCTCGCCTCTATCTCTCTCTTCTCTCCCTCTCATCTCTCTCTCTCTTCATTATCTCTCCTCTTCTCTCGTCTTTCTTCTTTCTTCTCTTTCTCTTTTCTTTCTCTTTTCCTCTTTCTCTTTCTCTTTCTCTTTCTCTTTCTCTTTCTGCTTTCTC
>NW_020869615.1:121241-128741 GCF_003789085.1 Penaeus vannamei | reverse complement strand
GTGGGGAGAGGAGGTGTCAGTGAGTGAAAGACTAGGTGAGTGGGAGGGAGGGGGGGGAGTTCAAAAAATATCATTAGGGAGGGTTGAGGGGGCACTTAACTTACGTTTACAGAAGGGGGACGGTGAGATTAACATTATGGTTCTAGTGGGGGGGGGGGGGGGGGGGTAGGCTTTGGAGGCTGAAAGATTCTGCTGGTGAGAAATATGCAGAAGGTGGGAGATGGGGCAGGGTGGGAAAATACTCCTTTGTGAGGGCGGTAGTAGGTTCATAAACCCTTGGGAGAGGGATTCAAAGATTCATCTGTAGGGAGGGACTGAGAGAGAACAGTTGTGGCTCCATCATGTTGCTAGACAGAGAAAAAACTCAATAGAAAGAGACATAATTAAAAAAGAAATGAAATAATCAATAAGGGGAAAATAAGGCAAACTTGAAATTATAACACACAAGCTCTAAAAAGGGGGTGGGGGAGAAAAATCATATTAATCAATAACAACAAAAAATCAAAAAGGTAAAAAAATATGAATGCAATATCACAATGTCATGCAAAAAGGAAAGAAAAATATATAACTATATAGAGATAAAATAAATATTGATAATAATTAATCTAAATAATGGAAATATACAGGAACCCACACAGAGAGATCACTGGGTGTAAAGTCAATTTCAGATTTGGAGAACAATTAGTCTTTAAAATTGTATGGTTCATTAAAATCACAAACACACACACACACAAACCATCATGTAATGCGGTAATAGAAAAATATACATAAAATGTATATGCATAAAGAAAAGCATTTTATACAATACTGAGTTTTGTGTACACATGTGTTCATGTATGTAAAGTAAGTATGTATACAGACAAATATTTTCCAAATACCTAAATAACCCATACAAAGACCCTAATTTATGCATGTGCTTTCATCCTCTCTCCCTCAGACAGACAGACATACAAAGCAGACAGATAGACAAACAAACAAGCAAATAAGACAGAGACACAAAAATAAATTTACACAGCTATCCTTCCGTATTCACTATGGTAATTCTATGCTAGCTTTACACTAAGTAAAGGGAGAGAAAAGCAGCTATTAACAGACCAAGCTCACGATTTCACACCTAAACTACCAAAAATGCCGCCTAAAACTCCTCTCTAATTCATACTAAGATCATGCTGATATTACCTTCATATTACATTTTATCTAAGCACTTACATAAGGCAATCTAATTTCCTAAACAAATATCTCCCACATAACACAGCCTATGTAATAACTGCCAAAGCACCAATATCATCATAACTACTCGAGAGAATCTTATGTTCAATCGCAGCCAAGTAGACAAAGATGAGCACAGAGCAGTTTCATTACAGAAAACAAAAAAATGAAAAAATAAAAAAAAATAAAGAAAAGGGAGGTAATCTACTAACAAGCTTGTAAGATAGATACATATGAACATTCAGTATACGTAACTAAGATATGTAACTATTCATCTATAATGCTTAAAATACATATGCATACACTTGCTCCTTATATCATATCTTACACAATCCCAACAAAGAGCAATTTCTTATGACTTTATGAGACAATGAACATTTTGGAGACTTTCTAATAAATCAAATATTTGTAATATGCATTAGTCTTTTCACTAATTTATTTTTTAGTATTTTACATAATGTAAATTTTTACACAGGATTGTCAGCAAAATATATGCTTCTGAACAATAAGCCACAAAAAAGACTGGCAAAGTAACTAATCTTATTTAGTAATTCAAATCACAATGATTTTCAAAAGAAGAAAGCAAAGAGGAACACTTAAGGTAATGGTAAATGGGAATTAAAAAAAATATTGAGGTCATCTTCTATATATCAATTTATTCACAAATAAAACACACAGCAATCAAAAATGTCTCAACTGACCCATCAGAGATATATGCAGAAAGTAACCTTGAAAGTTAATTAAATATATGACATGTAAAATATGTAAAACCTAGGGAATGATCATTGGTTCTCTTTATCATTTCCTAAAATCACAAACTAGATGTAAAACAATAAATCATCAAATACAAGAAGACAAATATATACTTATAATAAAAAGTAGTCAAAGAAATGTCTCCATATAATTTCCTCAAAAGATTACATCTATTTATATAGTCTTATGTCTGAACAGCAATATTATTTTATCTATTCAAAAATCATTCTTTATATGATCGAAGGTTGGCTGTTACAATCATTCACACTCAACAATAGAGAATCCTAAAGCAGAGAGACTAACCCTTAGAACTTCTTACACACTTCAAATATATATATACATATGCATTTCAGCACCCTGAAACGAATATCACATTTACCTCAAAAGTGAATTCATCTTCTTACACTAATGTATCTAAAAATATCCTACACACAACGTCTCCTCTCAGAGTACCGTTCTCCAAAGTCCTCAACACTTTGTAATCATACTCCCAACAATCTAACCACTAAAACCGCCCCTCAGAGCTAACACCCCTAGCTGGTACCCTCTCAGCGACAAGTCGGCTCCTTCCTCCAAGGGCCAAAGCCTCCACTTCCCTCCCCCTACCCTCCCCCCTCAAGATTGCCCTCATCGCCTGACCTGGATCTGAAGCTCGTCTGTCCAGCCATGCTCGCTGGCGTTGGCGGGCGACGACCCCACTCTCTCTCGCTGCGACTTCTCTCAGGCTATGGAAGCTGGAATGCCCAGGGAGACAGCAGGCAGGTCGTCCTTTCGGTCCGTGAGCTTCCCAACAACTGGCCAAGGGTGGAATCTTCCCACCACATGGCATCTGTGCCGACAGCATCTGGCACCCTCACTGCATCTACCTCTCCCTCCCTCATTCTCTCTCTCTTTTCCTATCCCTACCTCCCTTTCTCAAGATACTGTGTATGCATGTGTCCTGTAAACCAACCTGCCGAGCCTGCCATTATCCTCCCTTCCCCTGATGAATCAAGGAAACGACTCTCTCACTCTCCTCCGAGCCCCAGCCCACACTGGAGCCCCTTCCTCAAGCCCCTTCCCTACCAAGGGGGTCACTTGGCTCCTCCTCCTCCACTTTGGGACAAGTCTCAAATAAAAGCTCTGAGGAGGACCTCCGAGTTGGCCTACATGGGGACAGCATTGCAGTTTATTCAGTGTTGCTTCTCCTTCAACTGGGGGGGGGGGGGGACAAGGAGGCTGTGTGTATGGCTGGAGTGGAGAGGCAGAGGAGGAGAAATGTTCCAGGAGGAGGAGGAGGAGGAGAAGGAGGAGGAATAAAAAGGAGGAGGAGAAGGAGGAGGTGCAAGAGGAGGAGCAGCAGGAGGAGAAGCAGAGGGTCCTCTGTCCCTGCTATATATATATGTGTGCGTGTGTGTGTGTGTGTCGATCCCTCGCGCACATCGTCCACGTCCTCCTCCTCCTCCTCCTGCAGCTCCGCCTCCGCCGCCTCCCCTGCCGCCTCTCTCTGTGCCGCCGCCTCCCGCGCCTTCGGCAGGAGGACGAGGGTGGCCTTGGATCAAGGTCGGCGGCGCAGGAGGGGAGGCTGGAGGGCGAGGCCAAGAAGTCCCCAAGAAGTGGCTCTGCCTCCGTGGCTCTCCCGCGACAAAACAAAAACCCCCACCTCGTCCCTCCCCAAAGGGCGCCCGCAACCCCAGCTCACCCCCAAGCCACCCCGCATAACAACTCCATTTTCCGCCGTTTCGCCTCGCTCCCGAGCATGCAGCGGGGCCCGCGCCGCGCCAGGCACTTACCTCGACAACGTTCTCGGCTCGGCTTGTGGATTTAGCGAGAATCAAGGGCAGCGATGGGCATTTTAGGATATTCCGCGAAAAACAAAGCAGCCACCAATGCTCCCCCTCGATGCGCGTTCGATGCGATTTTGTTGCACGAGGAACGCGGAACGGAACGCTCGCGCGGCTTTCGAAGCTTATTTCGTCCTCTCTAGCTTTCTTGCACAATAATAATGGCTTTTACGGGGCGTAAATTTGTGATTCTCGTTGATGTTGGGACAGAATGTGCGCTAACGCCGCTCGTCGCCAATGTTAATATGCAAATTTCGTAACGGAACTTTTGCTCATTCGGAAAGAAAGATTTTGCCTTTTGATTGCAGTATTGTTGTTTTGATCACATATTTTTCTCGTTTTAAATATTTGAAATGTTAATCAATATGTTTACCATGCAATGGTAAATCAAAGCTGACAAAATGTAGAAATTGATGTGTAATTTTGTCTCCGGGGCTTTTCATACTCTGGTTAGCAGATATTAAGTAGATCCTGACGACGTTCATTTATTCCATTAAGTAATTACTTACGAGTCCTTCTACCCATTTCTTGTACTTCTTTTTGTTATTTAGTTAAATAATGAAAACAGAAAATTGTCAATGAGCACTTAATTCTGTAAAAGTCTCTGTTATATCCCGAAAGGCACTATAAAACTCGAAGGTCATCAAACACCAAAGGCTGTTTAACCAGTCAAAATGCATCTTAATATCCACGTCATCCCCAATACGAGTTCCAATTGGTTGACGCGCGGGGAGGGGCGAGTGCCGGGGAAGTCTGATTGGCGGAGGGATACGCACGTCTGCACTACCTACCTTGTCGCCGCCGAGTCAACATGGCCCTTGGAGAGTACCCAGCCGAATACAATCCCAAGGTTCACGGGCCCTACGATCCCGCCAGGTTCTATGGCAAACGTAAGACGAGGGGGATAGCGGGAAGGGGAATGATTAGCAGGGCTTAGGAATAGAGAATAGGGTCGGAACTCGGTGAAAATCGGGTTGATGAGAGGTGTCGTCTGCTCCGGTGGCCGATCAGCTGATTCATGTGACGGGAAATTTTGGTTTTCCGTTTCTTCATCCAGTTAGGAATAATGACGCACTTTTACGCCGCGTGACATGTGTCTCTGCAGATAAAGAATAATCAGTGCATGCCGGTTCTTGGATATTTTTGGATTTTCTGTCGATTTTAACCGTTCAAAAAAGTTGGGGAATCTGCCGGTGTTTCGTTTTTGTGGCGAACTTTCTTGCGTTTTTTCCACTCTGATTACTTAGTTTTGGCAAGAAAGAGGTTTTTGCAGATAGAATATTTGTATTTATTTCTTCGTTAATTATTTATAGCTTGATCTTTTTATTTGTAAAATGGGTAATTTTCTATAATACGTCCGCATAACCGATATCGACGATTTTGGTATCATTGGATTCCTCTCACTGTCCACATTGCAAATATATAGTTTATTGCACGGAAACCCCCCGGTAGCGACAAAGTTGGCCCCGATAGCAGGGGAGGGCATGAAAGGTTCCAGGGAAAATGCGGGGTTAAATAGCACTAATAATATAACGCACAGTGAAAATAACCATGGTTATTCACATAACTTTCCATTGCAGGGGGCTGTGCCCCCTGCGACCCCCCCTGGGGGGGCTGCCGCCCCCAACCCCCGCCGAGGAAACAAAACCTCCACCATGTATTCCCGGCAGGCTAGAGCGTTACACAGTTATCGACGATCTCGGAGCGGCGGACGTATTACATTTACCTCATAACATTCCCACTGAATCAGCATACTCACCTTGACATAGAATTGCATACAGTGACGATTGTAGTATAATCAGAATTAACAAGGTATACCATGAACAGAAGAGCGGCGGTGACCCGCCCTCGTCGGGTCAGCGGGTTTTGCACCTTTTTCAATGCATCTAGTTCGTGTGCGCTTTATCCTGCCGTGAATACGTGGTGGAGGTTTTGTTTCCTTGGCGGGGGTTGGGGGGCGGCAGCCCCCCTAGGGGGGGTCGCAGGTGGCTTAGCCCCCTGCAATGGAAAGTCTTGTAAATAACCATGATTATTTTCACTGTGAGGTTATATTATTAGGGTAATTTTATATATTACGTCTGCCGCTCCGACATCGTTGCCCCCGCTATCGGGGCCAAGTTTGTCGCTAACGGGGGGTTTCCGCTCAATAAAACCTACATATTTGCATTGTATAGAGTGAGAGGAATCCAACGATACCAAAATCGTCGACATCGGTTATGCGGACGTAATATAGAAAATTACCGTAAAATGTTTACACGTTCTTCATGTATTTTCTTGATCAACAACTACAAGAACAGTAATTTTTTCCAAGACGTCCGCAAAGCGGATCGCGACGATTTTGGTATTGTTGGATTCCTCTCACTGTCTGCAATGAAAATGTATAGGTTTTATTGCATGGAAGTCCCCCTCCCCCCCAACCTTCACATTCTTCGCCCCGATATAGCAGGGGAGGGCATGAAAGTTACCAGGGAAATGCAAGATAGAATTTAATGATTTACAGAGAATGTCACTCTATTGTCTACTGCATGATCCCCACCCCATGGGGAGCTGCTGACCCCCAACCACAAGCCAGTGAAACAGAATCCATGTATTCACAGCTGGAGAGAGCGGCGAACAGACTTGGCAACGCTACTCCTGCATGGCGGTCATCAGCACTAGACAAAATAGTGACTTATTCTGTGCAGATTATTTATTTTATTTTTGTTTATTGCCCAGAAATGGCACTGTGCTAGATGAGTTCATTAACTCCCTCGTATTTTCCTCGATCTCATTGAGTCAGACACATTTGAAGCAATGTAATGAATCCCTACAGCTCAACTTCGACCTCCCTCCCTCCCTCCCTCCTCCATTCAGGAATCCGCCCCTTTACTACACAGCGATTTCAGTGCCATCTCTGGGCCATAAACTAAACACGCAAAATCTTTCCGAGCACTTTAGTCCCAGACTGTACCTTTCATGCCTTCCCCTACTATTGGGTCCAAGAATGTAGGGGTTTGGGCTATTGGGTCCAAGAATGTAGGGGTTTGGGGTATTTCCACACAATAAAAGGAATCCAATTATACCAAAATAAACACAATCCCCTATGCAGATGTATTGGAAAAGATTACTGCTAGAAATATTATTTTTGTTCTTGTGTGATACGTTCTTTGCTAAAGCATTTAGATTTTTTTGTCTTTCTAATAGTTACACTATATGGATCGTGATGATTTTGGTTCTGGATTTCTCTCTAGATTCCAAATGTAAAGACTGTTTGGAAACCCCCAGAACCCTCCACATTCATGCCCCCACAATTTGTTTGAAAAATTTAACAAAGTTTTAAGTTTTTAAAGCTGTGAAAAGAAATGGTATTTACAAATGTAATTTTTTCAAATCGTTCCACCAATCATGTAGTGATAATTTGGTATCATTGGATTCCTCTCTCTCTAGTTTCCAGATATATAAAAATTATTGCACAGAAATCCTCCAAACCCCAAAGTCTTGGCCCTGATAACAGGGGAGGGCATGAGTCAGGGAAATTGCAGGATAAAATATCATTAATCAACACTCAGTCCCTATATTGTGTAATGCAGGGGGCTGTTCCCCCTGTAACCCCCCAAGGAAGGGCTGCTGCCCCAAAATTCCTGCCAAGAAAAATAAAGAATCCTCCACGTAATCACAGCAGGAGAGTGTACGACCACCAGGCAGGAGTGCCTTTGTCAAGTCTGGCCAGTGCCCT
>NW_020869615.1:111241-116241 GCF_003789085.1 Penaeus vannamei | reverse complement strand
TTATTCCATCTAGTAACATGTTGAAAATAATGGAATATAACCTCTCTATTCCAGTATGTCCAGCCTAAGAAGACTGGTATTGCCCCCTTCCTGCAGCTGATGGTGGGGTCCATGGCCTTCTTCTATATGCTCAACTACGGCAAGATGGGTAAGGACTCCTCTTTCATTTGTTTTGTAATGGCTGTAGATACTTCTTAAAAGCTTATTTTTTGTTGAAAGGCAAGCATTCTTTGGTTGCTACTGTTTCTCCTCCTCCTCCTCACTGGTTACTCTGGTGCTTCCCCTCCTCCTCCTCTTCCTCCTCCTCTTCCTCCTTTCCTCCCTCCCTCCATTCTGTGGTTCCTCTGCTTCCTGCTCCTCCTCCCATTTTCTTTTTTTCAATATATGATGCATTTTGTTACACACTAAATACTGAGCAGTTATATCTCAAATAATGCAAATATGAATTCACTGTAAAAACTTATTGATTAAAGTAAAAATAAAGTTTTGTGAATCTATTAATGAGATACCGAAGTGATTGTATTAGTCTTTAATGTAATTTATGATTAAACCATAAGCCTTTTTTCCCCCTCAAGACAAGTGTAGTCTATTTTTCACCAGCTTTGAGTCAGCATGTACAAAATAATTTGTTTTATCTTCTAATTAAATTCTATAAAACTTTTGGGTATGTTCTCCAAGTTCCTGGTCTAAAAATACTAGTATAAGTGCCCATGTTACAATAGGTTTTCATTTTCACTTTCAACATAGCTTACATAAATGAGATTTGCTTCATACCACAATGATTGTTAAAACCCTGTCAACTGCCAGATACACTGAACTTAAAGCAATTTTTCCTCTTCCCTTCTTCCAGTTCACCACAGGAATTACAAGCACCACTAAGGCATCAGCAGTTGAGCTCCTTCATCGCCAGTGCTATCCCAGTCCACAGCCACCATTGGACAAGCACAGGGAATGCCATTTGTAATCATAGTTTAGAAGAGGGAAAAAGAACTTGCGTACTGACTCCTCCAAAATTACCTGGCTGCCGCTTGTTTGTTGGCTGCTTGTGAATGAAAACAATTTTTTGAATGTATAAACTTGTAAATGACATAAGTACCATGTATCTTTATGTATAAAATAATAAAAAGTTGAATTATATATACATTATGATATATTTCATTTCACACCATTCACCAAGGACAGAAGAAATAATGGTTAAAATAATTATACAGTTTTATTTCATATCTTGACATCCCTATTTACAAATGTAAAAACACTTTACAAACTTGAACATGTTAAATCACTGAACTTTGTGCACAATTAGGCTATCCAAAATGATGGCTGGTGCCCATTGCCCCACTGTCTTTTAATGAGGAAAAATCAATAAGAAAACAAAATGGAGAATATAAAACCAAGACACTAAACGTGCAATATATATATAAATGGGCCACCAAAAGGAAAAATGTAGATTAAGAAAGGGGAAATCTGTCAATGTCCAATTTGAAGGTTTCATGTATGCATAAAAATAAAAATAATAATAATAATAAATAAAAAAATTGGACAAGCATTTTCAGCTCCATTCTAAAATGTTAAAAATTATATATATAACGCTGTCGAGCACACAAGTCTGCTTTCCTACATCCAAACACTTAGTTGAGGTTTGAGTAAACCTGGAAGAAAGGGAACTCTCCAACTTTCCGTGAATACCTCATCCTTGTATTTAACTTGGGGGGGGGGGGGGCAAGGATAGGGGGACCTGGTGATACTTATAATAATGGTAATAATACAAACTAAAAAAAATAAAAAAATACAGAAATTGGCACTCCTTTCAAAAGAGTATTGTTGCAATTAGCACCTTGAAAAACTTGTCTAAAACCAATTTCTTCCTCAACTACCTCTTGAAAGAGGGAGGAGGAGGGGGAAAGGAGGGACTTCATTCCAGCCACAATTATCCTACCTGTTATTCAATTATTGTCCATCCTTCCTTCATTTATTAATCCGTGGTGTATGCACCTCAGATTAGATTGCTGAAATACCCCCACACAAAAGGTATGGGGTGGGGGTGGGGGGTGACAAAAAAAAAAAAAAAAAAAAAAAGGATGGTGTTGCTGGATAAATGTGTATTTTGATTTTAAATATCTATTTTCCTTCTTTTCCTTTTCTTCTTTCTTAAACAAGTTTCTTCCATGCCAACAAGATGGGTACCTTACATAAACATGGGTGGGAAAAAAAAAAAAAAAAAAATGAAATGCACTTTAAAATTGGTTAAACAAGTAAAACTTAACACTGTCACGGGTTAGCACATTAATCTCACATCTCATGACAAAAGCTTAATGCATT
This sequence comes from Penaeus vannamei, assembly GCF_003789085.1. NCBI lineage: Eukaryota > Metazoa > Arthropoda > Malacostraca > Decapoda > Penaeidae > Penaeus > Penaeus vannamei. The sequence continues at coordinate 113,922 of NW_020869615.1, read as the reverse complement.
ATATGACCAGTATTGGACCTATAAAAATATATATATGATAAAACATCAAAGAAATAGGCAAGACAAAAAGAATAAAAAATTAAATAAAAATAATAAATCAAATACAAAGCATGGTAGCCAACAATCCTACTTTTTGTCACAAAGCAAAATTAAAAATACTTTTAAAAAATAATAATAATAAAATAACTCTGTGACAGCTGGCTCATATGGGTTAGTGAGAAAAAGTCAAAAGGTCGCCGACTGGGTCACATTAACTGGTCATTTAGCCAATCAACAACACTGAAGGAGAAGGTCGGAGCCAGAGAGAGATGATATATATATATAAAGACAAGTTACATTCCATTACCAATCACATATAAAACTTAGAAATTATTCAGTCACTTGGAAGGTACAGGTGGTCTATATGCTTCATCAAAACATATTCTAGATCTGGAAGACTGGCATCTATTCAATAAATGCAGTCTGAAGAGTTCATTTGTGGTAAAAAGATCTAAAAGAAAAAAAATGGTTCTAACTGCAATACTTTGTTGCAATTTTATTCATTTATTTTTCACCACACAAAATCTATAAAATGTGAAATCATAATACCTGTACCTTTCAAGTTTTCACTTCTTTTTTTTCTTTTCTTTTTTACCTTTTATTTTTACTGAATTAAACATTCTTTTCTTCTTCTCTGACCTATTTGAGAGGCATCACATTCTATACGAGCAAGACGATGCAAGATACCAACCAACCAACCTCTGCATTACAAGATAACGTTTGATAACAAGTGTGGGGCTTAAAAGGGTTAAAAAAAAATAAATAAATAAATAATAATAATAATAAAATTGTGATAGCCAGGATCACTTAAGGATAGTGAGTAGATGTCATCAATATCTATATGTATATTTTTTTATTCCCCACAATTTAGGAGAGGCTAGCAGATGATCAGGCCTACAATCACAATTCCAAACGCCAGGAAGATCTTAACAGAATATGTTCACAAATCTGAATGCCTGTTGGTTCTTGCTATTTTGCATCTTCTTTTGGGTATAATTATTATTATTGACCTTGGCAGCATTTATAAAACTTTATATACAAAGGATCCATCACTATAACACTTACAATTTAGCAACTGATGAATAAAGAGAAAAGCATGAGTTTATGATTTTGTTTTTAATGACTGATGCAATGATTTTTTTTATTAATTTTCTTATTTTTTATTTTTTTATCATTTCTGTTTAAAAACATAATTATAATTACTGTGATAAACTTGTTAGTAATTATTTAGGCGAACTTTGACACAAGAGGAGAGAGACTGGGAAGTAAAGGGTCATTTATAATGTACAATCTCAAGCCTAACTTTCTATGTTACATCAGGATATGTATGCACCGGTGTTACTGGTAATGCAAACAGCCTGAAGACCCAAAATGCTCTTCATCACTTTGTGTGTCTACCTATATATTTATAAATTACTGATTTATTACACAGGTATTTACTTGGCTTGCCCTAAAGCACCTTCCAACATGCGCACGTGTGTTTGGTGCATGTAAATTAGCGTTTTGTTGGGACACCCAAAAACAGTTCAGGATTATGTCTTTCTATATGAATGAGCCTGACAATTCATTTTCCTTTTTTCTTTTCTTCCCTCAGATATTCTTACAAGTCTGAAGGGGAGAGGGATATGGAAGGAGAACAAGGGAAAGGGAACAGGAAATAGGAAAGGGGAGCAAAGAAAAGGGGGGGAAGGAGAGTCATTGGGAAATATTACATTTTATGGGATACTGTCAGAATGATGCAGTAGTAATACACAATGTCAATACAAGAGAAGAAAAGATGGCTACACAAGGTTGGACTGACAAGGCTCAGGTCTCCAAGTTTGAACAGAATCGACACTATATAAATGTTATCATCATCATATCAAGCATACGTATTATTGATTTATCTATTTATTTATTTACTTATATATATACATATATATCTAAACCTATATCTGTCTATCTATATACTTGCATAGGTAGGTAGGTAGATAAATAGATAGATAGACAGACAGACAGATATAAACATACATATATGTATATGCATACGTAAATATTTCTATATACAGTATATGTATATTCATATTCTATATATATATATATATATATATATACATACACACACACACACACACACACATTATATATATATATATATATATATATATATAATATATATATATATATATATATACATATATATATATATATATATTTAAATAATATATATATATATAAATTTATATATATTACCTAATACTAATAATATAATCCTTATATAATATATATATATATATTAAATATATATACATTATATCTATAGATATATATAATATATATTATATATATATATACATCTTATTATATATTATACATTATATATAAATTAAAATATATATATATATTATACTATAAATAATACATTAAATATCTATTTATATATTATATATGATATTAGTATAATTATATCATTAAATCATATATAATATATATATAGTATATAAATATATATACATAATCTATATTATATATATAATATATATATATATAAATATTCTTATATATATTATATATATATTTATTAATATATTATATTAATATATAACATTATATAATATATATTATATAAAGATAGTATATAATATATAATATATATATTTATA
>NW_020869615.1:92592-100092 GCF_003789085.1 Penaeus vannamei | reverse complement strand
TTACCAATATCATTAACATTATGATCCCTGTAATGTAATAGTAATAGCAATAAAAAATAAAACATCTTACCAAAAGCCACGGAAATTGGTCAGCAGGTGAGATCAGGTGGGATCACCAATTAACTCCTTGGAGACTAAATTTGTTGCGCTCTCTACATGTAAACTAAATCAATAATCTAATATCATACTTGACATGGCATGTATGAACATGGCATCCTAGCATCAATTAGTTAATATTACAGCAATAAAATAATTCTGACATACAAAAAGGGAGGCAGTACATCTAACCACTCTGGAGTCACTTCAGCAAATACCATTATCTTGCACATAAAAAGATTCAGTGGGAGAATCATAAGTTTAATGTTTGACCAGAAATATAGAGATAGGGTTAGATATTAACAAAAATATTAAATCTATCATTTCCACAAAATCAGCACATAAGGGTTTGTATGGACTATCAACAACCCACTAAATTTTTTCTTAACCTGGGGTCGTAACATCCCTTAGGGTGCTGGGAAGTGCTGAATAAATGGTGGTAAAATATCACTTCCTAGCTAGGTGAGGCCAGCTTTGTGGTACACATCCAGTATGTGTCTGCTGCAAGACTGTGAAACTGTGACCATGCACAGCTGCTCCCAATTACAGGCAGCAATTATTCAGTAGCAGTTCAACGGTACAGTGATACTTAAAGTGTTTTAAGCAAGGGACCACTTGGGCAAGAATTCTTGCCGATAGGCCAAGAACTGTACCGTTCCCTGCTTAAAACACTTTTTAATGCAGGCAAACCTTCTTCAGTGATGCCAGACATGTGCAAGTGCCTTTTTATATAGTACAAATCATAACAGTCCTTGGAGAACATAGAAATGTCAAAATAACACACAACATATACATACTTGGGTTTTAAAAGCAACAGACAAGTATTCCCACCAATAATCACAGAGAGATAACTTATGCATAAGGTGAGGGTGGAGTTTATTTCATTGCTGGTTGGTAATAGTTTGAGCGGGCATTTCAAGCTGACAGGCTATCGCTGCATCAAGATGACAGAGAAGTAAATAAATCTACCCTAACATTTTAACAAAGTTCAATATTTTCTCCTATATTCATATAAAGTGCCTCTAAAACACTGACACACACACTTCGATGGGCAACCCTTACACTCTGCGCGCCATAAAAACAAATGAATATCACTAAATTAAAATATTGGTCTACCTAGTCCCATATATACAATTTTATGAAATTTAATATAACAGTCACCGAATACAATATCAACAGAAGAATGTTGCAAAAATTTCTCAGACTTTTTTCACTTGAAATATTCTCTATTTCATAGAATAGTAGATAAATTCTCGATATAGAGAGATGAGGAGTTCTTGTGAGATAAATTGTTCGTCTTATAATGATTTAGGATTTATAGGCAAAAAACTCCCATAATCTCTATTATCTCTTTTCGTTTTCAGTTAATTTCAATTTCTTTAAATATAATTTTATGGAAATTACAGAATCAGATACCATGAAAAAATTATTTCTCTGATAAAATATTAAGCGGAGTTCTTGGCCAACGCCCGCATTCAAAGGATTGTGACCAGCACAGTATGCAAACGACGCTGTTGCCATGGTGATGGTACACCGCTAGCCATCTATGGAGGTCGTTTGAGAAAGCAAGCCAAATTCTTGAGTTAGCAAGAAAAAGCCTTGAGATTTTAGGCAAGAATTTTCCCTACTTAGAACACCTTTAATTCTACTGGAAACTAGTCACACATAAGCAACAACAAAAACCACAATGATGTATGCATGACTCATTACTCAGTTGTGTATATTTGAATTTGTCTGTGCTCTTTCATTTCCTCAGGTTTTCTTTCTCTTTAATAAACAATGATGGCAGTTGGATTTAGTTCTGAGGAATCAACAAAATAACTGATCACTCAGCACTTCATTCCACTTTCCTTTATCTTTCTAGTAATCAGATGTTAACCAGAATTAGGAGGTGCTAGACTACCTAGACCTGGCTACTGAGGTGCTAGGGCCAGAAAAGGTTAAGAAAAGCTGCACTAAATGAAGACCCCAGATACTGTTTTTTTGTTCTTGTTGCTGTAAAGCAAATTAAGAATAAAGGTTTCTCTGAAAATGAAACAAGCCACAATGAGAATTGAGAATAAGCGTGACGTTTCGAACTCTTCTCGAGTTCCTCATCAGACAAAAAAACAAAATATTTCGGTTTTTTGTCTGATGAGGAACTTGAGAAGAGTTTGAAACGTCACGCTTATTCTCAATTCTCATTGTGGCTAGTTTCATTTTTGTGTTCACGTGATTGTGTTTGTGCTTGTGTTCAAAGGTTTCTCTATTTTAGGAACCATTTTCCCAAATCTTGTCAGGAAAACATAAAATGCCCTCAGTGACATGCAGTGAAAGAAGTGAAAATCTCATCATAGGCCTTTTGAGTGAACTGATTTGAATTTTCAGAAAGTGAGGAGTATGTATTGTTTTCCACAACAGGCTGATGATAATAGAAGAAAACTCCTATTATCATCAGCCTGTTGTGGAAAACAATACTCCTCACTTTCTGAAAATTCAACAGGGCAAATCATACACAGAATCTTAAACTCCTGTTTATAATTAATTAGATTTATCTCGGTCTTTCCTTCCATACTGAACCATATATGCAATCAATGGTGTGGCCTTGACTTTCCTCAAAATATGTGTCTCTTAACTCAGTGCCGACGGGTAAAAATTTTGGCAAGTGGACAAAAGAACGGGATTGTTGGTGCGTATTGGCAGTTTCCCCTGTTTGCGCCCGGCTCGACTGGTAGTTTGCGAGCGACATTTAGCACCTAAAAGCTTATATTTTTCTTTAATTTATAAAAATTTCAAAATTTTATAGGTTTAACTTCATTATATGCGCCACTGCCTAAAATCTTTACCATATAAATGAAGCCACTACTATTGGAGAAAAACAAACTCCGGCCGACATGCCAGTGGTGCGGGAATGGGCATGATACGATGCCATCCGTGTTTCGGTCCACAACAGCCATGGTATGTACGTACGTGCCACCCGTCAGCTACGGGTTAATGCTTCACAAATCTCTAAGAATGTGAAAATATGCTTTTCTCTTGTGCAAAACCACAGCAACTCCTTTTAGGTTGCTGGAGTATCAATATTCAGCAAATTATTTTTGAATCCTTAATTCCAAGGTTCTGGCCACACTGGTGTTCGGTCCCTCTCTCTCTCTCTTTCCCTTATGCTTATTCTTTCTCCTTGTGTGTCACATTCTCACTCATTACTCCCTCTCTCTTTTTCTCCTTTATTTCACTCTTTCTTCTCTATCACACTCCTTTAATCCTTTAAACTCAAATTTCCTCTCATTATTTTTTCTTTCATTCTATTCTTTTTTCCTTTCTTTTCCTCCATACTATTCCCTCTCCATCTGTTTTTAACGGGGCTGTCGCACTCTAGAACAAAGTTTGTTAATTATGATCGGATTTTCGCAATTTTTAATATGTTATATATACATATACTACAATTTCCATCACCAAGTTTCATATCATTTGGATAATAAACAATGAAGTTGTTAAAAAAAACAAAGTTTTGAACAATCAAAAAAAGTTATGTATCTCACTTATCCATTGACTGAAAAATTACCAAATATAATCTATATCAATACCTAAAATTGATATTGAAATTTCCTCTTAGTTTAGTGGATTTTTTTTTTAATATTCAGTGTTAAAAATATGAAATATGATATATGGACTTTTATCACCTGAAATGAAAATAAGCATCGTTGGAAAAATCGCAAATTTATTCAGCTTTCAAATGATCCAAACCCCATCAGAATCCCCCAAGTAGTTATGAAGAAACAAAAAAGAATGTTGACAAAGCTGGACTTTCGAGATATCTGGCTTTGAAGTTGAGGATACTTTTTCCTCCATTTTCTTTTTTCTTTTAGAAATCTGATCTGTGTGTGAATCTTGACACATTCTATGGCATTCACATAATATTCTGAAGTGCAGCTGGTAACCCCCCTTTTGCAAGGTAATAAAGGCAGAGAGAGAGAGAGAGAGAGAGAGGAGAGAGAAGAGAGAGAGAGAGAGAGAGAGAGAGAGAGAGAGGAGAGAGAGAGAGAGAGAGAGAGAGAGAGAGAGAGAGAGAGAGGAGAGAGAGAGAGAGAGAGAAGAGAGAGAGAGAGAGAGAGAGAGAGAGAGAGAGAGAGAGAGAGAGAAGAGAGAGAGAGAGAGAGAGAGAGAGAGAGAGAGACAGAGAGAGAGAGAGACAGAGAGAGAGAGAGAGAGAGAGAGAGACAAGAGAGAGAGAGAGAGAGACAGAGAGAGAGAGACAGAGAGAGAGAGACAGAGAGAGAGAGACAGAGAGAGAGAGACAGAGAGAGAGAGACAGAGAGAGACAGAGAGGAGAGAGACAGAGAGAGAGAGACAGAGAGAGAGAGACAGAGAGAGAGAGACAGAGAGAGAGAGACAGAGAGAGAGAGACAGAGAGAGAGACAGAGAGAGAGACAGAGAGAGAGACAGAAGAGAGAGACAGAGAGAGAGAGAGAGAGAGAGAGAGAGAGAGAGAGAGACGAGAGAGAGAAGAGAGAGAGAGAGAGAGAGAGAGAGAGAGAGAGAGAGAGAGCAGAGAGAGACAGGAGAGAGAGAGAGAGAGAGAGAGAGAGAGAGAGAGAGAGAGACAGAGAGAGAGGAAGAGAGAGAGAGAGAGAGAGAGAGAGAGAGAGAGAGAGAGAGAGAGAGAGAGAGAGAGAGAGAGAGAGAGAGAGGGAGAGAGAGAGAGAGAGAGAGAGAGAGAGAGAGAGAGAGAGAGAGAGAGAGAGAGATTGAAGAGAGAGAGAGAGAATTTGCTCAGACAATTCTTAGATTTGCCTGAGAACTTTCACAGATGCAACAGCAGGTGCACTCCCATGACCCATACATATTCACCCATATATTAAGTGAATATTCAGGTACAGCTAAAACTCAGAGTCTGGGATATATAAGACCACATGGTGGCAAATGGTTACTTTTGCAAATACAAGCTATTTGTGGCACAATTCAATTGCGACACACAGTACTATGAAACATCCAACTACTGCAATCAATGTGATGTCATTTCTATGTACAATCATAATATAATATTTTTTTACCACATACATGGCACACAACATTCAGATTATATCTTGTAGGGTTTACCTAATAGAAAAAATAACTAACTTTCTGTGAAATAAATTGAAAACTACCCAATCTATCTACATTATTGTAGATGAATGCACGTTCTACCTTATAACAACTCCTAATTTCACGCCTCCTACTGTCTAATTCTACAGTTTGTAACAAATTGCAATGCTTATTAACCAGCATCCACACCCAACTCCACTTCTCCCCTCCAAGTATTCACTACCACCCGACCATCTTACAAGTAACCCCAACACCACTAACTCACTCTGCGATGAGGCAAGAGCAAAACTCTCAACAAACTCGAGCACACACTCCCTGCCATGTCGCCCACCACCTTCATCTTACCTGTGGGTACGAAATAGGGGTTAGCTTCTTGTTCCCTCTCACGTTCCAGATCTTACCCACGAACGCTCCCCTCCACCCGGCCACGTCCCCCGCGACACGACAGTCGACGCCTTCACGTTCCCCAAAACCAGGCCCCGCATGTCGGCGTCGTTTGGAGCCCAACTCGCCTGACGCACCTCCAGCACGGGTACCATGAAAGGGACAAAAAAGAATCATCTCAGTGGGAGTTTCATAGACACCCTCATTATAGGGACTTAGGGAGGGAGCGCGCGCCCGTGGATTGGTCAGTAATCCACCACGGGTCAAACCATTACTCACTCCTCAAGCTTTATTTCAGTATCATTTATCTAAAATCACAAGTATTCTAACCTTAAAAGAACATGAATCGCCACCCTATCTGCTCAACACAATCCGAGGAAACCCTGTCCCAGTTATGTGCGACTTACCTTAAACGTTATTGACAAATTTATTTACAGGAAAATTTTCATCATATACAAAAATAGTTCTTCAATTTGACAAAAAACAAACATTATCCTTGTTGTTATAGTTATTTGCACAGAGTTGTCTAAACTAAATAGATAGATCTGCATTACAAAGGTCTGAGTGGCAAGGAAAGTTTTAGGAGGATAGCAATAGGATAGTGAAGGAGGAGGACGGAGGAGAAACATACTTCAACGGGCGAAGAAGCCTCACCGACGAGAAGAAACAGAAAAGAAGAGGGAGGGCAAGGAGAGGAAGAGAAGAGACCTGTTCGGAGAGAATACTCATAGAAGACAGACTTGAGGAAGCCACGGTAGCGCAGAGAGGAGGAGGCAGGAGGCTAGCGAGGCAGTTGAGGAGGACCGTCCGTGGAAGTAGGAGGAGGAGCGAGCGATTGGGACCCACCGACTGAAGCAGCGCAGGAGGAGGAGGGCACGGAGGAGGAGGAGGATGGGAGGAGGCACGCGCAGGAAGGGAGGAGGATGACCAGGCAGAGCCTGAGGACCCCAACCCCACTTTAGGACCACACCACAGTGACTCCACGAAGAAGACACACCACAGCACAAAAAGAAGAAGAAGAAAAAGAAAGAGAAATGCAGAAAGGCGAGAATTTTACCTATTGCAAATGGGGAGGCACCACACCACACTCAAGCCTTCGTGTGAGTTGGATCTACAAGCCACACACCCAAGAGAGTCACTACTCAAGTAATACTAATGTATGGATTTTGGTCCATGTATGCACAGTAAGGCCACTGGACCTGAAGAATTAATTACGACAGTCAACCTTATGCAAATACCCACCCACCCACTGCCTCCAATCTAAAGCACTAGCAGTGAAGGCAGTTTGAATAGTGGAAGCTGATCAAGACCATTTGCAGCAGTTGCTATAGTTGTGTACGTACTGCTATTTTGCGCAGTGGCAAAATAGCAGTACCGAGTCATCACTTAGTTAACTTTCATGCGTCCTGCATGAATGACACGTTTATTGTATCTTGTCATTTCATCTGTTTCAATTTCCTTTGGAACATCAAAGCTAATGACACTCGTACATTTTCCTTTCCCAAAACCCTTTGGTTTGTCCAGCACTTCACCATTTGTACCAGTTGTTGTAATATAGGCATGAATTTGTTTGTTCTTGCATCTTACATATACATTATTTCTCCCAATCTTTAGCTGTATTGACCCAGGTGTTTTATTGCAATGGTCCATTTTAAATGTCTGAGAGACCCATCAATATTTATCGCCGTGCATATGAAGTTTCGTGTCCCATCTGTAGTACGCTCACAGGTGTTCTGGGGGCGTGACCTCCACTGAAGCAGATAACTGCCTTTTTTTTCTCATTCTTCCAGTGGGTTTACCAATATCCTCCTCACTGAGGATATGGTATCTCCCCTCTGTTTCCATGTGTTGGGTTGTGGCCATCCTAACAGTGTGCATGGTTACTCCCTGACCACGCAGGGGCTGACCTGAGTGTATGTCCTTTGAAAATAAACAACGACACACACTGGTCATCTA
>NW_020869615.1:77592-85092 GCF_003789085.1 Penaeus vannamei | reverse complement strand
TAATACACTATAATAAATTAGATATATGTAGTCACATTAATAGCTAATGTCAAGCCTATATGCAATACATACTAACATTGTTATTCGTTAGCAATGCGTGCGGCACTTCTAAAACAGATGAATGAATGAATGAATAAAGAAATGCATAAATAAATAACTGAATGAATAAGGCAATTCACACACCGAAACACAACAGTAACATCCTTGTAGACCCTCAACACCTAAGCAGCTTTAACATTGTGAAAAGATAAAACGCTTATGAGAATATCATTGATATGCAGAAGAGGAAACAATCCAGTAAAAAAGAAAAAACACTAATAATAAATTAATAACATGCAGACAGGCTTAGCACCTGCAAGGGAGGTCTGATGTTAAATTAAGTATTCATTAGCATAACAGAGAGATTCTTTACAGATTGGGTTCCAATTCCTTAATTTGCACATGCATACATATTTGCACAGGACACAATCTAAATCAGAAATAATTAAAGAGCATAAAAGATATATAAGACTTCACTGTACACAAAATAACACAACTTGTACTTACACAGTTGGAATGTATTCTCCTGGAAAAGCATTGGTGGTGTAGCTGATAAGAAGACATGTTTTACCCACGGCTCTGCAAGACAAAATAACAGATCAGTGTTGCCATTCCACCGGGAGTGCTATCATTGCAAAAATGGAAATGGGAAAAAAAACATAGCATAAAATAAAAATAAAAATTTAGATGCATTACACCACATCCTCTACTTCTCTGTCTGGCCCCCTGTCTATCCATCTGTCTATCCATCTGTCTGTGTCACAAGTTGTCCCATGTTCCCTCAATAACATGAACCTTCACAAGCTCACTCATTAACTAGTCAACAACACACTCACTCATTAGCAGTAATCCACACATTTTCACCCATTCTTTCTCACATTCCCTAAAACATGCACTACCTACTTTAAACAATGTTAACTTTTGAGGAGGAGGAGAAGGAGGAGGAGGAGGAGGAGGAGGAGGAGGAAGGAGGAGGAGGAGGAGGGAGGGAGGAGAGAGGAGAGGAAGGAAGAAGAAGGTGGAGGAAGGGGAAGAAGAAGGAGGAGGAAGGGGAGAAGAAGGAGGAAGGGTAAGGAGGAAGAGGAGGAGGAGGAGGAGGAAAGGAGGAGGAGGGAAGAGAGGGAGGAGAGAGGGAAGGAGGAGGAGGAGAGAGGGAAAGAGGAGGAGGAGAGGAGGGGAGAGAGGAGGAGGAGAGGAGGGGAAAGAGGAGGAGGAGGGGGAGGAGGAGGGGAGGAGGAGGGGAAGGGAAAAGGAGGAGGGGAAAGAGGAAGGAGGGAGAGGAGGGGAAAGAGGAGGGGAAGGAGGAAGGAGAGGAGGAGAGAGGAGGGGAAGGAGGAGGAGGGCAGGAGGAGGAGAGGAGGGGAAGGAGGAGAAGGAGAAGAGAAGGAGAGAGGAGGAGGAGGAGAGGAGGAGGAGGAGGAGGAGGAGGAGAGGAGGCGAGGAGAGGAGGAGGAGGAGAAGGGAAAGGAGGAGGAGGAGGAAGAAGAGGGGAGCAGAGGGAGTTGGAAGATGTAAAAGCAAGAGAGAAATAGGAGTGAGCAGTGGAGGAATTCAAGGGGAGTCAACATGGCAGTCAAAAAAAGAGAGAGAAATGGAGGGAGGGAATGGAAAGATAGGAGAGCAAAATAATGAAGAACCCACACGTCCCTCCTCCTCTTCCACCCACACCTTCCTCCTCCTCTTCCCCTTCCACCCACACCTTTCTCCTCCTCCTCCCCTTCCACCCACACCTTCCTCCTCCTCTTCCCCTTCCACCCACACCTTCTCCTCCTCCTCCCCTTCCACCCACACCTTCCTCCTCCTCCTCTTCTACCCACACCCCTTCTCCTCCTCTTCCACCCACACCTCCCTCCTCTACTTCTTCCACCAAACACACCCCTCCTCCTCCCCTTCCACCCACCTCCCCCTCCTTCCTACTACTCTTCCACCCACACCTCCCCCCTCCTTCCTACTACTCTTCTACCCACACCTCCCTCCTACTTACTACTACTCTTCCCCCCACCCCCCACCCCCCAACAATCCACACACCAAGCTCCTCTCCTTCAAGACACTTGATTAACCAGATCAATCACCACAACCCCATCCTCTCTGCACCCACCCACGGACCCCTCTCCACCTCTTCAAGAGAGGAGGGCGAGGAGAGAGAAAATGAGCAAGGGAGGACAGGGAGCAGGTTGGGAGAAAGAAGGAAAGAGGGGGAGGGAGGGAGGCAGGGAGGGAGGGGAGAAGGCAGTGGGAGGAAGAGAGGGGAGGAGGGGCAGAGGGGAGGAAGAATGGTGGGGAGTACGAAGGAGGAGGAAGAGAAGAGGAGTGGTGGGGAAGGAGAAGGGGAGGAGGAGGGGGAGGGAGAGTAGGGGAAGGGGAGGAGGGGTGGAGGAGGAGGGGGAAAGGAGAGGGGAGGAAGGGTTGGAGAGAAGGGGAGGGGAGGAGGGAAGGGGAGGAGGGGGAGACAGAAGTGGAGGGGGGGAGGAAGAGGAGGAGTAAGGGGAGGGGGAAGGGGGAGGAGGGGAGGAGGAAGGGGAGGAGAGCGAGGAGGAAGGGGAGGGAGGAGGAGGAGGAGGAGGGGGGAGAAGAGAGGGGAAGGAGGGGGAGGGGAAATTGTGGAAAGAGGAGGGGGAATGGAGGAGGAGGAGGAAGTGAGGGAGGAAAGTGAGATGATGCGAGAAGAGGAGGGAGGAGAGGAGGAGAGGAGGAGAGTAGGAAAGGAGAATAGAAGTAGAAGAGGGAGGGGAGAGAAGAGTGGGGAGGGGTGAGAGGGAGGAGGGGGAAGGACGCAGGGGGGAAGGAAACAGAGAGGAGGGGGTGGAGGAGGGAGAAGAGGGAAAGGGGAGGAGATGGGGTAGAGAAGGGGAGCGAGAAGGGGGAGGGGAGGGGGGTTAAGAGGAGGAGGAGAGGGGGAAGGGAGGGCGGATGGAGGAGCGGAAAGGTGGAAGAGGAGGGGAGAAAAGAGGAGGGGGGAATGAGGCAGGAGGAGATGAGAGGAGGAGAGAGGAGGAGCGGAGGAAGAGGAGAAAATGGAAGTAGGAAAAGGCGAGGGAGAGAAGAGGAGTGGAGGGGGGTAAGGGGAGGGGGGAAGGAGAAGAGGAGAAGAGGAGGAGAGGGAAGGGAGGAAGGGAGAAAGGGGAAGGGAGAGGAGGAGGAGGGGAGAAGGGGGCAGGAAGGAGAGGAAAAGGGAAAGGAGGAGGAAGGGAAAAGGTGGAAGATGAGGGGGGAGGGGGATTGAGGAGGGGGAGGGAGAGAATGAAGAGGAGGAGAGGAGGAGAGTAGGAGGAGGAGGAGGAGGAGGAGGAAGAGGAGGGAGAAGAGATGGAAGAGGTGGAGGAGGAGGCAGGAGGAGGAGGAGGTGGAAGAGGGGAAAGAGCAGGAAGAGGAGAAAGAGAGGAAGAGGAAAAAGAAAGGAGGACAGGAGGAGGAGGAGGGACAGGGGGTGGAAGAGGGGGAAGAAGAGGAAGAGGGAAGAAAAGAGGAGGGAAGGAGGGAGGAGGAGGAGGGGAAGGAGGAGGAGAGGAGGGAAAGGAGAGGCAGCAGGGAAGGAGGAGGAGGGGGAGGAGCGAGGGGGAAAGAGTGGAAAGAGGAGGAGGAGGAGGAGGCAGGAAGAGAAGGAGAGGAAGAGGAGGAGGAGGAGGATGGGTAGGGAGAGGGGGAGAAAGGGGAGGGGAGAAGGAGGGAGAGGTAGGAGTAGGAGGAGTAGGAGGAATACAAGATGAGGCTGAAGGATGAGGAGGAGGAGGAGAAAGAAGAGCGAGCAACAAAAAAGTAGTAAGAGCAAGAGTAAGGTGAGTAACACAGAAGGAGAGATTGTGAGCTAGAGAGTATAGACAAACTGAAGAGGAAGTTGATATACGGAAGATAAAAACAAATTAAAGAATGGTAACAATAACCAGAAAAAAAAAACTTTTCTCATCGCCAAAAAGCCAAAACGAGAATTCATGAAAGTGCAGTACATGGGGGGGAAAAGGACCGAGCAAAGGGGCGTGGTCTGGCCGGTAAAGCAGAAGGGGCGGGGGGAGGGGGACGGAAGAGAGGGAGGAGTGGGGTGGGGGATAGCGGACGAGGAAAGTGGCGAGCGGGAGAAAGGAACAGGGAAGGGAAAGAGGAAAAGAAGAAATGCGGGAGGGGGGAAAGAAGGGTAGAGAGAGGAGAGGGAGAGAGGAGTGGGAGGGGGGAGGGAAGGGGAGAGAGGATAGGGGAGGGTAGTGAGTAAAGGGAGGGAGGTGAGGGGAGGGGGGGAGGGAAGGGAAGGGGAAAAAGGAGAGGGAGGTGGTGAGAGGAGAGGGGATGGAGGAGGGAGGCCAGCGGGAGGTAGGTGTCGCAGGCAGGAGGAAAACACACTAGTCAGCAGAGACGGCATTTCCGACCTGCCATGCACACATTCGCCCCTAGCTTCGGCGCACATGCATACATAGGTAAGCGCGCACACAGGCAGGCAGGCGCACGTCCATTCACGCGCCTCCGTCGACACACGTGCGGTTTGGGCGCATTGCTTTGTCGAAATCGAGACTGGCATTGACGGTGTAGTGCACGCGCAAACATGCATGCACACACGCCGCGAGCACATACACTCACTCACTCACTAACCCATTTAACCCACTAACTCACTCCTCACTCACACACACAACGTATACCCCCCCGCCCCACCCCCACACCACACACACACACACCACCACCACCAAAGCCCACACGCCAGATACCCCACGCACCGCACTGGTTGGTTTCCACATTACACTCGACCACTCACTCAACCCCAAAAAACCCCCCCCCACGCAACCACCCACGCCCCCCCTCACCACCCCCCCAACGCACCTTCAACGCACCGCAAAGCACGCCACGCATCGGCCGGACATTGGGGTGGGGGGGGTGGGTCCAGGGATGCACGTGAGAGAGAGGGGGGATGGAGGGGTGTGAGGGGGGAGACGGACAAAGGGGAAGAGAAAGGGGGAGGGGGGGACAGGGAGAGGGGGGTTGACTGAGCAGGCGGTTGCCTGAAAGTGGAATGTTATGATAATGATATCGAAAACGATTGGGGGAAACTGGCAGAGATGAGAGAGTGATGGAGAGGCGAGGGGAGGGACGAGGAGAGGGAGCGGGAAAAGAGGAGCGAGGAGAGAGAGTAGAGAGAGGAGAGGAGAGATAGAGCCGGGGGCGGGGGGGCAGGGCGCGGCGGAGGGCGGGGGACGCGGCCCGCGGCCATCAGGCCAAGACAGAAGGGGCGTGATAAAGAGAGAGAGAGAGAGGAAGAGAAGAGAAGAGAGAGACGAGAAGAGAAGGGTAGATGAGAGAAGAGAGAAGGAGAGAGAGGAGTGAAGAGAGAGGAGATGAGAGAGTGAGAGAGACGTGGGGAGAGAGAGAGAGAGAGAGAGAGAGATGGAGTGAGAAAGGAAAGAAAGAGAGATGAGATAAGAGAGATATGATAGAGGAGAGGAGACGAGAGAGAGAGGAGAGAAAGAGAGAGACGAGAGAGAGAGAGAGAGATGAGAGATCTGAGAGAGAGAGAAAGAGAGAGAGAAGGACAGAGAGAGGCGAGAAAGGCGGGGGTTGAGAGAGAAGAGGGGGAGAGAGCGGAGAGGGGGAGAGCAGGGAAAGGGAGGAGGTAGGGAAAGGGAGAGAGGCGAAGCAGAGAGAGGTAGAGAACGCAACGGGACGAGGGAGGGCGTCGTCAGGACAAAAAATGACAGTTCAAAGGCTCCACATGGCCTGAATGTTTACCACTGAATCAGCTGATCCCGGAGCTGCAAGGCATAAATATTTGCGCGCAATGGACAGACTGTGCGTGAGTTTGTTTGTGGGTTTGAGCTGCTACTCCCCAACATGTCTCTGTCTGTCTCTATCTCTGTCAGAGAGAGAGAGAGAGAGAGAGAGAGAGAGAGAGAGAGAGAGAGAGAGAGAGAGGAGAGAGGAGAGAGACGAGAGAGAGAGAGAGAGAGAGAGAGAGAGAGAGAGAGAGAGAGAGAGAGAGAGAGAGAGAGAGAGAGAGAGAGATAGAGATGGATAGATTGAGAGAGAGGGAAATCGATCTAAACTTCAGACCCCAAAATCGCACCAACAGACACAAACACAACTTTGGTTCAGTGAGAAAACAAAATTTGAGAAGATAGAGCAAGGAAAGAGAGGGGCGGAGGGGGTAGAAAGTAAGGAAAAATAATAATAATAATAATAATTAATAATAATAATAATAATATAATAATAATAATAATAATAATAAATAAATAATAATAATATAATAATAAATAATAATATAATAATAAGAAGAAGAAGAAGAGAAGAAGAAGAAGAAAGAAGAAAGAAGAATAAGAATGATTATAATAGCAATAACAATACCAATACTAATACCAATAAACGATAAAAAATATAAAAATCAACAACAATAACAATAGTACAAATATTAAGGAAAGAAGAGAGGGGAGACAACAACAACAACAATAATAATAATAATAATAATAACAATGATAATAATAACAATAATAATGATGCTGATGATGACGGTAATGATGATGATAATAACACAACAATAATAACAACAATAATAACGATAATAATAATAATAATAATAATAATAATAATAATAATAATAATAATAATAATAACAACAATAATAATAATAAAAATAACAAGAACATCAATAACAACAATAATAGTAATAGTAGTAACAGTAATTATAGTTATAGTAAAATTAACAACAACAACAACAACAACAAATGATAATGATGATGATGATGATGATAATGATGATGACTGATGATGATGATAACTATTCATAACAATAACAACAATAATAACAATAAAAATAGCAATAACAAAAATAACAATAATAATAGCAATAACAATAATAACAAAAAATAATAAAAATAATAAAAATAAAAAAATAAAAATAATAATAATAAAAAATAATAATATTCATAATAGCAACAATAATGATAATGAGGAGGATGGAGAGGATGGGAAGAAAAAGTAGGAGGAGGAGGAGGAGAGGAGGAGGAGGAGGAGAGGAGGAGAGAGAGAGAAGAAGAAGAAGAAGAAGAAGAAGAAGAAGAGAAGAAGAAGAAGAAAGAAGAGAAGAAGAAGAAGAAGAAGAAGAAGAAGAAGAAAGAAGAAGAAGAAGAAGAAGAAGAAGAGAAGGAGAGGAGGAGGAGGAGGGAGGAGGAGGAGGAGGAGGAAGGAGGGAGGAGCCATGGCAACACCTGCGTAGGCCTACGCGACCGAGCCAAATTTAGCGCCTCCTCTAGCCTCGAGCGCCACACAAACAAACAAACAAACACACAAACAATGGAGAGACTAAACGGTCGCCCTGGGAGCTGCCAATGTAAGAGAGCAGCTAATGGGCGCCCGCTCGGCCCTTCGGTGCTCGCGGAGGGCGGCCCAGGGCGGGGAGGGGCGGGGAGGGGCGGGGAGGTTAGTGAAGGGAAGGGAAGAGAAGGGGAAGGGGAAAGAGAAGGGGAAGAGGTGGAAGAGGAGTGGAAGAGG
>NW_020869615.1:67025-74992 GCF_003789085.1 Penaeus vannamei | reverse complement strand
GAGAGAGAGAGAGAGAGAGAGAGAGAGACAGACGGACAGACAGACAGACAAACAGAAAAAGGGATAGGGAAAGAGAAAGAGAAATAAGGGTTTACACACACCGACTGTATGTACTGTATATGATATCGTTTGTGCACATAAAAATAACCAAAATGCATCAAAACTAAAGGCAAGGTGCATCCTGTCATTAAAACTCTCAACTGCACAAATCATTTTAATCATTACATAAATTATAGAAACAATGTGATCAAGATTCACAGTATCGGAAATGATTTATAGCAATATCAACAACAATTGGAGCAATAATAATGGCAAATACAATGGTGATACTTGTAATGATGATGAAAGTAATTATGATGGTTATGTTGACTAGGTAATAGTTTCAATGACAATGGCAATAAAGTTACAATAATCATAACAATGGGTGCAACAATGTTGATGATAATGATGAGAGTAATAGTAATGATAAGAATAATAATGTTGATGATAATGATAATGATAATGATGAGAGTAATAGTAATGATAAGAATAATAATGTTGATGATAATGATAATGATAATGATAATAATGATAATTCTACTGCTAATAATAATGATAATAATAACAATAATAATAATGATTTTAATAATAATGGTAATATCAATAATGATGATAATGATAATAATATGAATTATAATAATAAAAGAATAAAAAAATGTAGTAATAATAACAAGAATGATAATGATAATAATGAGTAATAATTGAAAAAAACTCATTTCAATAAGTACAACGCGTTTAATATTTTTGCATTCTGATATCAATCATTTGCAAGAAATATGATATATTTTCTTTCCTTTTAAGTGTACTCAAGGCAATAAAGTACCATAATGTAAAGGTGTCTGTTGTGGAGCACCACTTGGTTGCTTTGTTTTGTTTTGGCGAGGCGTGCAGGTGCAGGAACGCCCCGTGCAAGAGACAGTTATTTTGATGGGAAACTGTGACGCTAAGTGGTACTGACATCAAGGGAGATTTAAATGCATGTAAGGTATGGTCTTTGTTCAGTGTTTAGTAGTGAGTTTTGTTAATTTGAGTGATTTATTTGCATATGAATTGGGATAAGTTTGTTTAGGGATCAAAGTGGAGACGAAAATGGAGTGGGTGGAGATAGTGATGGAGAGAGAAGTGAAAATGGTGGAGATGGTGATGGAGATAAAATTGGAGTGGCGGTGGCATGACACGAGATAATCTACTCGAACATATTGATAAGAAGAAGAAGAAGAAGAAAACTAGCCTCCAAACATCATTCTATGAAGAGAAGAAGCTCATCATTCGAAGAAGAGGAAGAATGATAATAAAACAAGAGGAAAACGGAGAATAGAAAAGGGTAAGGAAGAAGGGGAAGGAGGAAGGAGGGTAGAAGAGGAGCCAAGGAGGCCAAGAGGACTACTAACAACAGCTAATCAAACCCAATTCAAAAGATTTCGTGTGTCATAAGGTAGTGTTTTCACGTTTTGTATTGTTTACGTTTACAGGGTATGTAATTATCTCTTTAATTTAGGATGTCAAAAATGCTGAATACTGATTATTTCAATTTATGTTGGATCTGATTTGCACTTCTTTATACATGGCAATGAATGCGTGATTTAGAACGAACCGTTGCATATCACCAGTAATTATGTAGAAATAACATTATGTGAGTTTGAAATACATTATTATTTACAGAGTATGAAGTGCATTTTGTTTCTTTGGAAGCATGAAATGGCATATTTGAGTTTAACCCTTAAACAATATAAATAATCGCATTATTACATTTCTTGAGAATACTGAATTAATCTTATAGGATTTAAAAAATTTATCTAGTCTTTCTGAATTAGATTATTGACATAATCATCTGATAATGTTCATGAAAACCTGCATGATTTTATGCATGCTCCGATTAGAACGTTGTAAAATTATTTCCTTTGTCATTTGCTTGGCGCGGGAGTTTTAATGAACTATTTTTCAAGTTGAACCTTATCAACATAAAGTTGCATCAAATTGTTGGTGGTGTTATGATAAGAAAATAAAGATGGTAATAATAGTAGTTATAATGATAATGGTGACAATAATTTTTGTAATAATGCTAGTAATATCAATAATGATAATGGTTATGATAATCATGATAATAACAACAATAATAATAAATTGATGATAACCGCAGAAATAATAATGATAAAGGTAATGATAATGATAATGAAAAAGATAATGATAAATGGTAAAGATAATAATGATAATAATGAAAATAATAATGATGCTAATAATAATGCTAGGAATTATAATGATATTGATGATTATAATAATGATTATGATAATGATAATGATGATAATGCTAATGATAATGATGATAATGCTAATGATAATGATGATGATAATGATGGTGATGATGATGATGATGATGGTAATAATGATAATAGTAATGGTAATAATAAAAACAATAATGATAACGATAATGGTGATGATGATAATATTGGTAATAATAATGATAACTATGATAATAATGCTAATGATAATGCTGATGATAATGGTTACGATAAAGATAGTAATAAAAATAGTCTATGTTAATAATAATAATTATTAAGATAATGATGATGGCAATAATGATGTGATGATATTAATGATAATAATAATAATAATAATATAATAATAATAATAATAATAATAATAATAATAATAATAATAATAATATAATAATAATAATAATAATAATAATAATAATAATAATAGTAATAATGATAATGATATGATGATAATGATAATAATAAAGAAAAAAGAGTTGATAATAAAAAACAACAATGAATAGTAATAAATAATAAAAATAATGATGATACTAATGATGATGATAATAATAGTAATAATGATAATTCTAGTTGTGGTAGTAATGATTATAATAATAATAGTGATTGTAATAAAGATATAATGATAATGATAATAATGATCATAAACAAAAATGATAATAATAATAGTAATAATGATAATAATAATGATGATAATAATGATATAATAGTAATAATAATGATAAGATAATAATGATAATTGATAATATAATATATAATAATAATAATAAATAATAATAATAATAATAATATAATAATAATAATAATAATAATAATAATAATAATAATAATAATAATAATAATAATAATAATAATAATAATAATAATAATATAATGATGATAATAATAATAATAATGAATAATAATAATATACATCATCATCATCATAATAATACGATAATAATGATAATGATAATGCCTCTGATGCTGAAATCAATAATGATTATTGTAACAATAATGGTGACGATGATAATAATGCTGAAGATGACTATGCATTATTTATAATGATAATGAAAATAATGATGAAGATCATAAATGATAAGATAATATGATGCAACTGATAAGAAAGGAAGGCTGAAATAAAGCTTTGTTTTATGTGCAATATTGATAATAGCTTCATTGATAACATATGAATGATACCATGAGCATTAATGACAAGGTATTGATACTAATGTAATGAATGTTCAAAAAGCCATAAATGAATGATATATATATATTTTTTTACATATGGAGAGTGACATTTTTTCCTTTATAAATGTTTATAGATATTATACGTAATACTTTACGTCGACAAGAGAAACACATTTTATCACAACAATTATGATACATCATCACGTTTTTATTCGTTATAAATCGTCTTATTGTTGATTCCTGGGTCATTTTATTTTCAGTACTTGTAAAAGTTTATCACTTTGTTCATTCATAATTCGGTATTCATTCATTCTGAAGGATTATATCACAATGATCTGCGATTAATTTTTTTCGAGTGTATACGTTTATTTTCTAAAACGTTCGTTCATATTGATGCGAAAACGTTTTTCTCTTTCATTCACATTTCAGCTGCTTCTTGGCACTCATGAAATGTTATTTTATTTTGTTTTTAGTAACAAACATTTCGATACAAAACAAACTTGCAGTTAGCAATTACTGTAAAACAGATATATACACTTATCTAGCGATAATTTCACCAAAGAAAGTTGAATGACTGGGAAGCTTAGTTCTGCATCTTCTTGCTTTGAAACACAGCAAGTGGCAACCAGCAACACACCACTGACGTCTATGTTGCAGAGTGTAATCATTTATATGTGTGTGTGTCGTGTATGTGTATGTGTGTGTGTGTGTGTGTGTGTGTGTGTGTGTGTGTGTGTGTGTGTGTGTGTGTGTGTGTGTGTGTGGTGTGTGTGTGTGTGTGTGTGTGTGTGTGTGTGTGTGTGTGTGTGTGTGTGTGTGTGTGTGTGTGTGTGTGTGTGCACGCATTTTAAATTGTAATTTTATTTTTTTCCTTTCTTCTTATTATGGAAAGTCAAAAAACAAACAGAACAAACAAATGTAGAGGCGTTATTTGCGAACAGCTTCTGCATTAGGAGAAGGTACAATTTGCAGAAAGTACATATCTTCCTTTTTACCAATTTTGTCCGTATATATATATATATATATATATATATATATATATATATATATATATATATATATATATATATATATATATATTATTATCCTTGTCCTGGCCTTTCACACCCATTTAAACCGTTTTTCCAATACTTTTCGGCCTCCGTCACTGTCTCATGGAGCTGCAGAGAGCCAGGACGAGCCGGCCTCTCACTCGCTCTCGACCGCCTTGCTCGCCGACCTCCCGACCCGCGCCGACTCCCCCGCTCTCCCGCCCTCGTCCTGCCGCTCGACCCCGATCTCTTCGCGCTCTCGCTGGACACTCGGGGTCGTACGGTCGCGGCGTCGGGAGTGTGTTAGGATGGGTCGCGGAGGCCGTGGAGGGCGTGGAGGGCGTGGAGGGCGTTCGAGGAGCTGCCTCTGGCCTCGTTGCCTCTCGAGGGCCATCGGAGCCCCTCCTCGACGCGCTGGGAGAGGAGACGAGGCCCCTTCGTGAGGTCGAGAGGGACCGGAGAGGGGTGCCTCCCGGTGGGGCTGCTGCTGTACCCCGACGACCCGCTGTTCTCCTGCTGCTGATGGGCGTCGTGGGCGGGAGGGGCGGGGCCGACACGGGCGTAATGGGGCGGGATACGGCCGTCGGAAGCGTATCTGACGTGGTCGTAATGAGGGAGGTCGGAGGACGAGGAGGACGTGGAGGGGGGGGCCTGCGTCGTCCGAATGCGCTGGAGAGTCGCGAACTGAGACGGCTTGGAGCGGCGGCGGCGCGTGCCCAGCGTGGAGTAGCCCGAGGGAGGCTCTGCGGGGAGAGGGAAGGATAAGGATGATAATGATAATGGTACTGCTGCTACTACTACTAATGATAATAATAATAATAATGAAGATAATGATAATGATGATAGTAATGATTAATTAAAATAATAATGAAAATACCACTACTACTGCTAGTGAAATAATAACAATAATAACAACAACAACAACAACAGCAACAATAATAATGATAATAAAAATGATGGATGATGATACTACTAATAAAAACTAATGGAAATAATTATAAAGGGTCATAATAACAACGATAACTGTGATAACGATAATAATAACAACAATAAACATAATAATTAAACAATGATAGTAGTGATAAGAAAGTAGTATAGTAATTGTAATGAATGATGATAATAATAATAATAATAATAGTAATAATAATAGTAATAACAATATTAATGATAATGATAATAACAGAAGCATAATAGTAATAATGAATAATAATAATATAGTAATATTAGTATTAATATAATAATGATAACAATAAAGATTGCAATAATGATAGTAATAGTTAATAATGATAATGATGATGATTATGATAATAATAATAATAGTAACAATGATAATGACAATAACAGTGATAATGATAATAATGATAACAATGATAGTAATAATAACAATAATAATAATAATTATAATTATTAGGATACTACCACTACTACTACTACTACTGCTACACAATATCATTACTAATAATGACAACAATAATAATGAAATGATAATAATGATAATAGTAATGATGATGATACTAATAATAGTAATAGTGATAATGAAACAATGATTATGATAATAGTACTGATGCTAATAATAATAATGATAATGATAATAATAATGATAATAATAGTAATAATAATGATAATGATAATGATAATAATCATAACAACAACAACAACAACTACAACAACAACAACAACAACAACAACAACAATAGTAATAATAGTAATATAATAATAATAATAATAATAATAATAATAATAATAATAATAATAATAATAATAATAATAATAATAATAATAATAATAATGAATAAATAATAATAATAATATAATGATAATAATGATAATAATGATAAGAATAATAATGATGAAAATAATGACAATAACGATAATAATGATAATATAATGATGATATAATGGCAATAATAATGGATTCAATTATTATAATTATGATGATAAGGATGATGATGATAATGATGATTATAATGATAATAATAATAGCGATTGATATGATATAATGATAATGAGAATGATAATGATACTGCTACTACCACAACTAATGATAATGATGATGATAAGGATGATTATGATTTTCATTGGATTGATGACAATATTAATAATGATGATAATGATAGCAGCAGTAACAATAGCAATGATAATGATAATGATAATAGTAATGATAATAGTAATGGTAATAGTAATGATAATAATAATACTGATGATAACCAATGATAATAATAATAAAAGTAATAATAATGATACTCATAATGATCATAATGATAAAAGTAATAGTAATGATGATAATTATAAGCATAGCAATTATGTATTCTAAATGCAGCCAAACCAAAATCAGAATCTTGAAATATTTCCTCAACCATCGATTCCTCTCTTTCATTTGCTCACCTGCGGGACTACTGGAAAAGGAGGTAGTAAAATTCTCACTTTTGTTCGCCTCTATGTACGACACAATAGGGGTCAGATTTGAATAAACAGGGAATGTTGGTGCGATCGAAGCTGTACGTGACGCTGGGACTGAATGTGCTGCAAATCACCACCGCTCTGTTGCATGGGTACACTTTGTTGCAAGTCACTACTAAGTCTTCGCGCGAGCTTGTGCTGGTAAGGGGGCAACCCGTGCTGAGGCGATGGACTGTGTTGCAAGTCGTGTTTGCAATGTTTATGGGCCTGAGCGCGATGCAGGTCGTCTTGGCGTTGCAGGTCGTTCAGGCGGGTCGCGGGAGGGAGCAGGCGACCCTTCTCCGGCAACCTCAGGCTCGAGCGATTGGAACAAAGGGACGACGACGAGGACGACTGGGAGGTCCTCCTCGACGACAGGGGCGGAGGAGGCGGCGGCTGAGGAGGAGGGGAGGACGAGGGGGCGGGGATCGGAGGCGGCGTCGCGTTGTCGTAGATGCTCGACGTCGGGGAGCTGAGGGGGTCCGCGGGGTCGTCGGCGAGGAAGAGCATCTCCTTGTAGTAGTTGGGGATCCTCGGGACCTCCTGGAGCGACGGGGAGGAGGGGGCCTTGGAGGGGGGGGAGCCCTCGACGGACCCCTGGCGGAGGGAGGGAGGGGAGAGGCGCAGCGTCAGGGAGGAGGAGTTGGGGAGGAGAGGAGGACGGGGGAAGGAGGCGGAGGGGAGGTGGAGGCCAGGAGAAGAGGGAGAGGAGGAGAGGAAGAAGGAGGGGGAGGAATAGGAGGAGGTATAGGAGAGGAAGGATGGAGAGCAGGAGAAGAAGGAGGAGGAGGTGGAGGAATAATTCGAATAGGAGTTAAGAGATCGTTATTAGTGGGCGATATGTGGGCGGTGCCGGCAGGAGTCACGCCCGCGGAAGGGAAGGGCGTGGCGGAGGGCGGTGGGGCTTCGCAGGGCTGCACGCTGACGAAGCTGGAGGATTCTGTGTCTCCTGGCTTGGCCTGCGGGGGAGAGAGGCGGTGAGAGCGGGGATATGGGTAAGTGTGATAAAAGAGAG
>NW_020869615.1:44525-49525 GCF_003789085.1 Penaeus vannamei | reverse complement strand
CTTCCCCATCCTCATCCCCCCCACTCCCCTCACTCACCCTCCCCCCCACTTCTTAATCCCCCCCCCCATCCTCCCTCTCCTCCCTCCCCCCCATATCTCCCACATTTACAACCCTCCCCCTCCCCTTCCCCGGTACACGTCCTACTACCACCGCTACCATATTGATCAATGGGTTAGTTCTAATGGCGAAAACGACCAGCTTGTAACGATCAGTTGTAACGACCACCCATGTAACGACCACCCTGTAACCACCAACCTTAACCGCCACCCTGTAACGACCAGCGAACACCACCTGCGACGACCAGCCTGTAACGACCAGCTTGTAACGACCAGCCTATGTCGATCAGCCTCAAACAAATAGCCTGTCTGTACCAAACAGCCTATAGAGACCATTCGTAACGGACCACCTGTAACGACCACCTGTGACCAACTTCTAACCTGCAACACCACCCTGTAACGTCCATTCTGTAACGACCAACCTGCAACGATCACCCTGTAACGACCAACCTGAAACGTCCACACTGTAAACGACCAAACCAACAACGACCACCCTGTAACGACAAACCAACAACGACCACCCTGAACGACAAACAACAACACCACCCAACGACCACCCTGTAACGACCAACCAACAACGACTCCTGTAACGACCACCCTGTAACGACCACCTTGTAACGACCAGCCTGTTTTAAAAGATGTGTAATGA
The DNA here is from genome assembly GCF_003789085.1 of Penaeus vannamei. Lineage (NCBI taxonomy): Eukaryota > Metazoa > Arthropoda > Malacostraca > Decapoda > Penaeidae > Penaeus > Penaeus vannamei. The sequence goes on along the minus strand of NW_020869615.1, from coordinate 48,819 downwards.
TCAGAAACCGGAGAGATGTCGACCTAATCTTCTTTAATATGTTAATCAGTTGAATTAATCTTGAAAAACTTTACTCCTTCTATCCAATTGTCGTTTTCTTGCTATAGCTTTTTCCATCTCTTTACTTTTGGCTTCTATTGGGGCAGAATAGGAGAGAGAGATGAAGAGTGAAGAGAGAGAGCCGCCGGATGGGAAAAGGGGAGGTGAGGCAGGGGAGCAGGTAGGAGACACGACACGAGGCACACGCTGAGTAGGCAGGAAGGTGTGAGTGAGGAAGAGATGTTTTGAGAATATGTAGGAGGGTGCAGATAGAGAGCATGGAGGGGGAGGAGATGACTGGAGCTTGAAATATTAATGGAGTAATTCGGGCGATGACGTGAACGGGAGCGTGCCACGCGAGAACAAGGATAATGAGCTGTAATAATGGAGAGACAGAGGGATGTTATTACCGAATATGATCTCGACAATTGAACAAAGTTCTCGAGTATGTATAGTTAGTTTGAAGATGCACACACGGATGAGCAATAATGGATGAATACGAATGAGTGATGTATAATAATATAATGGATGAGGAAATAATAACAATTGATAACTATACATCATATACAATGTAAGATGAATAGGTATAAAAATGATAATGATACACTAAAATAGTAAACGTCATATCGTAAATCTGAATAAAAAAGTGAGAAAGGATTGAATTGAAGGAACATGAATGCCGGACAATCAGTTAAATGATTAGAGAATCAAGTTTAAGTGCGGTAAGTCTTGTAAGTGAGAATAACGACGCACACCGCACCCCCTAGATAGGACACCCCCCACCAACACCTCCATTGTATACCTGCACACTATGTCATATATCACACCCACCTAAATAAATAAATAAATATATATATATATTATAAAATATTATTCTATATATATACATAATATATATATATCTAATATATATATATATTATATATAATACATATATAATATATATATATATATATATATAATATATTATATATATATATATATATATATATATATATATATATATATAATATATATATATGTATATATATATATGTATTAATGCCATATATGTATATATTATATCTATATATCTATCTATCTATCTATCTATCTCTCTCCTCTCTATATATATATATATATAATATATATATATATATATATATATATGTATATGTATGTGTGTGTGTGTTGATGTGTGTGTCTGTGTGTGTGTGTGTGTTCGTGTGTTTGTGTGTGTGTGTGTGTGTGTGTGTGTGTATCTAATATATATATATATATATATAATATATTATATAATATTATATGTATATATATATATATATATATATATAATTAATATATATGTTATGTATATATATACATATAATATACTATATATAATACTATATATATATAATATTATATTATAGCGAATTATATATAATATTATATATAATATATATATATATAATACTATATAAAATAATATGTACTTAAATAACAACGCCTCAAAAATCGTATTAACAGAACCAATCCCAAGGCCTGTTGATCCTGCAAATGAATCAAACATTTGGATCAGCCGCCATGGAATTAAAACTAATTTCAGATGGAAAAAAGAGAAAATAAAAGAATATTAATCGGATACGGAGATTAAGATTATAACAAATGGAATTTATGATAAAACGATTTCATGTTTTCGTGTCGGCGACGGGAATGAAAAAAGAAAAAAGAAAATGAAAATAGTATTTTTTCCATCACGGAATTAGATGTTTACGTGTAGGCCTATTGTGGGAATTAAAGTGAAAACTTGATGTAGATTTTTCTGTAGAAATCAATAATGCTATGAATATAGTAGTGGTATTATTATCTGGAACAGTGAATATATATACATGTATCTATCTTTGTATACATCGATCTTATACAACTATCACGCGAGTCATGTCCTGAAAACACACAAAATTCGTAAAAAGATATTTATCATTAAAGAGTTTAAAAAACTTTACTTTGACTTACAACTATCACGCGAGTCATGTCCTGAAAACACACAAAATTCGGGTAAATCAACAACGAAGTCAGAGCTGAAATTCTGAAAGAGAAAAAGAAAAACAGCAAAAAAAAAAAAAAAAAAGTCCTTTAGCAAACAATTTACCTTCAAGAATATTTACTCGGAAGTTTAAAACCGGCCGAAAGTTTTGAAAGACCGAAAAAAAAACAATAAAGACAATGACCTGAAACCGCAATAGAAGTCAGTTCCGAATTAATCTCAAATTTCAATCTCATTACAGACAGAGAAGTAATCAAAATAGAGATCGTGTAATGACACTGATGATTAAGATTAAACAATTAAGAGCCGTTCTAATTGGTAGCTTAAGACTAACAAACAAAAATGCTGAAGAGAAAGGAAAATTGAAAAAAATAATAATAATAAATAAAAAAAATAAAAGAAGTCAAGATTTTAAGCTAAGAGACCAATAATTGGAAAAAAAAAGAAAAAAGGTCAAGATTTTAAGCTCAGAAGCCAATTAATAGAGGAATCATTAGTTAAGAGTAATTAATACCACAGTAAATAGACCGCTTGGAGAGTTACTTAGAAAAATGATAATGCTAAAAAATGATAAAAATTATAATAATAATGAAAGTATCAATGTGATAATAATAATGAAAATAACAGTGATGATAATAATAATAAAAAAATGATGATAATATTAATGGAAATAATATATGTGATTATGATAATGACAGCAATAATAAGAGCAGAAATAACAATAATAACAATAACAACAACAATAAATGATAATGATAACAACAAGAAGAATAGTGATAATAAGCAAATGATATGCAACAAACACAACATTAACAGTAACAACAACAGCAATAACAACAATAACAACAACAACAATGGCAACTACAATATCAACAACAATATCAACAACAATATCAACAACAATAACAACAACAATAACAACAACAATAACAACAATAACAATACAACAACAACAATATCACAACAACAACAAACAAACAACAATAACAATAACAACAACAACAACAAAGCAGGTACGACCTCCCACCCGCGTGTACACTCAGGATTCATGTAATTCTTAAAAGCAGCGCGGAAATTACGCACAAACGACCCAGTACAAGCAAGAGGAATATGTTTCTGCTGCTTCGTGTACTCTGCTTGGGAAAAGGCTCAGAAGATGACACCTGTTTGTCCCTTTCTTGAATCTTCCTCGTGGGGGAAAAAAATGAAAAAAGAAAAAAAAAAAAAAAAAAAAAAAAAAAGAGAGAGAGAAAATGTAGAGGATTTTGTTGTTTCTATTTTTTTTTTCTCGTGGAAAAGGGGGGGGGGAGAAGGGGAGGGTGGGTGGAGGGATTTACAGGACTTCTTAATTCTTCCTCGTGGGGGGGGGGGGAATGGTAAAAAGGGAAAAAAAGAAAGAAAATGTAGAGGATTTTGTTGTTGTTGTTGTTGTTTTTCGTGGAGAAAGGGGGGAATTTGTCTCATTCTTGAATCTTCCTCGTGGGGGGGGGTGATAAAAAGGAAAAAAGAAAGAAATGTAGAGGATTCTGTTGTTGTTGTTCTTGTTTTTTTCGTGGAGAAAGGGGGGAATTTGTCTCAATTCTTGAATCTTCCTCGTGGGGGGGGGGAGGTGATAAAAAGGAAAAAAAGAAATGTAGAGGATTTTGTTGTTTCTATTTTGTTTTTGTTTTTTCGTGGAAAAAGGGGGGTGGGGGGAAAGAGAGAAGGGGAGGGTGGATGGGGGGATTTACAGGACTTGTTAAATCTTCCTCGTGGGGGAAAAAAATGATAAAAAGGAAAAAAAAGAAAATGTAGAGGATTTTGTTGTTTTTATTTTGTTGTTGTTGTTGTTGTTTTTCGTGGAGAAAGGGGGGAATTTGTCCCATTCTTAAATCTTCCTCGTGGGGGAAAAATGATAAGAAGGAAAAAAAAGAAAATGTAGAGGATTTTGTTGTTTTTGTTGTTGTTTTGCTTCGTGGAGAAAGGGGGTGGGGGAAAGAGAGAAGGAGAGGGGAGGGGGGGATTTACAGGAGTTGTTAAATCTTTTCGTGGGGGAAAAAATGATAAAAGGAAAAAAAAATGTAGAGGATTTTGTTGCTTCTATTTTGTTGTTGTTGTTGTTGTTTTTCGTGGAGAAAGGGGGGGGGAGAGAGAAGGGGAGGGGGGGTATTTACAGGACTTGTTTAGCCGTGAAGATAAAATTGTGGGGAAGGAAGGAGGGAAGGGAGGGGAGAGAATAAGGGAAGGGAGGAAGAACCAATAATGTTTGGG
>NW_020869615.1:12500-22939 GCF_003789085.1 Penaeus vannamei | reverse complement strand
TCTTCCTTTTTCTTCCCCCCAGCCCCTCTCTCCTCTCCCCCGCCCCATCTCTCTATTGCCCTTCTCCCCCTCCCATCTCTCTCTCTCTCTCCCCTTCTGCTCCCCGCCCTCTGTGTCTCTCCCTTCTCTTCCTCTCTCTCTCTCTCTCTCTCTCCTTTCTGTTCCCCATCTCATCTCTCCCCTTCTCCGCCCCCCGCCCCATCTCTCTTCTACTCTGCTCCTTCTCCCCCGCCTCCCGCCTTCCTCTCTCTCTTCTCTTTCCGCGTCACCCCCCCATTCTCCCATTCTCTTCCCTCTCTCTCTCTCCCTTCTCCCCCGCCCCCCTCTCTCTCTCCCCTCCCCTTTTCGTCCCCTCTTCTCTCTCCCCTTTCTCCCCCCGCCCCTCCTCTCTCACACGCCCTTAATCTTCATGATGTAAGCCAATTTCTGGTCCTCTGCCTCGCCCTCACTCACGTCCCTCGTGGCCAGGTAAAGGTCCAGCCACTATCGCTCTCTCTTTTTTCTTAATTTTTCTCTCCCTTTTTTTCTCTCTCTTCTCTTCTTCCTCTTCCCGTTCGGTTGAGTAAAAATCCCTTTTTGTGTTTTCGTTCTTTTTATTTTTTTTTTTTTTTTCTTTGTATAGTTATTTTGTTTCTTTGTTTTGACTGTGTTTTTTTTCTATTTGGGTCTATTTTGATTTTTTTTTATTTTTTTATACTTCACTCTCTGTCTCTCTCACTGTACGGTCAGGAAAGTCTAGCCTTCTCTGTATATAATCTTTTCTCTATACATCTAATATCTACCTTATTATATAGTATCTATTTAGCTTAGCTAGCTATATTTGTGTGGTGGTCTCTTTTCCTCTCTCCGTCTTCTCCTCCTTATAATGATAATTAAAAGAAGAAAAACCTCTCCCGATCTCTTGTTCGGTTATTGCCTCTCCCATTTTTCAAAAAAGTCAAGTCTTGGTTAGCCTAATCTGTTCTTCTTTCGTCGCTCTACTGCGTCTCCCTTTCCCTCAATCTCATGCCTCTCTTGCTCTCTACCCCGTTTCTCTTTCTTTGGCTGTTGCTCCCTACTGCCGTCTTCTCTCTTCTCTCCCTTCTTCCTTTCCTTCTCTTTCTCTCTCTCTTCGCCTCTCTTTCTCCTTCTCTCTCCCTCCCCCCATTCATTCTCTCAGCCCTCTTTGTCTTCCTTCCCCTCTGCTCTCGTCTCATCTTCTCTCTCGTGCTCTCTCTCTCTCTTTCTCTTTCTCTTTCTCTTTCTCTTCTCTTTCTCTTCTTCTTTCGTCTTTCTCTCTCTCTGCTCGTCTCTCTTCTCTCTGCTCTGCGCCTCCTCTCCTCTCTCTCTCTCTCTCCTCTCGTCTCTCTCTTCCCTCTCTCTCTTCTATCTCCCCGTCCCTCTACCTCTCCCTCTCCTCCATCTCGTATCCCTCTTTTCTCCTCTTCGCTCCTCCCCTCCCCTCGCCACCCCATGCGCCCCCCCCCGCATCTTACTCTCTCTCATCTTGTCCTCCATCTTTATCCCTCTTTTCTCCCTCCCCGTTCCCATATATCGCTCCCTGCCCCCTCTCTCTTTTCTCTGTCCGCTTCTTCCTTAATCTCTCTCCCTCTCCTCCCTCCTCCCTGCCTCCCTCACCTTCCCCTGCGCGCGCCCTCTCTCTCTCTCGCAGCTCTATCCTTCTTTCTCCCTCTGCCCTCCCCTCCACCCATACCCCCCCCTATTACTCGTCTCTGCTCTCTCTCCCTTCTCTTCCCCGCCCTATACCGCTTCAGCTTTCGCTGAGAAAAAAAAAAACTGCTTCCCTCCCCGCGGGTATTACATACAAAATATCGCAAACGTCATTCGTGATGATGGTCGATAAATTGTGTGGAGAAACGTATCAGGTTTTCCTTGGTAAAGTTATGCTCTGAGCCGAGAAAACTTTTTTGAATAAGGAGCCACTTTTGCGTCGCTGGACCTTGGGATATGTATGTATATTTGTGTATGTATGTATGTGTGTGGGTCTCTGTGTGTATATATGTATATACATACAGATATATATATATATTGTAAGTATATATAGTTTAATTGTTAATAATTTTTAGTAGTATATATATATATATATATATATATATATTATATATAGTATATATATAAATATATACTTATTATATGTGTGTGTTGTGTGTGTGTGTGTGTGTGTGTGTATATATATATATATATATATATATATATATATATATATATATATATATACATATCTATATAATATCTCTCTCTATCTCTCACTCTCTCACTCTCTCTCCTCTTCTCTCTCTCTCTCTCTCTCTCTCTCTCTTCTCTCTCTCTTCTTCTTCTCTCTCTCTCTCTCATCTCTCTCTCACTCTCGCGGTCTCTCTCTCTTTCTCGCGCCCTTTCTCTATCTCTCTCTATCTCTTTCTCTTCCTCTCAATGTATCCTCAGAAAATATTCTCTTTCACTCCTATCTATCTTTCAGTCCTTACAACCTTTTCTTTTTTCTTTTCTTTTCCTCTGACACTTCCGACACCAACAGATAACGTGTCAGGTCATGCTCTCGACTCACCCTTGTCAGAGAGTATGTTTTCACTTCTTTTCTTTTCGTGTCAGTTTTAAAAACGAGGGCAAACGGGCCGAAAAAACATTTAAAAGGCAGATGCGATAAGGGGAACAAAGGATAAAGCAAACAGATGCAATGATCGATAGTTGAAAAATCTATTGATAAAATTGCATGAACGAATTTGTGAATATATAAATGAATGAATGAATAACCATTGCATCGATTATTGAATAGGGAATCCAATAAGATTTCAGATACACGAAGAAATAAAGAGCCTTAGAATAAATGAATAAGTGCAAGAAAAATGTCAATTGTAATTACTAGAGACAAAGGGATAATTAATTTCCTAATAGTACTGAATCAAGTGTGAGATAAAAATAGAAGCCATGAATTCATCATTAGCAAGCTAATTCCAGTGATTACGATTGCTACTATTGAGAAAACAGCCATGATATCAAAACACGTCATTCATGCCTATTGTAGACAAGGTTCATTTTCTCAACTTATTTTCTTACCTTTACCACTCTCTTTTTATAATATTATAGTAAATCAGCCAAAATCACAGACTTGAAATAGATAAAGATAGAGAGAGAGAGAGAGAAAAAAAAAAAAAACCAATAATCCCACCGTTGCCACCAAACCACAAGAAAAAATCGCCCCCCACTTCCGCCGCCCGTTTCAAAAAACACTATACGAAAACTTCCCCCACCAAGACACAATGCAAATGACCTACTGATTTAACAATTCCAACATTCCCGAGGGAAGCCGCTCACAACTGCTATTCATGAGATGCTGAATGTCATGAGAATGTCATGCGTGGGGATGAACATGAGAGGGGAAAGCCAGTGCCATTGGATGTATGGCTTCGAGAGGGGAGAGAGAAAGTTTTTTACGTAAAAGTATTTCTTGTTTGTTTGGCCATTTTCTTTAGTGTTATTGCTGTATAGTATTATTGCACATTTAGAATATTACTGATTAATTATCTGTTTCGATTGTTTTTTCATTTTTATTATAGTCATATGAGGCATTATCAATATGAAGTTTTTTTCCAGATTATTATTATCATTATTCTTTGGTTTATTCCGTTTTTGTTATTATCACAACCATCTTTCACATTATTTTTTCCTATAATATTAATATTCACAACAAAACCATATAAACAGAACTCGTCATCCTGAATTTTTTATTAATTATTATTCTTTCCTTTTTCTTTCTTTTTTTCTTTTTCTTTGTCTTTGTCTTTGTCTAATATGTCTCGTCTGTGCTCTTCTTCTCTTCATTTTCTTTTCTTTTTCTTTTCTTTTCTTTTTCTTTTCTTTTCTTTTCTTTTTTCTTCCTTCCTTTTCTTTCTTTCATTGTCCTGTCTTCCGCGCTCTTGCCCTCTCGACTAATTGTCTTGTCCCTTCATATGTCATTAGTTCTTATCTTTTCTTTTCTTTTCTTATTTTCTCTTCTTTTCTTCTCTACTTTTCTATCTCTTTTCCTCTTAATTCTTCTTTCTTTCTTATATTTCGCCTTTCTTCTCTCATTCTTCTCTCTCCTTCTTCTCGTTTTCTCTTTCTTGTCTATTTTTCTTTTCTTTTTCGTACCCTTTTCCTTTTCCTTTTCCTTTTCCTTTTCTTCTTCCTCTGCCTTTTCTTTTTTTCTCTTCTTCTTTCTTGCTTCTTCTTTTTCTTCATTTTTTAAAACTAATCTTCCTCATAACCCATGTTATTTTATCAACTCACTTAACAAATGATTAGCAACATCCAATCAACTATCAAAAAAAATCTTTATAATAAGAAGCAACTAAACAGCGTAACAAAAGATTTTTTTCCAAATCTTAAGATCATAGAAGAGGGATACGATACTCACTGAAAAGGAAATGAAAAGAAATGGAATAATGAATAACCTCAATTTCCCTGAGGCAAGGGGGGGCCTCAGAGAAAAGAGAAAGAAAACAGAGAAAGAGAGAGAGAAAGGAGAGAGAAAAGAAACTATTGAATATATTATATATATTATATATATATTTATATATGATATATATGTAATATATATTATTATTTACTTATATATAATATATTATATATAATATATTATATATATATATATATATATATATATATATTATATGTATATGTATGTATATAATATATAAATATATATAATATATTATATAATATATATATATATATATAATGTATGTATAATGTAATATATATAATATTATATATAAATATATATATATATATATATAACTATATATATATATATATATATATATATATATAGTATATATGTATATATATATATAACACGTAGAATATATATATATATATATATATATATATTATATATATGTTTATTATTGTATTGTGTGTGTGTGTGTTGTGTTTTGTGTTGTGTTGTAGTTATGGTATATATATATATATATATATATATATATATATATATATATATATATATAGAGTAAGAGAGAGAGAGAGAGAGAGAGAGAGAGAGAAGAGAGAGAGAGAGAGTGGAGGGAGGGAGGGAAAAGGAGAGAAGGGAAAGTGGGAGGATATGGGAAGGATGACAAGGATTACCGGCCCGAGGGAGTAAGTATGAAAATCCAGCCTTCGTTATTTTGCGCGCGTGATGAGGCAGGAAGAGGAAGATGCAAAGTATTATCCCTATCATTGCTATTATTGTTATTATCATTATCTTCATCTTCATCATTATCATTATCATTATCAATCATTATCTTCATTATTATTTTCATCATCATCATTATCATTATCATTATCATTATCATTATCATTATCACCATCACCACCACCACCACCATCACCATCACCATCACCATCAATCACCACCACCATCAGTACCATCATCACCATCACCATCATTATCATTATCATTATCATCATCATCTTCATTAATTTCATTATCATCAACATATATCAGTGACGTGAAAAAGGAACTAAGGATAACAGAAAAATATCGTGGAAAGGATAAGGTGGAGGAGAAGGTAAGGAAAGAGAGAGAGGAGATAGTAGCAAGTGGAGATTAGGAAGCAAAGGATTAGGAGATGGAGGAAGATGAAACAAGAGAATTGAGATGAAGAAAGAAGACATAAAGGAGTGAAGGAAGAGGAGGTAAAGGAAGGGAAGAGAAAGTAGGGAAATGGAGATTTGGAAGAAGAAGAAAGAAGATGACAGAATAATAGAGAAAAGTGAAATGAAGATGGAAGGACGGAAGGGAGTGGGTAAGGGTAGGAAAGTAGGAAATGGAAATAAGGGAGAAAGGATTTGGAAATGGAAAAGGAGGAGACAATAAAATGAAGGAGATAAAGGGGATGGCAAATGAGGAGAAAAGAAATCGGAAATAGAGGAGGAAATAATAAAATGAAGGAGGCGAAGGAAGAGGAGAAAGAGGCGGAGAAGAAGACAAGAGACTGAAGGAAGAGAAAGAACAGAAACCGCTAAAATAATGCAAGGAGAGGAGGACACGTGAGGACGAAGGAGAAAATGCAGGAGAAAGGATAACGAATAACGAGAAAGAGAACCATGGAGATAAATGTAAATAAGATGGAAAAGGAGCAAGAGAAAGATAGAAAAGAGGAAAACAAGAAGCAAAGAATCCGAAGAAAGGAGAACAAAAGAGAAGAAGAGAGAAGAGGAAAAATATTACACTGAATGTTTACTACGTAGATGAAGAAGTTTTAAAAAATCTGAAGAAAGGAGAATAAATAAAAAAGTAAGAAGAAAGAGAAGAGATAAAAAAAGAAGAAAGGAGAATCAACAGAAAAACAAGAAGACAGAGAAGAGAAAAAATCGGAAGAAAGGAGAATCAACAGAAAAATAAGAAGAAAGAAGAGAAGAAGAAGAAGAGGAAACAAGAAAATGCTCCCCTGAATACCTACAACATAGCATATAAATTCCATTTTATTCATTCTCTCTCTCTCTCTCTCTCTCTCTCTCTCTCTCTCTCTTCTCTCTCTCTCTCTCTCCTCTCTTCTCTTCTCTCTCTCTCTCTCTCCTCTCTCTCTCTCTCTTCTCTCTCTCTCCTCTCTCCCTCTGTCTCAAACTCTCTCTCTCTCTCTCTCTCTCTCTCTCTCTCTCTCTCTCTCTCTCTCTCTCTCTCTCTCTCTCTCTCTCTCTCTCTCTCTCTCTCTCTCTCTCTCTCTCTCTCTCTCTCTCTCTCTCTCTCTCTCTCTCTCTCTCTCTCTTCTCTCTCGCTCTCTCTCTCGCTCTTCTTCTCCTTCTTCTCTTGAAAAGTTTGAAGCTGCCTTTTTCCTACCTATCTATTTATCTATCAAACTATCGTGTTTGTGTTTCTGTGTAAGACATACAGACAGACAGACAGAGAGAGAGAGAGCAAAGAGAGAGAGAGAGAGGAGAGAGAGAGAGAGAGAAGAGAGAGAGAGAGAGAGAGAGAGAGAGAGAGAGAGAGAGAAAGAAAGAAAGAAAGAAAAGGAGAGAGAGAGAGAGAGAGTTTATACGTTTTTGTGCATCGGTGGTTCACGTAACCTTGAGAAGAATATATAACTTACTCTTCCTCTTATTTTGCCAACTTAAAATTTCACTACATTGGTTTTAAACTTTTTTTCTTCTTCTTCAAACTTTTTTAACAGAATTACAAGCGAGCCTCAGATGCTCTGGAAATTTATGCTGACTTGGGAGCATGAGTGAATATATTTAGTCAAGGTCTTTTATAAACCTGTTTTCTCTCACTTTTCTTCACTCTCTCTTCTTCTTCTTTTCTTTTCTCTTCCTCTTTCACCCCTCGGTCTCAGTCTGTCTTTCCTGCTCGCTTGCCTTGCTCTCTCTCTCTCTCTCTCTCTCTCTCTCTCTCTCTCTCTCTCTCTCTCTCTCTCTCTCTCTCTCTCTCTCTCTCTCTCTCTCTCTCTCTCTCTCTCTATATCTCTCGTTGTTCTCAGCATCATTATATTCTTCGCCTTCCTCCTTGCACCTAACATTCTTATCATAAAAAATAAAAAATATATAGATGAAATAAAAGGACACAGATTGTATGCGTGTTTGTTTGTACGCCCATCCAACCCCTTATCCTAAAACCCAACCTTAAAAAGGAGCAACAACACCAAACTTTAAATAAAACCAAACTCGTAAGCAACAGACACCAAACCTTAAATCCCTTAAACTTAAAAATGTTCTCCCAACAAACACAATGGAGAGGCCTACCCACGGACACCAATTTCTCCCAGGCTGCCACCGAAGTCTGGGAAAGGGAAATATTCTCCCTGTAATCAGCCAAAACAAACAGACCTGGTGGGAATCCTTTGTGACAACACGTGAAATGAAATTGAATGGAATCACCTTTTGCTGTTACTTGAAGTTGCTGTTGGGTCTCCGTGTCTTTCTCATTCAAAAGCCTCGTTAGAGAGTTGTGTGTGGGTTCTTTTGAAGGGGTGTGTTTGTGTGTGTGTTTTGAGTGTTCTGACCATTATTCTGTGAATTGGATGTCTGTCTTTGTCTGTCTCTGTCTATCTTTCTTTCTTTCTTTCTTTCTTTCTCTCGTTCTCTCTCTCTCTCTCTCTCTCTCTCTCTCTCTCTCTCTCTCTCTCTCTCTTCTCTCTCTCTCTCTCTCTCTCTCTCTCTCTCTCTCTCTCTCTCTCTCTCTCTCTCTCTCTCTCTCTCTCTCTCTCTCTCTCTCTCTCTATATATATATATATATATATATATATATATATATATATATATATATATATATATATTCTCTCTCTCTCTCTCTCTCTCTCTCTCTCTCTCTCTCTCTCTCTCTCTCTCTCTCTCTCTCTCTCTCTCTCTCCTCTCTCCACTCTCTCTCCTTCTTCTCTGTAAGCTGTTTTTTTTTCCTACCTATCCATTTATCTATCTGCATACGTATGTGTATGTTTAAGAGAAAGATAGAAAGAGAGAGAGCGAGCTAGAGAGAGGAAGCGATAGAAAGAAAGAGAGACAGAGACAGAGACAGACAATACAGAGTTTATACGTTTCCGTGTATGCATGTGTGTATATTCCCATGTTTTTTTAAGTGTGTATGCGCTCCGGCATATCTAAGATAACATCATCATTTCCCATTCATCTCCTCCTCTTTCTAATGACCTCATAAATCAGATACAGCCTCATAAATCACGAGAATGAGCTCATGACCGAAGCTCTTCCCAACCTCGCTTCATTCGAATCCCTGAATACACTGATTAATCTCTGCTTCTTTTTCATCATGATGATCTGGATAATATTCCCGACATTGTGAGCATTTGATTGAATTCCTAAAAAAGTCTAATTTATACACTATATCGAAGAACTATAGCAATAACAATGATAATGATAGTTATAGTGGCTGTAATAATAGTAATAGTGATGATAGTAATAAGGATGATAATAGTAATTGACAACAAACATGATAATGATTGTCATTGTAATAATAATAATCATACTAGTTAAGTAATAGTAATGTNCTCTTCCTTTTCTCTCGCTTCTTCCATCCTTCCTCTCTCTCTGTCTCTTTTTCTCTATCTCTCTCCTCCCTGATTTTGTTTCTTTCTCCTTTTCTCTGTCTCTTCTCTTCTCTTCTTCTTTCGCTTTTTCCTCTCTTCTCTTCTTCTCTTATCCGATCCTATATTTCCTCCTTCTCTCTCCTCCTTAATCTCTCTCTCTCTCTCTTCTCCTCTCTCTCCTCTCTCTCTCTCCTCTTTCTCCTCTCCTCTCTTCTTCTTCTCTCTCTCTCTTCTCTCTCTCTTCTCGTCCTCTCTTCTGCTCTCTCCCTCTCTCTCTTCTTCTTCTCTCTTCTGCTTCTCTTCTTCGTTCTTCTCTCTCTCTCTCTCTCTCCTCTCTCTCTCTTCTCTCTCTTTCTTCTCTCTCCCTCCTGCCCTCGTCCCTCGCTCCCTCCTCCCTTCCTCCTCTCTCTCTCTCCTCTCTCCCTCTCCTCTCCCTCTCCTCTCTCCTCTGCCCTGCTTCCTCTCCCCTCCCCTTCCTCTCCCTCTCCCCTCTCCCTCTGCCCTCTCCTCCTCTGTGTCTCTCTTCTCTCTCTCTCCTCTCCCTCTCTCTCTTCTCTCTCTGTCTCTCTCTCTCTCTCGTCCTCTCTCTCTCTCTCTCTCTCTTCCTCTCCTCGTCTGCTCTCCTCTCTCTCTCTCTCCGAATCTCCTCTCTCTTCCCTCTCGCTCGATCTTCACTCTCCCTCCCTCTCTCTCCTCTCTCGTCTCTCTCTTTCCCTCTTCCTCTCTCTCTCTTCCCTCGTCTCTCGGTTGTTGAAAACCTTTAGATTCGGCGTCCCTCGGTTTGTTACTGAGGTGAAAATCAAGTCTTGAATCCTTGTTCCTTTTGGTAGTGTTGTTTCCTCTTGTTCTCTGTCGTTGTGATTACTTATTTTGTCTCTTTCTGCATGTCATCATACTTCAATTTGTTTGTGCCGATGTCCTTGTTTGACATCATCTCTAATGAGTATCTTTGTATTATCTTGTTGTTTATTCTAATCATTTGTTTAACACTTCAATCTAATTTCATGTTTGTTTATTCTTATTGTTTATTTTCTTTCACATTTTGTGTGTGTGTTTGTGTGACACACACAAACACACAGACGCACACATACATATGTGGTTGAGTGTTATGTGTTGTGCGTGGTTGTGTTTTGTATAATATTGTTATATAAAAAAAAAATAATAATATCAATGACCCCATTTTGATTCAATTTTCCGTTGTGTTCTTCTTTAATTTTTTTTTCTTTCTCCGTAACCACTCATCATAATAACAACAGGATTAATAAGGGAGAAAAGAGAAAGAAAAGGAAGCTAAGGTACTCACAACCAGGCCTATAGCCAGAGGTGATTATAGGCCTATCCTTCCGAGTGGAAAATGAGCGCGAGAGAGACAATTAGTGAGGCCGTCCCTTGAGCAGATGATAGGTCTATCTGACGCAAACAGTCACCCGTGCACACGTG
>NW_020869615.1:5000-7500 GCF_003789085.1 Penaeus vannamei | reverse complement strand
GTGTGTTGTGTGCGTGTATGTGTGTGTAGAGAGAGAGAGAGAGAAAGAATTTATCGTGATTTTTTTGTGTTTTGTATTTAAGGGGGAGGGGAGGATGGTGGGGTGACAGATGTGAGGAAAATATAGTTGTAACACTTGATGTGAATGAAGAGATTATACGGTATTTCAAGAGAGGGAGGGGGGGGGCTGGTGTAGGGGAGGGAGTGGAAGTGGAGGAAGGTGAGGGATTGGAAGGGGAAGAGGGAGGGAAGGGAAGAGAAAGAGGAAGGAAAGAGAGAAAAAAGGGGGGAGGAAGAGGAAGAAAAAAGAGGTAGAGGGAGGAGATAGATACCGGAAAGACGAGGAGGGGAAGGGGAGAGATTAGAGGAGAAAGGGAGGGAGTAACAGGAAAGGAAAGTAATCGGAAGAGGAGGGGAGAATTAGGGAAATTAGCTTTTATTCAGTCTACGTTTCTCTCTCTCATGGATGGCTCTCTCTTTCTCTCTCTCTCTTTCTCTCTCTCTCTCTCTCTCTCTCTCTCTCTCTCTCTCTCTCTCTCTCTCTCTCTCTCTCTCTCTCTCTCTCTCTCTCTCTCTCTACTCTCTTACTCTCTTACTCTCTTTCCTTCTCCCCCTCCTACTCTCCTTACTCTCTCTCTCCTCCTTCCTCCTTTCCATCCCTTCCCCCTCCCCCTCTCTCCCCTTCTTCCCTCTCTCCCTTCCCATCCCCCTCCTTCCCTCTCTCCCTTCCCATCCCCCCTTCTTCTCTCCCTCCCCCTCCTCCCTCTTCTCCTCCTCTTCCCTTCTCTCCCTTCCTCTCCCTTCCCCCTCCCCCTCCTTACCTCTCTCCCTTCCCCTTCTCTTTCTTCCCCCTTCCCTCCCTCCTTCCTCTCTCCCTTCCTCTCCCTCCCTCCTTCCTCTCCCTCTCTTCCCCTTCTCTCCTTTCCTTTCCCTTCCCCTCCTCCTTCCCTCTCTCCCTTCCCCATCTTTCCTTTCCTCTCCTTCCCCTCCTTCCCTCTCTCCCTTCCCCCTCTCCCCTTTCCCCCTCCCCCTCCTCCTTTCCTCTCCTCCCCTCTCCCCCTTCATCCCCCTCCTCCTTCCTCTCCCCTCCCCTTCCACCCTCCTTCCTCCTCTCCCCCCCTCCTTCCTTCTCCCTTCCCCCTCTCCCTTCCTCTTCCCTCTCTCTTCCTTCCCCCTCTCCCTCCCTTCCCTCCTCCTTCCCTCTCTCCCCTTTCCTCTCCTTCCCCTCTACCCTTTCCTCTCCCCTCTCTCTTCTTCCCCCTCTCCCTCCCCTCCCTCCTCCTTCCCTCTCTCCCCTCTCTCTTCCTTCCCCCTCTCCCTCCCCTCCCTCCTCCTTCCTCTCTCCCCTTCCCCCTCTACCCTTTCCTCTCCCTCTCTCTTCCTTCCCCCTCTCCCTCCCCTCCCCTCCTTCCTTCCCTCTCTCCCTTCCCCTCCCCTCCCTCCTCCCTCCCTCTTTCCCTCCTTCCTCTCCCTTCCCCTCCTCCTTCCCTCTCTCCCCTCCTCTCTTGATTCTCTCCTCATCAATGAGACATCTAATGGTTTTTCGATTTCCTGGTCATCGCTCTACAGGTGTTGACATTATACACCCGCGTTTGCGCTAAAGTTTAATTGGCTTCCGAAGGAGAGAGGGAGAGAGGGAGGGAGAGAGGGGTAGAGAGAGAGAGAGGGGAGGGAGAGAGATGGAGAGAGGGGGGAGGGGTAGAGAGAGGGGGAGGGGGAGGTAGGGGAGAGAGAGAGAGAGATAAGAAGGGGGAGAGGGAGGGAGATAGAGAAAGGGGAAAGGGAGAAGAGGGAGGGAGGGGTAGAGAGAGAGAAGGGGAGGGAGAGAGATAGAGAGGGGGAAAGGGAGAGAGAGAGAGGTAGAGAGGGGGGGAGGAAGGTAGGGAGGGAGGGAGCGAGGAAGGAGGAAGAGAGAGAGAGAAAGAGGGGGAGAGGGGAGGAGAGAAAGAGGGTAGAAGAGGCAGGGAGAGAGGGAAGGGAGGTTAGAAAGAAAGAAAGAGAAAGAAGCAAACAGGATGCCTGACAGACATACGTAAAAACACTAATAACAACAATACCAATCCTGAAAATAACAATAATAACAAAGACAAACAACAAGAGAAAATTAAAAAAAAGAAAAAAAAAGATATTAGCATAGTTCGCTCTTTCTCGCCTTCGTTTCATAACACAACCAACTTATCACGAAAATTGGAATACCAAAGGATAAGATTAATAGACCTGTGCTTACTATTATTATTTTTTTTTTATTGAAGTTTCCGATATAGGCACTGTGGACGTGTAATTAGCAGCCGTTTTTTATGTTGCATGACGTATGATTATTGTTGCAGAGAGTCGATATAAACAGTTAGAAAGGGTGGGGGATCAGGGAAGAAGAGTAGATACATAAATAAGGGAGAGAAGGAGAAAAATGGTGGGAGGGAAGAAGGGATGGGAGGAGAGAAAGTGAGAGGGAAAAAGGGAGGGAGGGAGAGAAAGAGAGAGGGAAGAAGGGAGGGAAGGAG
>NW_020869614.1:472749-485249 GCF_003789085.1 Penaeus vannamei | reverse complement strand
CAGACTTAATTATGGACATTCATAAATTCATAAAATAATCATATTAATAATAAAATCAATCTATAACACTGACTTAAATTTAATGATAAATAAATAATAAAAATCAGCATCTATAAACACAGACTTAGTCTATGGACATTCATAATAAAATAATCATAATAATAATAATAATAATCAACATCTATAAACACAGACTTAGTTTATGGATATTTATAAATTCATAAAATAACAATAATAATAAAAATAAAAAATCAGCCCTAAAACACAGACTTAGATTTATGGAACATTCATACATAAAATGAATACATAATAATGAAATAATAAAAATCAGCATCTTTAAACAAGCATATTTTACGGATTCATTTATAAATTCACAAACAATAAAATGAATAATAAATCAACATCTATAAACACAGACTTAGTTATGTGACATTCTAATAAAAAATCATAATAATAATAAAAAAATCAGCATCTTATAAACACAGACTTAGTTTATGGATATTTATAAATTCATAAAATAATCATAATAAAAATAATAAAAATCAGCATCTATAAACACAGACTTAGTTTATGGACATTCATAATAAAATAATCATAATAATGATAACCAAAAATCAGCATCTATAAACAAAGACTTAGTTTATGGATGTTATAAAAAATAATCATAATAATAATAATAAAAATCAGCATCTATAAACACAGACTTAGTCTATGGACATTCATAATAAAATAATCATAATAATAATAATAAAAATCAGCACCTATAAACACAGACTTAGTTTATGGACAGGGACATTTTGCGCCTATAAACACCTGGCAACACCTGGCAACACCTGGCCGAGGAGGAGAAGGGTACGTGTGAAATTCGACTTGAAAGACGAGAAAGTCAAGTCATAGCAACCTGTCTTGGCGGCAGAGCGAGCCGTCTCGAGTGGCGAGTGATCGTCGAGGGAGCCTTTCTTATTTTCCGTATTTTGTTTGCTTTTGGTTGTTTTGTTTTGGTTGGTTGTTTTGTTTTTGTTGTTGTTATTGTTGGTGTGTTTGTTGTTGGTGTTTGTTGTGTTGGTGTGTTGTTGTTGTAGGTGGTGGTGGGTTGGTGGTGGTGTGTTGTTGTTGTTTTGTTGTTGCTGGTTGTTGTTGTTGTTGGTGGTGGTGTTGTTGTTGTCGTTGTTGTTGTTGTTATTGTTCGTGTTGTTGCTTTTTGCTTTTCTTTGTTATCATTCATTATTGTCAAGTATAATTGTCATTGTTACAATTACCATTATCAACACTTCGATGGTAATGATGAACATTGATGATGTTAATGATGATGCTGATGATGATGATTACGTTTAAAATTGCTATTCCTTATATTCATTATAAACATCATCAAAACATGTCTGTCTCCTTCCTTCATCATCGGGCGTGTCGAATCACCAATTCAAACGTTTCATCCCAATCCGTCTTAATTAAACCATCGTCATCTTTTCGGTCATCGTCATTAAATTGTTTTCATCAATTCATCGTCATCCGACCCAATTGTCTTTTCGTCCTCATCATTCATTCATTCGTTCATCCACCCATTGGTCTTTCCCGGGTTCATCCCAATTTCATTCAATTTCCATCGTTCATCACCCCATTGTTTTTTTTATTCCGTTTTTCGATCCCCCCAATTTTTTTTTTTTTCCCCCCATTTTTTCCAAAAATTTCATTTTTTTTCCAATTTTTTTTTCAATTGTTTTCATNGCGAGGACCAGAGAGAGAGAGGAGAAGAGAGAGAGAGAGAGAGAGAGAGAGAGATGAGAGAGAGGAAGAAAGAAGAGAAGAGAAGAGAGAGAGAGAGAAGAGAGAGAGAGAAGAAAGAGAGAGAGAGAATGGAGAGAGAGAATGAAAGAGAGAGAGAGAGAGAGAGAGAAGAGAAGAGAGAGAAGAGAGAGAGAGGATGAGAGAGGAGAGAGAGAGAGGAGAGAGAGAGAGAGAGAGAGAAGAGAGAGATTATCACCCGATCAAACAAAAAATCCCGGGCCAAAACTGACCCAAAAACAGTAGCCCGGACTGAACGCTTCACACGACACCACAACAAACACGGAAAGATAGCAGTCCGTGTCAAGGCTGAGACAAGAGCACACTCTCAGACGTCAATGGCGACACTCAGGCTCGGACTCGAGCAAAAGGGAGGAGGACGAGAAGAAAATCTATTTCACGCAAGTGCGAACAGAGGTGAATGCATACATCATCATAGCAGCGGACATGCGCAATGTATGTGTATGCATGTATATGTATAGGTATATGCATTACATATAGACACACACCACACACACACACACACACACACACACACACACACACACACACACACACACACACACACACACACACACACACACACACACACACACATATATAATATATATATATATATATATATATATATATATATATATATATATATATATATATATACATATACACACACAATAGAACATAAAATCCAGGATATAACAACTTGACAATACTAACAATATCAATAATAACTACGATAAACAACGAATAACAACATTAGTAATAATAATAATAATATAAAATAATAAAAATAATCTCCTTTCACCTTCCCTCTACCTCTCGCCTCCTCGCATCCGTTTCTTTCTCCTTCTCCCTTCTCCCTTTCCCGCTCACATCTCCCACTTTGATCCCGCATCTGCTTCCTGCCACTTCCCTCCTCTTCCTCCTTTCCCTCCCCCTTACCTCCTTCCCTCCCTCCCTCCCCCCCCACCATCCTTCCCCTTTTCTTTTCCTTAGGCCCTATTCCCCTCCATTCCCCCTTTCCTCTTCCAGGCCCCTTTTCTCCCTTTCTCCCTCTCCCCCCTTTCGTCTTTAAGTCGCCTTTTTCTTCTCCCCTTCCTTTCCCTTCCCCTTCCTTCCCTCCAAATAAATGTGTATTTACTGAAGGTCTAACTACTTCAGTGCAGTGTACTTGCCTCAAGATAATCATAATGATGATAACAATACTACTTCTATCAACACTAATGATAATAATGGAGTTACAAAAGGTTTCGGGAAATTTCGTAATGTGAGGGTTTTATGCGTCTGTGAGTATGTTAGCGTGGTGTTTATGTTTGCGTTTGTGTGTGTGAATGTGTATGCGTATATGTGTCTATGTGTATGCACATATATATGCATATATATGTATGCATATATATTTGCATATGTTCGCAGACACGCAGACACGCCACGCCCACGCTTCACGCCCACGCCCCGCCCACGCGCGCGCGCGCGCACACACACACACACACACAACACACACACACACACACACACACACACACACACACACACACACACACACACACACACACAACACACAATCATATATATATATATATATATATATATATATATATATATATATATACATATATATATATAATCATCTATGAGTCAGCATTACCACCTTAGGGGGTTATCCGTTTGGCTGACTTCGGAATGCAAATTAATCGAGACCAGGGAAAAGTGTGAGGGGGAGGAAGAGGTGACGAGAAGCGGGGGAGGTATAAATATGGGTGCAAGGAGGGAGGAGAGTGAGGAAAGAAAAGATAGGAGAATGAGGTCAAGAGAAAGGAAAGAGAGAAGTGAGAGGGAGTAGAAAGAAAGAGAGAGACCAAGGAGAGAGAGAGACGCATGAACAGACAAGATGAGAGGAGACAGGACAGAGAGAGGAGAGAATGAGAAGAAAGAGAGAGAGAGAGAGAGAGAGAGAGAGAGAGGGAGAAAGAGAGAAAGAGAGAGAGAGAGAGAGAGACAGAGAGAGAGAGAGAGAGAGAGAGAGAGAGAGAGAGAGAGAGAAGAGACAGACAGAGAGAGAGAGAGAGAGACAGACAGACGAGAGAGACAGACAGACAGACAGAGAAGACAGAGACAAGAGAGAAGAGAAGAGAGAGAGAGGGAGAGAGAGGGAGAGAGAGAAGAGAGAGAGAGAGAGAGAGAAGAGAGAGAGAGAGAGAGAGAGAGAGAGAGAGAGAGAGAGAGAGGAGAGAGAGGAGAGAGAGAGAGACGAGAGAGAGAGAGAGAGAGAGAGAGAGAGAGAGAGAGAGAGAGAGAGAGAGAGAGAGAGAGAGAGAGAGAGAAGAGAGAGAGAGAGAGAGAGAGAGAGAGAGGCAAGAGGCAATACTAAATCAATTACAGATAAGCGCCTTTTATTTATCACTCGTTCCCATACACGGGGCTACCTGCGTCCGATTCCGTCAGCGTGACTTATGCTTCGGCTCGTAAATAATCGTTCCGAGATATATCCCCCAGAATAATTGTGGCGGAGGCGGAGGCTGGCTCGAGCTCCATCTATCTGTCTCCCTCTCGTCGTCACGCCATCTATCTATCACCACTTGGCCCTCTCGCCATCCATCTACCTCTCCCTTCGTCTTCTTCTCAGTCTATCTATCTCCCTCGCGGCCTCTGTTTGCCGATCGGGAAGCCAATAACGAGAGGATACGGATTTCCCTTGTAAGAAGTGGATGCCAACATCCACATCCGGGCATCCACGCGGCAACATACACACGAAGCCCACAAAACGCTTTATCGGAAATTTTGTTTTTTTTTTCTTCTTCCTCTTGTTATCATACGATGTGCAACGTCTTTTTTTCTTCTTCTTCGCTTTTTTTTCGTCGTGTGAGTCTTAGAAGATAAGAAAACAATTGACATTTGCTCAGTTGTTTTCCCGAATTCTTTTTCCCGAAAACATAAATCTTTTTCGTTCCGTCTGAGAGCACGATACGAGATGTAGATACGTGTGAATCGTGCATTTGTATGTCGGTGTATAAGTAAATGGACAGATAAATAAGTAACTGAGGGGAGAAACAGGGATATATGAACGAGAGGGGAATAAGAACATATCGAGAAAAAAAGGAAAAAAAAAACAAGTGACAAGGAAAAAGAAAGAGAAAGAAGAATAGAAGTAAGAGGAAGATAGAGATAGATAGGCGGAGAGATAGAGAGATGGGTATGAATTGATGGACAGATACAGACACGCAGAAAGACTGAAACACAGACAAAAAGGGAAAGGGAACGGACAAGATAAAGAGAAACGCAGAGGAAAGCGGAGAAAAGAGAAAGGAGAAAAAAGAAAAACAGAGAGAGAAAGAGAGAGAGAGAGAGAGAGAGAGAGAGAGAGAGAGAGAGAGAGAGAGGAGAGAGAGAGAGAGAGAGAGAGAGAGAGAGAGAGAGAGAGAGAGAGAGAGAAGAGAGAGAGAGAGAGAAGAGAGAGAGAGAGAGAAGAGAGAGAGAGAGAGAAAGAAGAGCAGAGAGAGAGAGCCAGAGAGAGAGAGAAGAAGAGAGAGAGAGAGAGAGAGAGAGAGAAGAGAGGAGAGAGAGAGAGAGCCAGAGAGAGAGAAGAAACCAGAGAGAGAGAGAGAGAGGAGAGAGAGAGAGAGAAAGCCAGAGAGAGAGAGAAGAGAGAGAGAAGCCAGAGAGAGAGGAGAGAGAGAGAGAGAGAGAGAGAGAGAGAGAAAAAGCCAGAGAGAGAGAGAGAGAGAAAAAGAGAGAGAGAGAGAAGCCAGAGAGAGAGAGAAGAGAGAGAGAGAAAGCCAGAGAGAGAGAGAGAAGGAGAGAGAGAGAAAAGCCAGAGAGAGAGAAAAGCCAGAGAGAGAGAGAAAAGCCAGAGCAAGAGCCCGAGAGCCCGAGAGCCCAAAGCCAACAGCTCCTGCAGTGAGTCACAAACAAAAAATAATTAGCATAGATAGCACCAAAATATGAAGATTCTCCGGCGCTGGCCAGACCCTGCCATCTGACACTGTCATCTGCGTGTTCCTTGTCATCATTATCGCCGCTATTATCTGCATTATTCTTTATTTCCGCGACGAATTTTATCATTATTATTATCATCCGTCTTTATACATGTGAATAATAATAATGGCAAGGAGAAAACCAGAAAGTAATAATGGGGGGAGGACGGGGGGGGTCAGGGCCATTATCACCATTTGCCATCTTTCTGACATCGCATTGGTAATAACAATGATAACAACAACATATAATGAAAACAAGAACAAAAATAAGAGCAAGGACATCACAACCAGCACCTCTAACAACAACAAAGTAATGCTACTATTAAGAGCCATCAAGTCTGTTGATAACATAAAATTGGAAATAATATATATATATTTTTTATATATCATACGGACAATGAAGACCATCCATCATACGTAATGTGATAATGAGGTTATCATAAAGTATGTATAAATGTAAATTCATATTCAGTATAGCCGTTCAGACACGTTCGTCGACGCACAAATCTCGCGAACGTTGAAGTCATCAAAACAAACTCTGAATCTAGAAATACAGCAAACCAATAATAAAGCGACAGTTGTAAAAATACATCGATTTTTTTCTTTTTTATTTACATTAACATTCACCAACATCAATATTCAAATCATTTCCACCTCCGTATTTTCATTTTTATTTCTTATTTATTTATTTATTTATTTATTTATTTTTGGCAGACTTTTATCGCATTTCTCCTTTATCACCCCCACCCCCCCAGCTCCAGTCATCGCAACCATCACTCAATATAATATTTATATGGCGAATCATATAAATATTATATTGAATAAATATTATAAATATTATAAATATTATATTATATTATATTGTATTTTTAATTTTATTTCTTATTTATTTATTCATTTATTTTTGGCAGACTTTTATCGCATTTTTCCTTTATCACCCCCCCCCCCCAGCTCCAATCATCGCAACCATCACTCAATATAATATTTATATGATTCGCCACAATCAATATCAATAATTCCTATCTGGGTCTTTCGCTATCGGTAACTCGTTCTTGTAATAAATCATTACAGCGCATCGTTTATCTCCGCCTTTCGTAGACGAGAGATAACACCATCAATTATTTTGCCCCAAGGAACTCCCTCTCTTTCTGGGCGCGTTGGGGTTTTTGCGTTGCGTTTGTTTGCGGGTTTTGCGTGTGTTTGGTTGGGGTTTTGCTGCGTGTTGTTTGTGTTGGGTTTTGCGCGTGTTTTGTGTTGGGTTTTGCGCGTTGTGTCGTTGGTTGGGGTTTTGCGTGTGTTTGTGTTGGGGTTTTGCGTGTGTTTGTGTTGGGGTTTTGCGTGTTGTTGGTTGCGCCGTGTTTGTGTTGGGGTTTTGCGCGTGTTTGTGTTGGGGTTTTGCGTGTGTTTGTGTTGGGGTTTTGCGCGTGTTTGTGTTGGGTTTTGGCGCGTGTTTGTGTTGGGGTTTGCGCGTGTTTGAGTTGGGGTTTTGCGTGTGTTTGTGTGGGGTTTTGCGTGTGTTCTGTGTTTGGGTTTTGTTTGTGTTGGGTTTTGCCGTGTTTGTGTTGGGGTTTTTGCGTGTGTTGTGTTGGGTTTTTGCGTGCGTTTGTTGTTGGGGTTTTGCGCGTGTTTGTGTTGGGGTTTTGCGTGTGTTTGTGTTGGGGTTTTGCGTGTGTTTGTGTTGGGGTTTCTGCGTGTGTTTGTGTTTGGTTTTGCGCGTGTTTGTGTTGGGGTTTTGCGCGTGTTTGTGTTGGGTTTCTGCTGCGTTTTGTTGGGGTTTGCGTGTTTGTGTGGGGTTTCTGCGTGCGTTTGTGTTGGGGTTTTGCGTGTTTTGTGTTGGGTTTGCGTGTGTTGTGTGGGTTTTTTGCGGTGTGCTGTGGGGTTTGTGTTTGGTGTTGGGGTTTTGCGTTTGTGTTGGGTTTTGCGCGTGTTTGTGTTGGGTTGTTTGCGTTTGTTGGGTTTTGCGTTTGTGTTTTTTGTGTTTGTTGGGGTTTTGCGCGTGTTTGTGTTGGGGTTGCGTCGAGTTTTGTGTTTTTGTGTGTTTGTGTTGGGGTTTTGCGTGTTTGTTGTTGGGGGTTTGCGTGTGTTCGTGGGTTTGCTGTTTTGTGTTGGGGTTTTGCGTGTGCTGGATGTTGGGGTTGGTTTGCGCGTGTTTGTTTTGGGGTTTTGCGTGTGTTTGTGTTGGGTTTTGCGTGTGTTTGTGTTGGGGTTTTGCGTGTGTTTGTGTTGGGGTTTTGCGCGTGTTTGTGTTGGGGTTTTGCGTGTGTTTGTGTTGGGGTTTTGCGTGTGTTTGTGTGTTGCTGTTGGGGTTTTGCGTGTGTTTGTGTTGGGTTTTGGCGGTGTTTGTGTTTGGGGTTTTGCGTGTGGTGTGTTTGGGTTTTTTGTGGTTTGGTTGTTGGGGTTTTTTGTGTTTGTTGGGGGTTTTGCGTGTGTTTGTGTTGGTGGCGTGTGTTTTGTGTTGGGTTTTGCGTGTGTTTGTGTTGGGGTTTGCGTGCGTTGTGTTTGTGTTGCTGTTGGGTTTTTGCGCGGTGTTTTGATGTTGGGGTTTTGCGTGTGTTTGTGTTGGGTTTTGCGTGTGTTTGTGTTGGGGTGTTTGCGTTTGTTGTGTTGCGTTTTGTGGTTTTGTGTTGGGTTTTGCGTGTGGTTTGTGTTGGGTTTTGCGTGTGTTTGTGTTGGGTTTTTGCTTGCCGCGTGTGTTTGTGTTTGGGGTTTTTGCGTGTGTTTGTGTTGGGGTTTTTGAGTGTGTTTGTGTTGGGGTTTGCGTGTGTTTGTGTTGGGTTTTGCGTGTGTTTGTGTTGGGGTTTCTGCGTGTGTTTGTGTTGGGTTTTTGCGTGTGTTTGTTGTTGGGGTTTGGGTGTGTTTGTGTTGCGGTTGCTTGCGTGTGTTTGTGTGTTTTGGGGTTTGTGCTTTGTGTTGGATTTCTGGTGTGTTTGCTGTTGGGGTTTGCGTGTGCTTTGTGTTGGGTTTGCGTGTGTTTGTGTTGGGTTTTGCGTGTGTTTTGTGTTGTGGCGTGTGTTGTGTTGGGTTGTGGTTTGTGTTGGGTTTGTGTTGTGTTTGTCTGGGTGTGTTTTGTGTTTGGTTTGCGTGTGTTTTGTTGGGGTTTTGCGTTGTGTTGTGTTTGGGATTCCTGCGTGTGTTTGTGTTGGTTTTTGGTGTGTTGTGTTTGGGGTTTTGCGTGTGTTTGTGTTGTGCGTTTTGCGTGTGTTTGTGTGGGTTTTGTGCGTGTGTTTGTGTTGGGTGTTTTGCGTGGTGTTGTGGAGTTTTGCGTGTGTTTGTGTTGGGTTTTGCGCGTGTTTTGTGTTGGGTTTTTGCGTGTTTGGGGGTTTTGCGTGTGTTTGTTGGGTTTTGCGTTGGTGTTTTGTGCGGTGCGGGTTTGCGTGGGTTTTTTGTTTGTTGGGGGTTTTGCGTGTTGTTGGGTTTGCGCGTGTTTGTGTTGGGGTTTTGCGTGTGTTTGTGGTTGGTGTTTTTTGCGCGTGTTTGTGTTGGGGTTTAGCGCGTTTGTGTTGGGTTTTGCGTGTGTTTGTGTTGGGTTTTTGGTGTTTGTTTTGGGTTTGCGTGTGTTTGTGTTGGGGTTTTGGCGTGTTTGTGTTGGGGTTTTGCTGTGTTTGTGTTGGGTTTTGCGTGTTTGTGTTGGGGTTTTGCGCGTGTTTGTGTTGGGTGTTTGGTTGGGGGTTTGCGTGTGTTTGTGTTGGGTTGCGTGTTGTGTGTCTGAGTGTGAGTGGATGTGTGTGTGTAGGTGCGTGTGTATGTATTGCGTCTGTGTGTGTATGTGTCAGAGGAGAGAGAGAGTTTTTTTTTAAGATTTTTTGAGTGACAGATAGATAGATAGATAGATAGATAGACAGATAGACAGTGTGTTGTGTGTGTGTGTGTGTGTGTGTGGTGTGTGTGTGTGTGTGTGTGTGTGTGTGTGTGTGTGTGTGTGTGTGTGTGTGAGAGAGAGAGAGAGAGAGAGAGAAGAGAGAGAGAGAGAGAGAGAAGAGAAGAGAGAGAGAGAGAGAGAGAAGAAAGAGAGAGATAGAGCATGTGTGATCTGTGTCCCCAATCACCCCCCTTCCCCTCCCCCTTCCACCTCCTCCCTCCTCCTCAAAAAGCCAACCCCACCCCTTTCAACCCCCCACTCCCCTCCCCCCTCCCACGCAGATATTCATAGTCTCGCACCTTATCTCCGTTATCAGTGACCCCTTCGCCCCGCGCATCATTATCTCCTCTCCGGCCGCCCTCGTCGCCATCTTGTGATTTATCTCGCCAATCTGGCTGACGGAGGAATCGCGGGTCGAGCGACGAATGGAGAGAAAAGTGAAAAGAGAACAGAGACGAGAGAAACGAGAGAACAGGTGGAAAATGGAGAGAAACGAGGCTTGGAGAGAGAGCGATTTGTATATACAGGATATAAATACACACATATACACATGCACACACGCACACACACACACATACACACACATATCAAAATGAAAGATCCATTTGGGTTTTTGTTTCGTCCGATGAGGGAGAAAGGGAGTGAGTTTCTGATGCCAGCGGTTCAGATTTAAAAAATATATAATTGCAATGTCTATTTCTACAAACATCGAGCAACTTATCAAAATGTTAAAGTAAATACATAGACACTAGTAAATAGTCATAAGATAAATCTTGGTTACCACATTTTCAAGTCTTCCGTTAAAAGAGAGTAGAAGGACTAAAATAAAAGCTGAAGTTAAAAAAGGAGATGGGAGAAAATGGAGTGAGTTGGAGGGAAGGAAAAAACGGAAAGTTGTCAAAGTTCTTTGTTTTACATGAAGAGTGGGTGTTTTCTTTCCCATAAATATGACTTTTTGACATTCAAAAATCATCGCATGTGCATGTGTGATGGTCCTCTAAAACACCTGGATGTTCACTCTTTATGGAAATGCAGGAATCATTTTCTCAAAAGCAGCACTACAGTAACATTCACATATTTTACTTTAACAAAAGAAAATTCTCCGTAACCTTCTTACGATTAGTTTTCGTTTCTTTCTGAATAAGCTTAATAGCCAAAGACACGACGGAGCGGGGACTTAAAAATTCTCAAGTGACACGCCCTCTTCTAATGGTCACTTCTTAACTTCTCAACTTGTATACTTAGCAGTCATCTGCATTTGCATATTGAAGGCGTAGTTTATAACGATGGTTTTGGGTGTGATTGCATGAATACTGTTGGATTCCCTGTGCGAGAGAAATCATAAGGATCCACACACGCCGAAAATCAACAGTAAAAAGACCAGGAATACAGCGAAGACGACAGAAACAACAAAAAGATATTTCTCCTTCCTCCTCTCCCCCCTCCCTTTCTCTCCTTCCCTCTTCGTCCTTCTTTTTCCGTACGATGTAAGAAGACGAGAAAAGGAGACAAAACCACGCACGCACGCACTCACAAGCACACGAAAACACACGCGCACCAAAGTAGCTTTTATTGTTCTGCTGCACTTCTCTTGTCTTCTTTCATATCTTTCCTTTTCGCAAAGTTCTCTTCCTGTTCGTTGGGTTTCCTGGTTCTCTTATTCCACGCATGTTGCGTCGTAACAACCTGCGCGAAAGAAAGGGAAGAGCGAGAAGGAAGAGAAGACACAAGGGGGAAAAGAGGAAAGAAGGTGAGAGGGGAGAAACACAGAAAGTGAACATGGAAACACGGGAAACAAGGGGGATGGCGATTCAGAAGAGAGAATGAAAAAGAGAAAACGGGAAGAGGAGAGAGGAGGGGTAGGAGAGGAAAGAAATGAACACAAGAGAATGAGAATGAAGCGAACAGGCAAATCTACAGGCCCCCCTCGCCCTTCTCCCCCCCTCCTCCGCACCCCTTCGCAAGGGGCTCCCCCTCCTTCGCCGCGCCCCCAGGAACCTCGGGACGAAACACCTCGCCGCGATGGAGAGAAGGCCGAGCATCGCCGCGTAATGATATTCAATTTGGCGGCTGATGATAAGTTCAGTCACGGCTCGAGAACCGAAAAGTGAATATCTCGGGCGGCGTAAACAAGCGCGGATGTAAACAACGGCCGCCGCGAAGCCGCCCACGTCACGAAGCTCCGGCACGACTGCCCGCCCGCGCGTACGCACACGCTTCCTGTCAATTTATGCACACGCACACGCATGCACGCACATGGATTCACGTAGACACATACATACACGATCTTCTGCATATACGTACAGCCCGCTAATACAAGTGTACACACGCACAGACAAACTGATTGACAGAGAACAAACAGATAGAGACACAAACACACACTCGACACAGGCAGAGGAGGAAAAAGAGAAATACGAAGATAAGGAAGAGGGGTGCAGGAAGAGGAAGGGGAGAGCAGGAGGAGGAAAGGGAGGGAGAGGAGGAGGAAGAGAAGGAAAAGGAGGGGGAGGTGGAGGAAGAGGAGGAGAAGAAGGACAGGAGGAGGGAGAAGAGGAAGACAAGAGGAGGAGGAAAAGGGGAAAAGAGGGGACAGGAAGGAGGAGGAAGAAGGAGGAAGAAGAGGAGGAGGAGGGAGGAGGAAGAGGAAGAAGAAGAACAACAACAACAAGAACAACAAGAAGAAAGAAAAGAAGAAAAGAAGAAGAAGAAGAGGAGAAGGACTTGTTTACACTACCTCCTCCATCCGCCATGAGCGAGCCCTTGTGTCCTGACGCTCTCCAGCCTCCCTTATCTCGGCCCGCGCCCCTTATCGCCCGCGGGGGATGCTTCCAGGGGGCGGGGGCGGGGAAGGAAGGGGGGGCGAGGGGAGAGGGGATAAGGAAGGGGAG
>NW_020869614.1:450249-455249 GCF_003789085.1 Penaeus vannamei | reverse complement strand
CCCACCCCCCCCCCATCCACCCCTACACCCTGAGATGCTACTGTCCCCATCACCTGCCTCGGAAGACAAAGGATCCACCGCTTCTGAACGATAGAAAGGAGCATGAGAGGATCCTATGGCTCCATTACCCTACCAGCTGAGCTACCTCCCACCTCAGCTGGTAGGGAGAAGAGAGAGAGGAGGGGGGAAGAGAGGAGAAGAGAGACAGAGGATAAGAAAGGAGAAGAAAGGATAAGAGAGAGGGGAGAGAGGATAAGAGAGAGAGGAGAGAGGAGAAGAGAGAAGGGAGAGAGGATAAGAGAGAGAGGAGAGAGGATAAGAGACAGGGGATAGAGGATAAGAGACAGGGGATAGAGGATAAGAGAGAGGAGAGAGAGAGAGAAGAGCAGAGGCAAGAAGAAGAGAGAGAGGAGAGAGTAGAAGAGAGAAAGGTGAGAGGAGAATGGAGAGAGGAGAGAGGAGAAGTGAGGGAGGAGAGAGGAGAAGAGAGTGAGGAAAGAGAGAGAGAGAGAAGAGAAGAGAAAAAGGTTGAATTGGAATTTGTGTGTGAATGTGCATCTACATTAGTATAAGTCTTACAGAATATGTACCTGAACATATAAATGAGACTGTATGCAAATGACCATTACAGTTGAAAACTCAATAAATAGATCAAGGAATATGAAAGGAGGAAAAGCAATAGATAGGAGAAAATATGAATTAGATAAATTCATTAGTAAATTCATAATGCTAAGGGTTGTAATACTAACGATAGAAGTTAACAAGTTAACAAGAAGTTATAGGTAATGTAGAAAATGTATGGATGGGAATGAATGTCTACACAGTGCGAGATTTATTTCAATTACATTTTCATCGGAAATACAAAGATATGATCAAAAACAGTCAGATACTTTTCTTGCACTGTGAAGATATAAATTCTCATTCATACTTTTTTCTACACTTGTTGCAAAGGATGCTTTTCAAGAAATAAAATGCCAAAGAAATGGGGTGAAAAAGAAAGAAAAATATTAAATATGAATTTCTGCTGTTTGTATTATGCTAAGACTGGATTCTTCTTGCAGATAACAGAGCAAAGAGTGAGATAATAGAATTGCTAACTTCCGATGCATTATTAGAGAAAAAGGTGAAGGTTGTTACTTCATTATATGTGTAAGTCATTTTTTTTTTCAAGACCTTCACTTGATCATGAAGATAAAACAATTTCCTAACAATTGTTAAGATCTCCATTTGATGTAGACTAGTTGCATTTAATCATGGAGATCAAACAGGTTTTGACAATTCGTATGTACAGGAAGGATTAGCCTACGTGTAACAAGGTCTTTGAAAGGAGATTCCTGTGTTGCCAGATGTTGGGGTTGAATCACCTACCAAGGCCTCACTGCTTGCCATAGCGAATGCCATAGCCAATACTGATATGGTCCTAAGTGGCTAAGGAGAGGCACTGGTATGGCTGTTTAGAGTGATAAATAGATGTTTTGACTGGAAGTATGGAGATACTGTACCTATACAAAAGGAATAGTTGATGGATACAAATGAAAGAACTGCAGAGGTATTAGCTTGTGAAGAACAAGAAGGGAGACTGATGGTAGTTGTGTGATAGATGGATGCAGAGTAAGTTGAGATGTTTATAAGCCTATAATAAGCCTTGTTATTATTATTATCATTATTATTATTGTTATTATTATTATTATTATTGGTATCATTATTATATTTTTTATTTGTATTTATTTATTTTTCAAGGCACAGTATTTTTCCGTTTTTCAGGCACTATGTTGTCAGCTGCAGCCCATTTATTGTCAGATGGAGCAATGCTTAGCAATCTGATGCGTTGCTTAACAGCTTATATGGCTTCTTGTTCAGATCATGCTTATGTCAACTGAGAAAGATTTGCGACAAATTGCTTAATGTTAATATGAATGACATAAGCAGAATTGAATATTGCTTCGAGCCTTCCATCAAGAGAAAAGGCATAGAAGGAAGAACACATGTAGAAGATGTAATGGTTTTGATATTCAATTACATGACATGAAGTTAGCCAATTACTGTAGCCTATTGTCACTACAGGTATTTATGTACTAGGTCTTTAGGGAACATCTACCCTTTTCACTAGAGTATGATCTAGTAACTAGATAGGGAGTAGGCTATAGCTATATTTGTTAATATTTTGGTAGTATTTATATATGAAAGTGTGAAAAATGAGAATTTTTGAATAAATTTTGAAGGCTGTAGCTCAGTATACAGATACACAGTGTGCGACTCTCCTGGAACTGGTTTAGACTCCCATAGTACTGTCATTGATCATTAGTTTGGCAGAAATCCTCTACATAAGCATTTTGATTTCTTATTCATTCGTTCTATCTCTCTGATAGAAGTGAAGTGTTTTATTTTCCTAAATGAAGATATATTGCATATAAGGTTAGCATTAACTATTTGATATGCAGCGTGATTTATTTAAAAGTTTTCATTTTTTGTCAGTGAGCAGTATTTTGGCATAATTCTTTTACATAAATATTTTTATTTCTTGTTTGTTCATTCTATCTCAGATATATGAAAAGTCTTGTTTTCCTATATGTATATGTATATCATTCTAAATGGGGAAAACATGTTGCGCCACTTTCAATTTTTTTTCCTGATATGGAAACTATGGTTGTCAACATTTATTTGACCGAATATATGTGTTTATCTTGGTGAGGAGAGACAGCGTTCTCGACACCTCACCCGTCCAGAAATCAGCTAAGTATGGGTAAGGGCGACACCATAAAAGTTTCGGGAAAGGGCAGGCTATCGCTTGCCCTTTCCGAGCGTACCACGAAACAACACTCGTCAGGCGATCCTTCGCCCGTGTTTCCGCTAGATGGAACATCGCTGACTTTGAAACGACGCGGGAAATTTGAATTTGTTTACCTTGACGCACACATCAGCATAATCTGAAATAAAGAAAGCCTGTTTACGTTACTAAGGGAACCTATCTAAAGGCAAAAAATCGCAAATTAACATATCCTGTGCAACTGAACAATATGACAGACATAAAATGGATTTAGAAATAAATAGATTATAGAAAACTGGAACAGTTAGAAAAACTCCAGACTGTTTTTTTTTTTTTTTCTTCTTCTTCTTTCTTTCTTTTCATGCATTTTGATAAAAGTTTCAGTCTAGCTACACTAGGTGTTAGCTACAGTTCCAGTGTTTGGATGAATATTTGAAATCTTATTTGACATAAAACAATTAATGACATATTTACCTTCAAGTTCTATATAGGATTACACCATTATATTTTCACATCGTTGAAAAAGCTATAGTAGGGTCATCCATGTTCTTTAGACATATTTCAGGAAGGTGGAAATGTAATTGCAATAAGCAGAATTTTGTTAGTGTGATAAAGGAAACATTTTTTTTCATTGTTTATTGCTTCCAAGTTGCTGTGACACGTCAAAATGTGTCAGCAATTGTCAGCTGCCACTTAGCACGAGCTGCACGGAGGGTGGTACTAGTGATCCTGAAGAGAAAAGCTACATATTGTTATTCACAAGCAAAGCTGTATTCAAGTAATTATGAACTTTTGTATCATAATAATACCAATCATATTATTATTGTCCAAAAAATGAGCGTTATAATATATATATATATATATATATATATATATATATATATATATATATATATATATATATATATCTGTGTTTGTGTGTGGTTAGTGTGTGTGTGTGTGTGTATATGTGTGTGTGTGTATGTGTGTGTTGTGGTATGTGTGTGTGTTGTGTGTGTTGTGTGTGTGTGTGTGTGTGTGTGTGTGCCTGAGTGTTTGTGTGTGTGTATGTGTACATATGTATGTGTGTATGCACGTCTTCATGCGTGCGTTTGTGTATATATGTATGGCTAAAAGAAGAAGAAAAAGAAAGAAAAAAACAACACAGAGTTTCCTAAGTGATCATAATAAAAACATTTTTTCTTTAATTAAATATTCCAAAGAAATGTGTTACCTTGGTTTATCCATCTTGGTAAAAAAACACATATATGAGAAACGTATGAAGACGGATGAATAGCACATACTATAAGGCTGAAGAAATTATTTTTGAGAAATTTGAGTGGAAAAATGTCTAAAATGTAATTATTCCTCGTTCCCTACTTTCCCTTTTCGTATCATATTAACTTCTTTCGTTACAAACATTACAGTGTTGTAAATTAAGGGTTTCTCTCCTAAGGTGTATATATTCCCTTATATAACACCAACTCATTTTCTTCTCTCTGCTTTCCATTTTTGGCTTTTATTGCACATTACGTGGCTTCCCCGCTTTCTTAATTGCAAAGTTCTTGCTGACTCTACATCCGCATTAGGATTTTTCGGAATAGACATTATAATAATAATAATAATAATAATAATAATAATAATAATAATAATAATAATAAATAATAATAAATAATAATAATAATAATAATAATAATAATAATAATATTTAATAATAATGATGATAATAATGATGATGACGATGATGATAATAATAATAATAATAAAGATAATAAAAAAAAATAATAATAATAATGATAATAAAATAAAATAATTATAATAATAATAATAATAATAATAATAATGAAACTCTGAAAATACACGATTCAGTCAGATTTAATCCTATCCACAGAATTCTTACATCACATCCACCCTTCCATATTAGATCACCTACGCACACACACACACTCGCGCGCATGTCCGCCTGTGTGTCTGCGATTATGTACGTCCTCAAATCGTACACACAGACCCGCACACACAGATACAGGGATCAGCCTCATCTCATCTCTTCTGCCCCCGAATCCGACATCCGCAATCGGGGGAAAGTCCTTCAGAAGAGGAGTAGAAGGATTCTTATCTCTGTCTACAAGATAAGAATCGCGAGAGGAAGAAAATCGGTCGAGTGTATATTAAAGTTTTGTTTGTCTGTCGGATTTGATTTTCTTGTGTTTTTTTTTTTATGACTCTTTTGTGAAAATTTGGATTGATGTGTGTT
>NW_020869614.1:425249-427749 GCF_003789085.1 Penaeus vannamei | reverse complement strand
GGAGAAGGATGAAAGAGAGAGAGAGAGGATGAAACAGAGGGAGAGAGAGGTGGGGGATGAAAAGAGAGTGATAGAGAGAGAGAGTGAGAGGAGAGGGATGGAAAGAGAGATGAGAAGAGATATACATAGAGAATGTAAAGGGTAACCCAAGATTATGTATGTAGCATAACCTTCAAAACTTTATATCGTTAATTTCCTTTGACATCTGTTATACTACAAATAAACGTTTCCTTCTTTCTGCTCTCTCTCTCTCTATCTCTCTCTGTCTCTCCCTCTCTCTCTCTCTCTCTCTCTCTCTCTCTCTCTCTCTCTCTCTCTCTCTCTCTCTCTCTCTCTCTCTCTCTCTCTCTCTCTCTTCCCTATCTATGCGTCAACCTATCAATATCTTTCTCTTTCTCTTATTCTCTCCTCCCATCTCTCTCCTCCATGGAAATATCATACCTTGGATGTACCTTCTGGATACTTATGGTAAAAAAAAGAAAAAAAAAAGTTTATACAAGTGTTACTGCAGAATTATTACTCATAAAGTGAGATTCAAAACTCGCAAGGGAGACTTTCCGTGCAGGTTACGTAATGTTATATATCTCTTTGCGGAAAAGATATGAAGTTGTTCTTTTGTCCTCCGTTGCATAACAGTCCAGTCTTGATTAACATTTCCTACTTTTTTTATTTTTTTTATTTTCCTCTCTTATTACAGAACATTTTTATTTTGTTTGTTTATTTTCCTCTCATATGCCATGGCAATTTGATAACGAAATGGTTATCTATTTTTATGTGTCCATCATCCTTTTCACTTATTTCTTTCTCTCTTTCTTTGGGACCATAACTGTAGAATCGTAAGTTTGCAATATGCCGAAGTATGATGTAGATCATCTGGTATTTATGCTTTCAGATATAAATTTCTCCTGTCGCATAATTCAAACGTTTAGGCATTTTCCTTACTCTAACTCAGTCTCTCTCTCTCTCTCTCTCTCTCTCTCTCTCTCTCTCTTATCTATCTATCTCTCTTCTTCTGTATCTCTGTCTCTCTCCCTCTCCCTCTCTCTCTCTCTCACTCTCACTCTCACTCTCATTCTCACTCTCACTCTCACTCTCACTCTCACTCTCACTCTCACTCTCACTCTCACTCTCACTCTCACTCTCACTCTCACTCTCACTCTCACTCTCTCTCTCTCTCTCTCTCTTCTCTCTCTCTCTCTCTCTCTCTCTCTCTCTCTCTCCTCTCTCTCTCTCTCTCTCTCTCTCTCTGCTCTTCTCTCTCTCCTCTTTGTCTGTCTGTCTGTCTCTCTCTCTCTCTCTCTCTCTCTCTCTCTCTCTCTCTCTCTCTCTCTCTCTCTCTTCTCTCTCTCTCTCTCTCTCTCTTCTCTCTCTTCTCCTCTCTCTCTCTCTCTCTCTCTCCCTCCCTCCCTATCTCTCTATC
The DNA here is from genome assembly GCF_003789085.1 of Penaeus vannamei. Classification (NCBI taxonomy): domain Eukaryota; kingdom Metazoa; phylum Arthropoda; class Malacostraca; order Decapoda; family Penaeidae; genus Penaeus; species Penaeus vannamei. The sequence goes on along the minus strand of NW_020869614.1, from coordinate 426,329 downwards.
TATCTATCTCTTTTTCAATTTTCAGTCCCTTAGTATTGATTCTCTTCTCCTTTTACACATATTTTTATGTCCAAAGAACGTAATGTTGATTTTCCAGGAATTCCATTTTTATTCCCTCTATTTCCTCCCTCTTTTTTTCTATTCACCATCACATCGTACCTAACACAAAGCAACATGAATAATGTCTTGACCATTTTTTTTAGATTTCTATTCAAGTTGTATTATGTTATGTGATTCAAGACCCAGTTTACACACTGTTGGGATTGGCTATAGCATTAAGAATCGTCATCATGACCCACCCTGTATTCCTCTCAACCTCTAAGGTCTTAGTTCTGAGTTCTAATTTCAAGGACAACGGGATTTTCTCAGAAGACGCTCTTTGTAAGTCGGGTCTGCTCTTTGTTCTCTGTTCTTAGGGAATAAAAAAGGGTGTTCTTATACTTTGAGAGGTAAAAATGGATTAACGGAGAATCTTACAAAATTCAAGTGGATGCTGTTTTTTTTTTTGCTCTTCGCTCGGATATGGGGACAGGCTGTGGTGTTCCCTGCGCTGTGTGGTGTTGGTGTGTCGCTTGATTCCATTTTCGAATGTTTATGTTTCTTTATTCTCTCTCTCTCTTCTCTCTCTCTCTCTCTCTCTCTCTCTCTCTCTCTCTCTCTCTCTCTCTCTCTCTCTCTCTCTCTCTCTCTCTCTCTCACACACACACACAGACACACACACACACACACACACTTTCCGATCTCTCTATCTATCTATCTATTTATCTATCTTTCTCTCTCTCCCTCTCTCTCAGAACTGCAGATGAAATCCAAAGGAATTTCGAAACTGTTGTTTAATTTTCAATATATCTAGTTTGTGCATCGTGGATTTTTCTATCATACTATCAACACGGCAGTCTTTACTATTCATATGAATATGTATTTCATATAATCATCATCCAACAGAAAGTTCGAAATGAACCACCGTGGCTCTCCATTTCACTCTGTTTGAAGAGTTCCACAATGCTCCTACCACCAACGATTTCCTTGATGTAATCCACGCAGCGGCCGATTTGGCATAGCATACTGTTACTCTCTGTC
>NW_020869614.1:412749-420249 GCF_003789085.1 Penaeus vannamei | reverse complement strand
ACCACCAACCACCAGAACACCATATTAAACGTCCTAATATACGAAATGAACTTAAATAATACCTATTATATAGAACCTTAAACCATATATGTTATAACCAACCACTAATATACCATCACATAATACCCATATACCCATAATCACTTAATAACCTATATAACTACTTAAATATAAATATGTATACCTCATAATATCCTCTAACCTAATAATACTACTATAACATAACCCTAAGAACCTTATAACCTTAATAATAACCTAACCTAACTATACTAAACCTAATATATATCCTTAACCTATAAATACCTAACCTATATGTATATACCTTTAAACTCATTAACCTAAATACCCTGTAATACCTTTTAATTAATATATACCTAAACCTAACTACTATTATATAACCTAACTAAAACCTATTAATTACCTATAAACTCATAACCTAACCCCTTAACCTAATACCAACCTAACCTAATACCTAACCTTAACCTTATAAACCTAACCTAATACCTTAAACCATAAAAACCTTTATAATCACTATAATAATCACCTAAAATACCTATATTACGTGTATACTCGTGTGATGCCAGTCGTGTGTTGCACACAACCGCGCTCACACACCTCATACACACACCACCCTACAACACGCAACCACATTACAATACCTCTCTCTCTCTCTCTCTCTTACTCTCTTTCTAACCTTAATACCTAAATATATAATATATATATATATACCTAACTATCAATACACTATTAATATACTACTAATATCCTTAACACTCATTAATATCACTGCTTAATAAATATACCTCTTAAACTCATAACCTTAAATACCTCAATAATATATAATATATATATACTATATATATATATTTATACACACATCACACACACACGATCATATATTGTTACACATTATCAATATTCTATAATAATATAATATACTATATACTATATTATAAATATATATGTATATTCTATATATATTTACATATTATATATATATATATAATACTATATATATATATATATATATATATATATATATATATATAAATGCTTCACAACTTGTGTCCCCTAGCAGCTTGCCCTTCCTGCAATCAGCTCCTACTTAGCGGGAATTCAAAGTGACCGCACTGCCTTTCGCCTCCGACGAGCACCTGCCCTCCGAAGGCAGCGTTTCGTCACACACAGACGGGGGAGAGAGGGGAGGGGGAGGGGGGGACGGGCAGACAGGACAGGACACTTGACCCCCCCTCATCCTCGACCAGGGTATAAGGGGGTTTCTTAGGGGTCTCACACAAGCCAAGATTCCTTCCATTCAGCTGCACTTGGATCACTCCCGTCTTGGTGACATCTGGAGGCGGTGTTCTTAGCTTCACGTATGAGGGCAGCTGTGCTCTTTACCTTACCTTCACAACTCCATCCGGTCTTAATCCTACCTTTATAGGTATTGTTTACACGCACGAACACACACATACGCACACTCACACACACACACACACACATGCAAACACACACACATACACAATACACACATACCCACACACACACACGTACACCACACGCACACCACACACACACCACACACACACACACACACACACACACACACACACACATATATATATATATTATATTATATATATATTATAATATATATATATATATATATATATAATTTTTGATGTTTTGAAATTATTATTATCATTATCATTGTTATCATCATTGATATTGTTTTCATTATCATTATTATCAATATTGCTACTATTATTATATTCATCATTGATATTATCTCCATTATCATTAATGTTTTTATTATGAATTTTATATCATTAATTATATTTATCCATTATTTATTATCATTATCATCGTCATCATCAGCAGAAGCTAGCAACACATCACCATCATCATTATCATTCACATCAACATCGTCATCATCATCGTTATCATCATTATTATCATCTTCATCTTATCATTATCATTACAACCAGTGGTCTGTTTTATTACCTTTGATATCCATATTCTAATTTATTATTATCAAAATCAAAATTGTCGGACCTTTGATTAAGTCTAAATGGTGGCGAGGACAAGTTAATATTTTTCTTTGAATTTCAGCTATTTGGCAAAATGAATATTACTAGGTAAGGCAGATAATTGCATCAATTATAAAATAAAAATGCTATCAGTAAATTGTGATGTAATAAATAAATTCACATAATTTGAAATTAATCAGTATATCTCGTCAAAAGTTTTTTTTTTCAAATCATACTAAATAATTTTACTAATGATGCTCATTACAATTTCATTAATACCATTAAAAATAACGATGAAACGATTCGTGGGTTGTTTGCATGGCAACATCCATGGCAACAAATGCAATATTTGTTTTTCATGTGCTGCTCACTTCGACCTCTTCACCTGCAATTAAGTGTAGGACTCTTAAAACACTTAAACCTTTACACCTCATTTACATATCCTCCACCCCCCCCCCCCGTCCCTTTACACTGACCCCCTCCCCCCCTCCTCACCTTCTCGCGATCTCTATCCGTCCTCCTTTCCCCTCTCCCCTCTGGGCACTTCCCCTTAAGCACCTGCATGAAAATGTCCCCTCTAGCTCTCCCTTCTCCTTCCCATTCCCTCCCCATATTCCTTCTCTGATGAGGTCGTCTTCCTCTCGTTTCTTTCTGCTCTCCCTCTCTTTCTCTTTGTTTCCCTATTCTCGTTCTCCCCGTCTTCCCCTCTTCCTCCCACTCCTTTTCTCTCTCCAACCATTCTCCCGCTTTCCACCACTTCCCCTCCCTCTTCTTTTTCCTTCTCTACCTCTCTACAGCCTCTCTCCCTCGCTATTTCTATATATATATATATATATATTATATATATATATTATATATATATATATATTATATATATATAATATATATATATATATATATATATATATTATTATATATATTATATATATATATATATATATATATATAATATATATATCTGTCTATCTATTTATCCATCTCCATTTCTCTTTCCCAACCTCTCATTTTATCTTCTCTATTTCTCCCCCACTCTCTTTTCTTTATTTCCCTTCTATACCTTTCTCCCTCTTCTAGCCCCCCTCCTCCTCCCTCCTCTCTTTCCTCCCCCCTCTCTTCCTCTCCCACCCCCCCCTCCTTCCACATCATCCTCCCTCCCCACTCCTCCCTCCACCTCCATACCTGGCACGTGTAAAACAAATCATTCTTGCATTTGGTCCAGAGGCAACGTCTTTGAGGTGCCCCCCTCCTTCCAACCCCACCACATCCCCCCCCTCCTTTCCCCCCAACGCAAACCCCCAACCCACACCCACTCTCCCCCTATGCCAACACCCCTTCCACCTCCCCCGTCTGCCAACCCTCCCTCTCCACCTTTTTCCATCCCTCCCCTCTACCAACCCTCCTCCCCCCTTCCATCCCCTCCCCTCCAATCCTCCTCCCCCTCTCCTCCCCCTTTCCATCCTCCCACCCCCTCTACCAAACCCCCCCCCCCCGCCTTTTCTCCCAACCGCCAACGACCCCACCACCCACCCACCCAAAACCCACCCCCACCCTAACCCCAACCTGATGGTTAGGAAATGCAAATATATTCATGGGTTTACATTATTTTCAATCCTTCAATGTCCTCCGCAGTGACTAGGGTTAAACGCTTCGATGGGAGATGAGTGATGGGGGGGGGTAGGTTATTGTTATTGTTGTTGTTGTTGTTATCATCTTTATTATATTATCATTATTATTTATTATATTATTATTATTATTATTATTATATTATTATTATTATTGAATTATATTATATTATTATTATTATTGTTATTTTATTATTATATTACCATTTTCTTTTTCCTATCATATCATTATTATTGTTGTTATTATTGTTATTATCATTATTATCATTATTATCATCATTATTATTATTACTATTATCATTATTATTATTATTTTCAATATTCTGATTTTCATTATCATCAATATCATTACCAGTAATATTATTGTCCTTATTATCGTTATTATTGTTGTTGTTATTATCATTATTATTACTATCATTATTATCTTAATTATTATTATTATCATTGTAATATTTTGTATTGTAATTATTACCATCATTATTATTGTTTTCATTATTACTATCTTTATTTCAATTATTGCTATCCTTATGAAATATTATCCCTATTTCTATTATAAGCATCATTTTCATTGTTGTATTTACTGCTATCATTATTATCATTATTATCATTATCATTATGTTACCATTATTAGTACCATTGTCATTATCATTATTATTATCATTATTTTCATTATCAGTTTAATAATTATTATCCTTATCGTTATTATCATTTCTATCGTCATTGTTATTATCATTATCATTAATATCATTTTCAATATTAATAATAGCATTATTGTTACCATCATCATTAATACTAAAACCATTTTCCCATTACTGTCATCATTATTTTCATTATTACTATTATTATTATTATTATTATTATTATTATTATTATTATTATTATTATATTATTATTATATTATTATTATTATTATCATCATCATTATTATTATTATTATTATTATCATCATCACCATTATCATCGTTATTCTTATTAATTTTATTATCATCATCATTATCATTATGATCATTTTTAATATTATTACTGTTATCATTCTTAAAATGATTATTATTTTTGTTGTTATCATTATCATTTTTGTAATTATTAATATTAATATGATTATCATCATCTTTATCATCATTGTTGTTATTGTTACTATCATTTTCATCATTATCATCGTTACTATCATTGTTACTATCATTATTATCATTATCATCGTTACTATCATTATTACTATCATTATTATCATTATCATTATTCCTTTTAACATTATCATTATCATCATTATTATTATAACTGTTATTATTATTATTATCATTATTGTTATTATTGTTATTATTATTTCTATTATTATCGCCATTATCAATATCATTATTATTGTTGTTACCTTTACCATATAAGGGTCATTGATATTTTGTTTTCATTTTGTTATCTTTGTTATCTTTATCACTACTGCCACTATTTTCGTCATTTTTTCATGAAGTTTTATAATTCCATTGATATTTTTTCATGCTTTTGACTTTATAACACGTGCAAGATGTTGTCTCCCGATATCCATTTCATCTTCTTCTTTTTCTTTTTTTCTCTTTTTTCTTCTTCTTTATCTTCTTGTTCTTTTTTTCTTATTCTTTATCTTCTTGTTCTTTTTTCTTATTCTTTATCTTCTTGTTCTTTTTTTCTTATTCTTTATCTTCTTGTTCTTTTTTCTTATTCTTTTTCACCATTTCCTTCTTTATGTTTCCTCATCTTCGTCTTTTTCTTTGTTTACCGCCAGTATTATCATCCTTTTTTCATGAAGTTTTATAATTCCATTGATATTTTTGACTTTAAAACACGTGCAAGATGTTGTTTCCCGATTTCTCTTTCTTGGTAACATCTTCAAGGATTTTAGAGCGCAATTTCTAACCTTTGAGTCTTCAGTATCCGAGGAGTGTGTTCCGAAGTATTCTTTATTCCCCCCCCCCCCCCCCCAGCAATGCAGGGTGTCTCAAGATGCGGTTTTATTTTTCATTCTGTTTCATATTTCTATTGCGAATCTTTTTTCATTCTACATCCTGGTTTCTTCGCTATCGCATTTGATTTGTTGTACGAAAAGTGGCATTATATTTTCCTTATTTGGGGTCACGTAATTGGACAATTTCCCTTTTCCGAGCTCGGTGCTTTTAATGCCGCTACTTCCAGGAATTGCAGCGACAATACTGCAATCAAGCGGGATCGTGACGACTTGCAATATGTCGTTTCTCTTTCTGTGCTATATTTTTTTTGCATAAGTATGTGCGTTACCTTCCAGGTTGTGTTAGCATTTGCTTGTTTTAATCGTTTTTCCTCTTTTTCTTCTTCTTTGTCTTCTTGTTTTTCTTTTTTTCTTCTTCTTCTCTGTCTTCTTCTTTTCTCTTTTTTTATTCTTCTATTTCATCTTCTTCTTCCTTGTTTTCTTTGTCTTCATCTTCTTCTTTTTCTTATTTTCTCTCTTTTTTTTCTTCTTTCTTTTTTTCTCTTTTCTTCTTCTTTGTCTTCTTGTTCTTCTTTTTCTTATTCTTTTCCATCTTTTAATTTTCTTTATGTTTCCTCATCCTCTTCGTCTCCTTCCTCCGAGTAAAGTACCGCCGTCACCTATGACTCGACGTCCTCCGATCTTTAATACCATTGGCGCATCTATAGTCTTATCAAAGGGAAACTTTAATTAGTTGTCAAGCCAATGTTTAGCAAGTATCGGAGCACCCTTTCTTTGCCTTTATATTCCTTTTTTTTTCTTCTTTTCTTTTTTTAATTCAATTTCTTGACTTTGCCTCCTCGTTCAGCTCGGGTCATCCATCTCCTTCAGATAGTGACAGCGCATGACCTCGTTTTTTGTACCGGATAGCCGCTTTTATTCCTCTCTTCTCTTTCGGTAAAAATACTTATTCTTATTAATCGAATCTTTATTTAGTTGGTAGGAATGGTTCCACGCCTTTCGTGAGATAATGGTGGGGAATTTGGTCATTATTGTTCTTAAAATCGTTATTGTTAGGGTTGTAATCTTTATCACTATCGTCGTTAACGTCATCATCATCATCATCGTCGTCATTATCATCGTCTTCGTCGTCGTCACGATATTCTTTTTCTTTGTTTTTTTGTTTTGCTTTTTTTTTTTTTTTTTTTTTTTTTTTTTTACATAGACGACGTTTGCTTCCGTGGTATCTAAAATTCAGGGATATTTCTCTTTGATTTTCTTATTTCTAGCTCAGTTAGCAGATAAAACATACAATCAAATCTTAGGATATATTTTTTTCCATAAGGAGTAATGACCCTTCAAATAACCTATACCCAAAAAAATATTTTCGCAAGTTTTTTGGCATGAATGAGTATTGACCCAAAACTAATGAACAAAAAAAATCTGATTTTCGCAAGGTTTTTGACATGAATGATTATTGACACAAAACTAATAAACAAACAACAGTACATCTTTTTTTTTTTGTCATTAAAAACAAGTGATCAAGACGCACAATATAATCTGAAAACTGAATGATCACACATTGCAGAGAGATATCCGTCGTAAATATAATAAAAAAATATAAATATTAAATTTAGATGGTAGAAAGTACTCTGTGAAATCTGGATTATATGATATACGAGAATGAGAGCAAGATATATATAGGATGTAACCAATAACATCTGGAGTGTGTAGAATTTAGTAATATGATGTGGAATCCCGAATATGCTGGTATGATATAGAATACAAAAATTGTAATACTGAATGTAAAAATGTAGGATATGAAGACAATATTCTTTTTTTCTGTATATTGAATCGAGGAAACATGATTCAGATGATAGATTGCGGCAATGTTGATGGTAATGATAGTAACAATGATGATGATAATGAAAAGATT
>NW_020869614.1:405249-407749 GCF_003789085.1 Penaeus vannamei | reverse complement strand
TCCCTCCTCCCCGCCTTTTCCTCCTCCGCCCCCCTCCTCTTTCTCTCCCCCTCCTCTTTCCTCCTCTCCCCCCCCGCCCCTTACCCTATTCCTCAGTTCCCTCTTCCCCCTTCCACTCTACCCCCTCCCCTCCCCTCCCTCCCACCACTGCGTCCTCAGGGTTGCAAAATCACGCAGGACCGACGGGCCCAAAATAGAATGGGGGAGGAGGAGGGGGAGGGGGGGGGCGAGTTAAAGGTGTTGGCGGAGCTATTATGCAGGCGGAGGGGTGGCAGGCTCGTTCGCTCGTTCTGTTGGTCACTCGTTCTCCACTTTTTCTCGTTTTCTCGTTCGTTCTGTTCTCGTTCTCCCACTTTTTCTCGTTTTCTCGTTCGCTCGTTCTTTTGGTCACTCGTTCTCCGTTTTCTCGTTCGCTCGTTCTCCACTTTTCTCGTTTTCTCGTTCGCTCCTTCTCCACTTTTCTCGTATTCTCGTTCGCTCCTTCTCCACTTTTCTCGTTCACTCGTTAGCTCCTTCTCCACTTTTCTCGTTCTGTTGGTCACTCGTTCTCCACTTTTCTCGTTTTCTTGTTCACTCCTTCTCCACTTTTCTCGTTCGCTCGTTCGCTCGTTCTCCACTTTTCTCGTTCGCTCGAGAGAGAGGGAGGGTGGGGGAAAAGATAGAGAGAAGAGAGGGAGAGGAAAGAAAGAGGGAGAAGGAAAGAGAGACAGAGAGAGGGTGGGGGGGATAGAGAGAAAGAAGGAGAGGGAAAGAGAGAGGAGAGGGAAAGAGAGATAGAGAGGGTGGGGGGAATGAGGGAGAGGGAAATAGAGAGGAGAGGAAAAGAAAGAGGGAGAAGGAAAGAGAGAGAGAGAGGATGGGGGGAAAGAAAGAGAGAAAGAGAGAGGAGAAGGAAAGAAAGAGGGAGAAGGAAAAAGAGAGAGAGAGGGTGGGGGAAAGATAGAGAGAAAGAGGGAGAGGTAAAGAAAGAGAACGAAGGAAAGAGACAGAGAGAGCGTAAGCCATTATGCAGGTATGAAGGAGATGCTGTTCGTTCGTACATGTGTTAGTGCGGCGTCCAGGCTGTCCTGTGCCTGTCAGGGGCGGAGAAGGAAGGAAAATAGAAGAGTAGTCACAAGAAAAGAATGGAGGATGTCTCTCTCTCTCTCTCTCTCTCTCTCTCTCTCTCTCTCTCTCTCTCTCTCTCTCTCTCTCTCTCTCTCTCTCTCTCTCTCTCTCTCTCTCTCTCTCTCTCTCTCTCTCTCTCCCTCACTCTCTTTATGTACCTCCTTCTTACACTTAAAATATATCAAATAACTGAGAAACGATAAGAAAGAAAAGAGTAAAACCTCTCGGGAATTGGAAAGGAATGAGATGAAAGAATGAGAAAGAAGGAAGAGGGAGAAAGAAAAATGATAAACGGGTAAGGAAAGAGAGACGGAGATAATGAGTGGCAGTGTTCGTCCCCGGTGCTGGCTGTAACCCCGTGGCAAAGTTGCAGAGAAGGAGAGGCAACGAAGGAGAAAGAAGAGATAGAGAGATGTAATTGGTGGATATTTGATAATGGAAGGGAAAGGAACGAAAGAGGAAAGAAAGAATTTTTCTTTTATGAAAGATGGGTGTAGAAAGAGAAGAGGTAATGGAAGAGAAGGAAAGAAGAATGGAAACAAGAGAAAAGGGTAGAAAGGGGATATACGAATAACAAAAGATAAGAGAAGGGAAGGAAAGCACAGTAGGAAATGGAAGAAAGATACTAATTCTAGTAGAAAATAGAGAACAGTTATTTCCTGAAACCCATTTTTCACCCATACATTTTTTTCCCAAAACGATTTTCAAAATACACAAAAAACAGAAAATAAAGAGATAAAACAAACAAACATACAGACATAAAACTAGACCAAACATTCCCCTCCAACCTCCAACCATAATAAAATAAACACAGCACCCGACATATCACAATTGGAGGCCACGTTTGTTCGATCACATACAGCCGTGTAACGAACCGTCGTCTTCTTCTGCCTCGACATCAAGATAACATACGGCACATTTCCTTCCGACTTCTGTGTAATTTAGAGACAGATTCTTGACATTGTTCCTCCCTGTTATCATCGCGTGTCCTTTGGAGCGCCATTCCTGCAGCTGAAGGATGTCCTTCCTCTTTCTCGGGCTTTCCTTAGTATGTGTGGGATATATATATATATATATATATATATATATATATATATATATATATATATATATATATATATATATATATATATATAATATATATATATATATGTATATATATATATATATATATATATATATATATATATATATATATATATATATATATATATATATATATATATATATATATATATATATATATATATATATATATGCATACACACACACACATACACACATACACATGCACACACAGTACACACATAAATACATATGTATACATATATATATATATATATATATATATATATTATATATATATATATATATATATATATATATATATACA
>NW_020869614.1:372728-377728 GCF_003789085.1 Penaeus vannamei | reverse complement strand
CTACCTCCTTCGTCTCCTCGCATCCCCTGCTCTCCATCTTCCTCTTCTATCGCGTCTAGTATTTGTCAACGGTGATCGACCTGCCCGATGCTCGATAATGCATCATAAAACCAGGTTATAGATGTATACTTTATCGTGTCTGCATGCTTTCTTTGTTGTATTAAGCACGTCATACCAATAAATTTGTCATATTGATAACAGTCACTACTTTGTTGTTGGGGGAGTGGGTCGCGAATCCTGGTCTGTGGGATTAGCTTGTGGGATACTGTGTGCCAAATATAGGCCTACGTCCTCCTCACCCCTTCCGGAATACACTTTGAAATAGGGTTCGTGTACTTCTTCCAGATACTACAGGGCAGATTCTCATAAAATTGTGTAGATCCCATGCACTAAACAACGTGTTTCTACGATAAAAAGTTGATAGGCTTACAGCACCTCTTCAAAATACGAACATGCAGAAACTTACTTATAGTTATTATTCAATAACTTTATTTTTTGTCCGTCCACTTTCATTATTGTACCCATTCTTGCGTGTGACTGTTTTTATTTTTATAGAAATACTGAATATATGTTGTTTACATACAACATATATTCATGAATACTCGCGGTTTTTTACTTCAATAAACCTATTCGTTATCGCATTTTGACTAAACAATTCATTCATATAGAATTATACTATTGCCATCTTGATGATGAGGTTGATAATGCTAATACTGATAGTGACATAACCAATGTAACAAGACAAACAACAATAATCATATATGGAAGAATAATTATTTCGATAATAATAACAATAATAATATTGATAATGATGATGATTATCATACTAAAGCAAGAATGATAACAATGATATTGATGATAATGATAATGTTCATAATTAAAGATGATAAAAGTATTGATAACAATAAAAATCATCATCAACAACAACAGCAACAATAACAATAATAATAACAATAATAATGATAATGGTAATGTTGATGTGATAATGATGATGATAATACTGATAATAATGAAAACAATAACAATAATGATGATGATAATAATAACAATGAAAATAAAATGGTAATAAAACTACTGAGAAATGATAATGATAATGATGATAATAATAATAATAGTAACAGTAATGATTATAACAATAACAATGAAAATAACAATGGTAATAAAACACTACTACTACGACTAATAATGATAATAATGATGATGATAATAATAATAATAGTAACAGTAATGATAATAAGATAAAAATGACGACAATAATGATGATAATAATAATAATGATAACATAGATGATAATAACGATAATAGTGGTGGTAAAAATAATAATGCAATTACAAAAATAATAAAAACAATAACAATAACAAAGATAATCATAATAACAATAGTAAAAATAAAAAGAGTGATAATGATAATGATAATAGTAATTACGACAACTACAACAATAATAGTAAGGATAACAATAATAATAATAACAATTATAATAACAACAATAATAATAATAGTAATAATGATGATGATGATAAAAATAATGTTAATAATGATAATGATAATAATCATAATAATGCCAATAATGGCAATAATGTTAATGATAATCACAATAATAGTAATAAAATAATGATAATGATAATAATCATAATAATAATAACGATGATGATGGTGGTAATTACAATAATAATGATAATAAATAATCAATAATGATAATAATAACAATAACAATAATAATATTGATAATTATATTAATAACAATGACAATTATATTAATAATAATGATAATAATGGCAATGATAAGGATAATAATAACAATGATGATAATGATCATAATAATAATAATGATAATAATAATAAATAATGATAATAATATAATAATAATAATAATAATAATATATAATAATATAATAATAATAATAATAATAATAATAATAATAATAATAATAATAATAATAATAATAATACTATAATAATAATAATGATAATAATAATGATAATAATATAATATAATAATAATAATAATAAATAATAATAATAATATAATAACAATAATAACCATATAATAATAATGATAATGATAATGATAATAATAATAATAATAATAATAATAATAATAATAATAATAATAATAATAATAATAATAATAATAATAATAATAATAATAATAATAATAATAATGATGATAATAACAGTAATGATGAAAATGATAATAACTATAATGATAATAATAATGTAATGATAATGACAATGATAATACAAAAGATACTATAATGGTAATAGTAATTACAACAACAATAACAAAGATCATTATGATAACAATAGTAATGATGATAAGAGTAATGATAATAATAATGATAATAGTAACAAAAAACAACATAATAATAATAACAATAAGGTTAATAACATAAATAATGATAATGATAGTAACAGTAATAGTAACAACAACAACCTCAACTGTGATGATGGTAATAAAAATAACGATAATAGAAATTTTAGTATTGATGACAGTACACTGACAATAACAATAATAACAACAATAACAAGGATGATTAGAATAACAATAATAATAATGATGATAACAGTAATGATAACAATGATAACAATGATAGAAATAATGATAATTATAACATTTGTAATGAAAAGAATGATAATGATAGTAATAATGATTATAATGATAATGATAGTAATCTTGATAGTAGTGATGATTATGGTAACAATTTTATGAACAAAATTAATCAGGAGAATAATAATGGTAATGATAATGATAATTCTAAGAGAAATAGTAATGATGATAATGATAACGAAAATTCCATTAATAATGAAAAGAATAAAATTAATGATGATGCTAATAATGATAATAATAACAATAATAATAATGATAACGATTATGATAATAATGATAACAACGATAATAATCATGAATATAACAAATAATAATGATAATGATAATGAAAATAATAATGATACTAATACTAATACATCAACTAATGATAATTCTAATACTACTACTAATAATGATAATGAAAACGATGATATTGATTATGATTATCGTAATTTTGCATCATTATTGAAAAATGATGCTAAAATGAATAACTGATAATAATAAAAGACTATTAATAACAATGATAGTGTTGATAGTAATGGTGATAATGATAATGAAAATAGTAATGATAATGATTATAATAATAATATCAATAATAATGATAATGATGCTGCTGAAAATGACAATGATAATAATAATAATAATAATAATAATATATAATAATAATAATAATAATAATAATGATAATAATATAATAATAATAATAATAATAATAATATATAATAATAATAATAATAATAATAATAATAATAATAATATAATAATAATAATAATAATAATATAATAATGATAATGATAAATAATAATTATGATAATCAATAATAATAATAATGATAATATTGATAATGATAATATATATAATAATAATAATAATAATAATAATAATAATAATAATAATAATAAATAATAATATATAATAATAATAATAATAATAATAATAATAATAATAATGAATAATAAATAATAATATAATATAATGATCATAAATAATGATAGTAATAATAATATAATAATAACAATAACAACAATTATTATTATTATTAGTATTATCATCATTATGATCATTATCACCATTAACATTATAATCAATAACGATATCAATAAAAACAATACTAATGATAACAATAACGATGATGACGATAATGATGATGATTTTGATTATGATAATAATGAATATAATGATGGGTAATGATATGATAATAATAATAATAAATAATATAATAATATATAATAATAATAATAATAATAATAATAATAATAATAATAATAATAATGATAATATAATATAATAATAATAATAATAATAATGATAATAATAATGATGATAATAATAATTAATAATAATAATAATAATAATGGATATAAAAATAATAATATAATATAATTACATATAATAATAAAAATGAAAATGGTAATAATAATAATGATAATAATAATAATAATGATAATAAATAATAATAATGATCACAATAATAATAATAAAAATATAATAATAATAATAATAATAATTAATAATAATAATAATAAATATAATATAATAATAATAATATAATAATATAATAATAATAATAATAATAATAATAATAATAATAATAATATAATATAATAATAAGAATAATGCAACAATAAATACTAATAATAGTATAAAACTAATAAATCCATAATTATAATAATAATAATAGTAATAACAACAACAAAAAACAAAAATAATAATATTAATAATAATAATAATAATATTAATAAATAATAATAATATAAAATAATAATAATGATAATAATAAATATAACACTAATAATAATAACAATAATAATAATCCTCATAATTATAATAATAACAATAATAATAATAATGGTATTGATTATAAGAATGAAAATAAGAATAAGAAAGATAAGAATAACATATATAACAATGATGATAATCATAAGAAAATTATTATGAAAATAATAATATTGATGATAATAGTGATTACAGGAATAATGATAATAATAATGAAAATAATGTAATAATAAAAATTATAACAAAAAACAATCATAATATTAATATTAATAGTAATAATGATTATAATAATGATAATGATAATAATAATAAAAATAATTATAAAAATAATAATGATACAGATAATAATAATAATGACGATGATGATAATAATGGTGACAATGATAAGAACAGTAATAAAAATAACAGTGATAGTAATGAGAGTAATGATGAGAATTATGATAATAACAATAGCAATAACAATGACAAAATTACTACTACTATTACTATTATTACTAATGATGTTAATAACAATAGGAAAAGCAATAATGATGATGATCATCATAATAACAGTGACAATGGTAATAATAATGATAATTATGATGTCAATAATTGTGATAATGATGATGATAAGTACAATGATAATGATGATAGTAT
>NW_020869614.1:365228-367728 GCF_003789085.1 Penaeus vannamei | reverse complement strand
AACCATGTCAATAATAATAACAATAACATTGATAGTAATAATAATTGTGATCCTTGTAATGATGATAATAATTATTAGGATACTAGTAATGATAATAATGATGATAATATCAATAATAATACTGATAATGATAATGATAATAACAATATCAATAATTATCATAGTAAAATAATAAAAATATGTTCTGCTGCCAATGATATCTGAGCTTTAAATATAATTGAAAATAATATTTCGAAATATGTAAGTGACACTGAAACGATATTTAAAGGGAAAAAATAGAAGAATCCACGAAAACATACAAAGAGAAACGATGAATAAATGATATATAATAGAACGTAAAAATGATAACAACCACATTATCCGTCTCAAGTAAGGATCGACGTTCAAGGAATTTCAGAAATCCTGTACACACTAACAGTGAAAGAAGGCCGTTTAAACCTCGCTGTGCTAATTGTGTTGTCGCTTTTGGAAACTGCTCTTATTATCTTAGTTTGTTTGAGTCTCCCTTGAAATCGTGCATGGAATTCGTTTTCTTGAAAAAAGAGACCTGTCAGTTTAACAAAAAAGGAAGGATTTAGATATTTCATTAGGAAAAATATATATATATATATATATATATATATATATATATATATATATATATATATATATATATATATATATATATATATATATACACACACACGCGCGCACACACATTTGTTGCGATTGTGTGTGTGTACATACATATGTGTGTGTATGTATGCGTATGTATGTGTGTACATACATGCACATGTGAGTATGTGTGTGTGTCAGTGTGTGTGTGTGTGTGTGTGTGTGTGTGTGTGTGTGTGTGTGTGTGTGTGTGTGTGTGTGTGTGTGTGTGTATGCATACATATGTATATCAATATTCATGAGTTTACTCACGCTTACGCATCCAAACACACCTGCTTCCATACACCATGTAGATGCATATTAGCATCCACCTAAACAGCCAAACATAAACAGACAAAATGAAGGACCAACTTGCAGAGGGAAAGGACACCCTACGCGCGGCCGTCCAGTCGTGCAATTCCTCATGTTATCGCGTCATTTTCCCAGCGCGGTCTCTAACGGTCCCGGAAAGTAGCGTTTACGGGCGGGGCCGACCTGGTCCCTGACCCAGAGTAAGACCTGCAGCCTCGGAAGGACGTCATCCAGAGCAGGTCTTTGTGGGGCGCGCCGCTGTCACAGGAGCGTCGCTGTCACCTTTATGACAAATGCACTGTCACCACAGTCACCGTATCACCACCGCCACACCCGAATTCTACCTCGTTGTTATCTGTTATCTTCACTCGCAGCTCCCTTCGCTTAAACACGTGAGGGCAGCATATCCATCAGTAACAGACGACTCCCGGTCCTCCTCCTCCTGCCCCGTCCGCTGATAACACATGTGCGTCCTTTTCCCCTCCTTCCCCCACCCAGCGTGAGGTGAGGGGAGAGAGGGGGTTCGGTGAGGGAGAGGAAGGGGAGAGGGTTCTGTGGGGGGAGGTTCGAGCAAGCAGGGACGACACCGCTCGAGCGACCGAGCGTTTTAACCCTTTTTTAAACTTCGTTCTGAACCTCACATGCACCGTCTGCGGGGTCGTTGTGCCGCGTCCTCGAGGGAAGGTGGGGTTAAGGGTTGGGGATGAGGGGGGGGGGCGTGGAGGAGGCGGAGGAGAGGGAGGTTATACATAATCACTGTGCATGGCAGAGTAACCCGTAGCTGAAAACCTCCTTCTTTTGAGATCCAGCTGGCAGTGCATTTGCGTTTGTGCGTGTTGCTGTGAGGGATTGGTAAATAGAGGGAGAGAAAGAGAGGGAAGGAAGGGAGAAAGAAAGAGAGAGAGAGAGAGAGAGAGAGAGAGAGAGAGAGAGAGAGAGAGAGAGAGAGAGAGAGAGAGAGAGAGAGAGAGAGAGAGAGAGAGAGAGAGAGAGAGAATGCTTATGTCTATTTGTTGAGTGAAGATGTAAGTGAATTAGACAGTCTTAGTTTGCGAGTGTAACTGCATGCGCCTGCACATATCTACCTGTGGTGCGTGTGTGTGTGTGTGTATGTGCCTGCGTCTGTGTGTAAGGAGAAAGAGCGTGTGTACAAGTGAGGGTGTGAGTGGGTTGAGTGAGTGCGACTGTGTGTGTGTGCGCTTGCCTGCTTGCTGCAATCACTGCCCTGGCCACGGCGCTCCTGCCTTAACCTCCTCACCTTGCAGTGTGCCAGACAACAAAAATATCGCCATCCGTCACTCTCCTTCAGGGACCCCTGTATTCCCCCGTCCCCCTGCGACACCGTGGGGTCACACCCGATGCCCTGTTCGTGCACCCCCTACCCTCCTTGGTTCCTTCCACAGGGGGTGAGGGAGCGAGAGAGAGGGGGTGCGCCTCGACACACACACGCACACACGGTCCAGGACCTACACCTTTCCAGCACAGCACACCGCGAGTCCTGGCATGCGCGGACCACACCACACCGGCAACTGACTGGCTGGACTGTGGTTGCCTG
>NW_020869614.1:350228-352728 GCF_003789085.1 Penaeus vannamei | reverse complement strand
TGTTTGTTTGTCCGCCTTTTTGGTGGTTTCAATATTTTTTTCAAGTCTGTTCTTTTGGTTTCAATTGAGGTTGTTTATGAAACGAAAATTTGCTAACGAAAATCTTGAAAGAATAAAACGAGGTGATTAAGGGGAAAAAACAATTAATTCATTATCAGGTACATTAATATTGACGTGAACACTGATCCCGATTTTGATAAATTGCGGACGAAATTTAAGGTCTTATTTACAGTTTTGGTTTTCCAGTTTGGTGTTTGTTGTCAGCTGTTTGATTTTACAGGTATGGGTGCTGTGTTTGTTTGCCAGGTATGGGTGCTTGTTGTTTGCAGCTGTTTGATTTTACAGTATGGGTGCTGTGTTGTTTGCAGCTGTTTGATTTTACAGCTGCAATTTGCAGCTGTTTGTTGATTTGCAGCTGTTTCAGGTATGGATGTTTGCACTGCAGCTGTTTGATTTACAGGTATGGGTGCTGTGTTGTTTGGCTGTTTGAGCTGTGTTTGCAGCTGTTTGATTTTACAGGTATGGGTGCTGTGTTGCAGCTGTTTGATTTTACAGGTATGGGTGTTGTTTGCAGCTGTTGCAGGTATAATTGACAGCTGTTTGATTTTACAGGTTGTTGTGTTTGCAGCTGTTATTTACGGTTTGGATGTTATGGTTATGATGTGTTGTTTACAGCTGCAGGTTATTTATAGTTTTTGATTTTACATTTGTGATGTGTTGTTTGTAGTTATTTAGTTTTAGTAAAACAATTATGTGCGATATTTCGTTTGCAGGTTGTGTATTGTTTACAGTTTTATTTTTGCTTTTGTTCATCGTCTTGGTTACGTTTGTGTGATTTAATTTTGGCCTTAGTCATGTGTGTCATGTTGTTTACAGTTGCGTTTTGTTTACAAATTTGATTTTCCTTTACTCCCTTGCAGTATATCCTTGCGCAATCGGTCGAAGGAAAAACACTTCACTTGGAATCAAAACAAAGTCGAACTTCCAATGCTTAACTCGTGATAATGGATATCGTCAAATTACTTTTTATTTCATTTCGACGACGACGATCAAAAGGGAAATGAATAGATAAGTGGATAGATATGTAAGTAGATAGATAGACAAATGAATATTATTTATGGTGGAGGAATAATCTTATGATATGAGTTATTTTCTCTCTTTTTTTCCCCATTCTCTCTCATCTCCCTATATCTTCTCTTCCTCCCTCCTTTTCATCGTCCCTTCTCACCCAGTTCTCCTTCTCTCTTCTTTTTCCTCTCTCTTCTCTACCCCCACCCCCGCCCCTCCCCTCACTTTTGCCAACTCTCTCTTTTTTTTCCCTTCTCCCTTTCCCAACGATCTCCCTTCTGTCTCTCCGCTTTCCCCCTTCCTGTCTCCTCATTTCTCCCCATTCCCTTCTTTTTCTTTCTTGTTTTCCCCTCTTCTCATTTTTATCTCTCTTCTTTCTCTCCCTTGTCCCCTCTCCTCTCCCCTCTCCTCTCTCCGTTCTCCTCCCCTCTCTCCCCTTCTTCCTCCCCCTCCCTCCCCTCCTCTCTCCTCCTCCCCCCTTTCCTCTCCCCTTTCCTCTCTCCTCTTCCTCCCCCCTCCCTCTCCTCTCTCCCCCCCCTCTCTCTCTCCCCTCTCCTCCCCCTTTCTCCCCTCAGCGCTCAGGGACTCCCCGTCCCTATACAATGAACATGTAAACAGCCGGCTCTATAGATGTCCCTTGCCCCCCAAACACCGCAGTATTTACCTTTATCCTGTGATAATGTCCTAATATTTATAGGACCTATTCCGTGAATTGTCTGCTGTGCGTTAACTTTTGAGTGAGAAAGGGTTATATTCTCTCTTTTTTGCTGTTTTTCGCTTGTTTGTTTTATTTTATTTATTTATTTATTTATTTATTTATTTATTTATTTATTTATTTATTATTTATTTATTTATATGCGTGAAATATGTAAATCGTTCGTACTTTATTTTTTTTTCTTGAGAGGAAAAATAGGGAAGACATAAAAGAAATATAGAAATAGGGATTTAACTTTTATTTTAGTCCGTCAGACAGGGGAGAGAACAGAGCAGAAGGGACTCCAGCCAGAAGTATTTACAGCGAACCGTATCTCAAGATTCGAGACGTCTTTTTTTTTATGTAGATTGATAAAAAAGAAGGTTTACGGCCACATAAAGATGTTCGCTTTGATTGAGTGTTGTTCAGGGTACTGATGTATGAATGTAAATGTAAATGTTATATATATAATATATATATATATATATATATATATATATATATATATATATATATATATATATATATATATATATATATTATATATAGTATGTATATGTATATATATATGTATGTATATCTATGTATATGTATATATATGTATGCATTTATATATATGTATGTATGTATTTATGTATGTATACATATATATGTATATATATGTATGTATGTTTATATATATATATATATATATTATAATATATATTATATATATATATATATATATATTATTTATTT
>NW_020869614.1:296341-300451 GCF_003789085.1 Penaeus vannamei | reverse complement strand
AACCTCTTAAACGATAACTAAAGAACCTAAGGAATGCAGGAATGTATCAGTGAAAAACACTCCTGTTGAAAACTAGTAAAAAACACCTGAAGTTGCCTAATAAGAGACACGTTGAGAGGCAGGCATGCTAGTCTGGCCGTGTAGTGCGAGCAGTGGTCAAGGAGTGAGGGAGCACTCACGTCGCGACTCACAGCTAGCCGAGACTACCAAATACGATCCAGTAACAACCACTTAACAATTGTTTGCTAACAAGGGTAATTCTAGTGGTAGTTCATATTTATTACCACAATCACCCCCTACAGAAAAATGTAATATTCACGACGATTCAAAACGAGTAGGTGGGCGTCGGATACGGCTGGGGTTGTGCCTAGGTACTGGAGCTTCCTCAGCTAGTTCTTGTTTTGGTAGAGGAGTTGAGGTAGACTCAGGAGATCCTTCTTGAGGAGTCACATTAGTAGATTCTATCGTATGGGAAGGTTACATCACTTGATTCACAGCCGGGATCAACGCATGTTTCAGAACCAGTAGGAGCCAGGTGTCTGACAGATACAGTGTCCTCCTTACCATCTGGATTCCGAATGTGGGCGTACTAAGGATTTGCTTGTATAAGTTCGACCTCATCTACTAGGGGTTCGGTCTTGCTTGTTCGTATGTGGCGCTTTAAGAGGACTGGACCAGGCTCACACAACCAAGATGGAATAGCAGTTCCTGTTGAAGAACGACGAGCGTAATTAAACAGACGTTCATGAGGAGTATCATTAGTAGCAGTGCATAGTAATGAACGAATTGAATGGAGGGCGTCAGGAAGGACAGTTTGCCAGTACTGGGTTGGCAGGCCACGAGACTTCAAAGCAGCCGTAATGGTTCTCCATATACTCCCACTGAACCGTTCAACCTGAGCATTACCCTGAGGGTTATACGCAGTGGTCCGACTACAGCCAATACCTTTGCTGACCAGAAAGTCTTGTACTTCTTTACCCATGAATGATGATCCTCTATCCGAGTGCACGTATGCTGGCATACCAAAAATAGAAAAGAGTTGAGAGAGGCAATTAATAACTGTTGCGGCAGTCATATTGGGACATGGAAATACAAATGGAAATCTCGAATATTCGTCATCAATATTGAGGAAATACTTCTTATTATCTGTGCTAGGAAGGGGTCCTTTAAAGTCTATGTTGAGGCGTTCAAATGGCTGTGTAGCTTTTATGAGATGGGCCCTCTCGGTCTGGTGAAAGTTTGGTCTGCATTCAGCACATACTTTATATAAACTGACAGTTTGTCAGACGTCTTCTACAGAGTAAGGCAGATTCCTAGATTTGATGAAATGAAGCAACTGTGTGACGCCGGGATGACACAAGGCATCATGAATGGCTGACAGGGACTGCTGGTCATGGCACATCATGCCGCAGTAAGATCTGGAGAACATGTCAGGAGTAATATTTTCTCTGCTTGGTCTGTAAATTATGTCAAAGTCATTACAAGATAACTCCATTCTCCACCTTAGGATCTTATTGTTCTTTACTTTTATCTTATGTTGTTTGTCAAACATGAATCTTACAGAACGTTGGTCAGTTTTGATTGTGAAATGTCTTCCAGTCAAGTAGTGTCTTCAATGGCGGACACTTTCAATAATAGCTTGAGCCTCCTTTTCAACAGCAGCATGACGTCTCTCGGGTCCCTGAAGAGTTTGCGAGAAAAAGGTAACCGGACGTCCAGCCTGAGTAAGGACGGCGGTAATAGCAGTATATATATATATATATATATATATATATATATATATATATATATATATATATATATATTATATTATATATATATATATATATATATATATACCAGTATCCGAGGCGTCAATTTCCTTAACCACAGATGATTCTATGTCCTTCTTGAGTTGTTGGAATGCCTTTTCTGCCTCTTCAGTCACTGGGAAGCTAGTGGTGTTACTCAGGGGACGAAATTTGTCCGAGAAATCATATATCCAATGCGAAGAGTACGACGGAGTGATTTCATATCCGTCGGCAAAGGTATGTCATAAAGAGGTCGTAGTGCACTTATCTTCATTGTAGGTCATGTTTCTCCTCGCAGCAGCTTTAAGGAACTTGTTGAGATTGTCATCATGTTCTTGTTGCGTCATTCCACAGATGGTGACATTAGCTAAATAGGCGTAGGTACCAACAAGTCCTTCCTCCTTGATCAGCGAATCCATAATTCTTTGGAAACAAGCAACTCCATTAGTGACACCGAATGGGATTCTTGCAAACTGGTAAAGTTTACCTCCTGCTTCAAAAGCCGTATACAACTTGTCTGTATCTTTGATGGCCACTTGATGATAAGCACTGCGCAGATTAATGGTGGTAAAAAATTTATAGTGCTATCTTATTCACTGTTTCATCAATACGAGGAAGGGGGTAAATATTAAGGAGTGTAAACTTATAGATGGTTTCAGAATAGTCTGTGGCCAGCCGCTTCTTGTGGGACTCGCCTTTCACGACAACCACTTGAGCACGCCACGGAGAGTTGCTTGGTTCGATGATTCCTTCCTTCAATAGCCTTTGTACTTCTTTTTCTATAAATTCGCGGTCTTCAGTGGAGTAGCGCCGGGATTTGGCTGCAACAGGATGGCAATCAGCTGTAAGATTGGCAAACAACTCTGGAGGATCAATCTTTAGCATACCGAGTCCACAAATAACGAGCGGGGGCAAATCACCACCGTAATTCAACTGAACATTTTCATGGAGTTTCTGAAAGTCTTGGCCAAGAATTACGTTAGAACATAACTTCGGGAGCACAGTGAGGCGTACACTTTCATAATCCCGGCCGTTCACTTTAATGTTAACCTTGCAAACTCCAGACGTGTGACCAGAAAGAGAAGTGGAAGCCATGGTCACAGCACTTTTAGAGTGTTGTACATTTAATGAGTAGCGTTTAACTAGATCTGGACGAATGAAACTCTTTGAACTACCACTGTCAATGAGGCCATCAGCTTCGATTCCGTTGATCGAAACTCTCGCAATTGCCTTTGACAAGATGCTAGGAGTAGCAGCACTGGTTATGGTAGCAAGCATAGCGATATTTTTAGTAGTCACAGAACCACTTACACTGGAGCTACGGCACACTTTCGAGAAATGACCCTTCTTCTGGCACTTATGACACACCGCATCACGAGCAGGGCACTTTGAACGTAGATGCCGTAGAAGACCACAAAAGAAACATTTTGCTTTCGTAGCACTTGCCGCGAGAACGGATTCGGATTCTAAATCACTAACATTAGTTGTATTTTCATGTGCTGCACTCAACAGGTGCGTGGACGGAGCTGAGTTTTTCTGCGCCGAATCAAGAACCCGTGCCTGGTCATACATAGTAGCCAGATCTAGCGTCTTATTTTCCAAAAGGCGCTGTCTGATTGCTGGTGATTGCAAGCCGCTAATAAATTCATCCCTAATGTATTCTTCACAGTGCTGAGTTGCTGTTACCGCCTTAAAATTACACTCTTTACTAAGAATTTTCAGAGCACAAAAATACACATCCAAAGACTCGCCTGGTTCCTGACGTCCTTAACCTCAACACCAAATGAACACACGCCCAACCATACACCCTCTACAACTCCCACGGCAGTACTCACGCCCAACACCCCTCCTTCCTCTCCCTCCCCACCCCCCTCCCTCCCGTCTCAACCCACTCCGACCCCGCGAACCCGTGACCCTGCTGACGCGCCAGCCCCCCCTCGTCCGGTGCCACGCAAGCGATCACCCAACAACACTGAGACGTCAACAATCGGCATGAGGAACGAAGCTTCTACACAAGTAACACCCAGAAGAAGCTACGGTAGAAACAGTAGACGGAAAAACAAGCAAAGACATCTTCCACCAAATCGCCACTGGGAGGATGCCACGCACCACCACGTGCCTGGAGTACCTGCCCTCTCTACTACTCCACAAGCATCACAACTCGTCGTCAACAACTACGCAGAACGATTGGAAACACAACAACAAACAAACGTGCAGCCACAGCCCCACCAAGACGAGGAAGGGTTCGTTCAAGTCAACAATAGAAAACAAAGAAGAAAAGCAAGAGAGGAACGCCACTCGCCAAAACCCCTGCAAGGTG
>NW_020869614.1:271341-278841 GCF_003789085.1 Penaeus vannamei | reverse complement strand
AAAATTACTTGCCACCTGGCTTATTCGGCCACTCAGGGATTCGAAGGATTCGAAGCCCAAGATGGAAACTCGAAAACAACAATCACTAATAAGTTTTTTTTTTTTTTTTTTTTTTTTTTTTTTTTTTTTTTTTAACACATATATACATCATTCTTAGGGCAGCAATGTAAGCGAGGTGTAGCGTGTGTGTGGGCGGGAATCCTCTCCAGCGTGTTTGAGCGCCGCCCGCTGGATTACCCAAGGTTCGGAGCAGGATTCGGGACCAAGGATCGGGGGTATCAAGGGGACAGGTAGGGTGTTAGGGTGGAGGATAGGGGGTAGGTACACGGACGTAAGATTTAAGAAAAGGAACGAAAAGGAAAGAAATAAGAAAAAGAACGAAAGGGGAAATCTAAGCGAAAGCCAAGAGATGGAAACGAAAGAAATGAGTAAGATGACTTAAAGAAAAGGGGAAAAATAGAAGACGAGGAGATTAGCATAGAGGGGAAAGAATAGAAAGGAAAAGAAAACGAGGATAGATGAGAGTGAACGAAAGAAACGAAAGGGGAAGGGGTAATAGAAAACGGAGGAACGTAGGTAGAAAGGCGAAAGAGAATGAAATAAAACAGAACACAGGTTTCAGAGAAAAGTAAAATGAGGAAAGAGGGCGAGGGGAGGAAGGATAGGAGTGGAAAAGGGGAAAAGAAGAAGAGAGAGAGAGAGAGGAAGGAAGGAAAGGAGTAGAAAAGGGGAAAAAGAGAGGGAGAGGAAGGAAAGGAGTAGAAAAGGGGAAGAGGAATAGAGGTAAGACGAGGGGGGGGGAGCTAAGGGAAACAAGGGTAAGGAGGGAGAAAGCAAGGGGCATGGTACAGGATGGAGGAACGGGGGGTGGGGGGAGGGAGTCGGAGACCTCACAACCAAAAGGACGGTAGTGGTGTACTGTCAAACTACACTATATAGAAGGGCTTTTAGAACCTTTTATAGTCTGGTGGCAGGCGGTGGTAGTTTCAACCAAGCACAACTCCGAAGAAATTTTAACCACTCGAGCAATCATCGCAATATGAAGAATAAATCAAAACCACGTAAGTACACGTATGAGTCAATATTTTCTTTGTCCTTTCTTCTTCCCCCATATATGTGTTAAACAAACCGTTGCTATCTTGGTTTTGTTGGTTGAAAGTGCTAACAGTGAAAATTTAACACTCACAGTTTATCAATCATCTGGACCTGAGGTCATGCCCTCAGCACAGATGTGAGGTACGACCTCTGGTCACAAACATGAAAATATCGTTCTTTAAATTATTAATTTTCTCGTTTTTAGAGCTTCATATTGTTTCAACTTCAAGAATTTAATATTTGTTCGTGATTTTCTCTCAAGCTGAGATTTTTTTGTGTGAATCGCAATTATGTATGAATTCTATGTACTCCATTCTCTTCTTGTATGAATTTTGTTAATTTATTATTGTTCACTCATTTTTAGACTCTTTGGTTCATTCTCTTATTGACTTCTTTATTTGCACTCACGATTGCATATCATTTATTTCTCTGTAGTGAACAGTTAACCCCCTCCCCCCCCCTTCTCGACCTCTCACTTTCGCTTATGGTCGAGGGCTGGGTGGAAACTTTATAGTATGCAATCATTATTATTTTGGTGACATTCTTTCGGCGTGAAGAATATAGTTTTGACCGCAAATATTGTAAATTCATTTAATGGACAAAGTGTAACGATCTTCCCCCAGGGTTTCATAATGAATAATAGGTCGAAGCACTCGACGTTTGAGAGTAGGTATAATGAAACCGAAGCATAACTCATTCGATCGACATATTGAGTCAGTGTGACCTTGTATTACATCTGATTAGAAAAAGGACTAGGGTTTAAGCTCGAATTAATTTGCTTAGTAACCACACCCTCTCACCTTTTTTTATCGCTAGCGTGTTCGGAAAATTCCGACAATCGTGTGATTCGTAGTTGATATCTACATGCGCCATTCACAGATTATAGAGTAAAAGACTAACGATAGAAATTCAAGTTTCATATAGTCACTTCACTTCGTTCAGGTACTTTGGGTAGAAGGGAACCCATTGTCGAAGAAGGCTAGCATACTCTAACATGCTAAGCGAGAAATGATTACCTCAGTCTGTTAGATTTTGTAGTGTAACCTTAATTACGATTAAATAATCAGGGATAAGATAAAAAGACATTTCTGAACTAGGATACTAGCATTGCAGAAGCTTGCAAAAGAAATTTCACGTCACTATTCATACTTGCGTACGTTAAGTCGGATATCATTTAATGTTGAATTCTTGTGGTTATTGAAATAATTATTGTATTAACGTATTAATGATAATAACACTCATTCACGCAGACAACAAACACTGTAAAATCAAATCTTTATCTATAAGATTTGTTGTGTCGTAATTGCTGGTTATCTCTTTTACCCGTGATGTTGCCGTGATGAGTTAAAACATAACACGCAATCAGTACACACTCTTCACGCAGTTCAACAGACACTGTAAAATCAAATCTTCATCTATAGGATTTGTCATGTCGTAGTCTAAGACTATTATTTTGCCTTGTGTCATTGCTGATCGTGATTAGTGGAAATGATGGGCAATGCATATTTCTTCTTTATGAAATGACAGTCAGTTCAAGTTATTCTTGCGGCTGCCGATGTCATTTCCCTTATCTATTCTCATATCTATCTGAGATGGTGAGTAGTTCAGGTCGGCTCGTGAGAAACGCTACTCTCCTCTCCCTCACTTATTTTCTTCTTGAAAAATACACAAGTGAAATAACCTCATTAAAAACTGCAAATAATATAAAAACATCGGTTAAACTCCAGGAACTCCCCAGTGCAGGAATAAGCCACCCTCAGACGAAAGGACGCACCTGCCCGGACGCCCATAGACCCAGACACAGGCTACGAGGACGTCGGTACGAGCCGCACCCGAGAAGGACCTGGACGAATCTGCGAAGATGTGTGGATGAAGATGTCGCCGAGTACTACCTGGATGAGGACTACGAGGACGATTGGACGGCCCAAAGACAAGGAGGACCTAGGCGAAACCTTTGAGGATGTGTGGACGTTGATGACAAATGGATGCACCAAGGACCGAGATGAAGAGGCCGACAACGAGGAGATGCACGAGGACGACCGAGAACAAGAACGCGACGAGATGACCAGCAGATGGGGTACGAAGATGAGTCACCCTTGAAGTAATTCAGATGATGCCACGAGGACAAGGCATATGTAGGTGGCCGAGCAATATAGGATGCTATATGCACATGGCTTGGTACACCACGAGGACGGTAGTGCTCGCCTCGTGCGACAAGCCAGCACGTGGAGTTTAATTATAGCAGTCCACATGGACACCAAGCAGCCGTCCCACGGTCAAGATATATAAGGCCGACATGGGTTGACCTGGGCCTCATTCTCTCTCACACCTCGACGAACCTGGGTGGATCACTCACTCACTCCAGGTCGCCTGCCCCACCAGGGTGTAGGGACTGCTCCACTTTTACACTCAGCACTGAGTGCCAGCCTCCGTGGTGTTCTATCTCATATCGCATATTATTAATAAAGTGTCAAGCTACATCGGTGTAATACTAGCCGCCACCTGTCAATTCAAACTACACTATATAGAAGGCCTTTTAGAACCTTTTATACTCTCTCTTTCTCTTTCACTCTTTCTTTAGCTCTATCTCTCTAACTCCCCTTCTCTCTCTCTCTTTCTATATCACATACACACACACAGACTGTCAGGGTTTTGTTTCCCTTGATTTGAGTGGGTAATGTTGACACAGTACTGTTTTGGTTCCTTTATTGGTTGTTGGTGCTGGTAGTGTGGCTTTGGCTGTCTCGTTCAAGGGGTAGGAGGCGCGCCGAGTGGAAGCGGGCGTGGGAGACCCCCAGAAAAGGAGCCGTCCGGGCGAGGCAGTGACCCGCGGACGAGTGAGCTGTAGCATTGAAGAGTAGGTCGGGGTCACTAGCGCTGGGGGTGTAGCTAGCTAACCCGAAGCCGTGATTAGTCCCTCAGAAGCTATGATTAGTCTCTCAGACACACACTCTCTCTCTATCTAACTCTCTTCTCTTCTCTTTCTCTTTCGGTCTGTATCTCCCTCTTTTTCTCTCTCTGTTTTTCTCTTTATCTCTGTGTCTCCCTCCCCCTCTCTGTTTCTCTCTATATATATCCCTCTCACTCTCTCTCTCCCTGCCTCCCTGTGTCTCTCTCTCTCTATTTTCTTCCCCTCCTTCGCTCTCTGTCTCTGCCTTCCTCACTCACCTTCTCTCTCTCTCTCCCTCTCTCTCATTGTAAGGACACTATGGTCAGTGCGAGTGTAAGAGTCCCGCGCCCTGCGAGGCAGGCTCGCGGAGGGCGAGCGTCCTATAGAGTGAGCTGGAGTGACTGAGAGCCTGGGACAAAATCAGTCAGCTTAAGTACCCCTTGACCGCGGGCGTGTCGGCGGCTTGGCGTGCTCGACATGCGGACCGCTATAATTTCACTCCAAGTGCTCTTTCCCTTTCTCTTTCTCTTCTCTTCTCTTTCGCTCTATCTCTCTCTTTCTCTTTCTCCTCTCTCTTTCTCTCTCTCTCTCTCTCTCTCTCTCTCTCTCTCTCTCTCTCTCTCTCTCTCTCTCTCTCTCTCGCTCTGTCTCTCTCTCTCTGTTTCTCTCTCTCTCTCTCTCTCTCTCTCTCTCTCTCTCTCTCTCTCTTCTATCTCTTCTCTCTCTCTCTCTCTCATCTCTCTCTCTCTCTCTCTCTCTCCCCTATCCTCTCTCTCTCCCTCTCCTCCATCTCGCTCTCTTTCGCTCTTTCTCTCTCTTCTCTTTCTCTTCTCATTCTCTCTGTCTTTCTCTGTCTCTTTCTATTTTCTCCTCTCTCTCTCTCCCTCTCCTCCTCTCTCTCCTCTCNACTTTAAAATTTCTGAAGACGTTTCTATAGAATTCTGTAAAGAGAATTAACCCTATAGAGTTCTCTATAGATATATATCAATAATATCTATATATTATATATAGTATATACATATATATTCTATATATTATATTATTTATACCTATATAGTTATAATATATATATTACTATGATATTAAGCATATAATAGTACATATATACTATATAAATATATTATATATTATATAATACATATATCATCATATATATATATACTATATATATATATATAGTATATATAATCTATATATTATTATATATATATATATATATATATATACATATATAATATATAATAATACATATCATACATATATATATATAAATATTATACTATATATAATTATAATTATATACATATAATATATATATTATATACATATATATAATATATATATATGATATATATATATATATAATATATATATATATACTATATATATTATTATTATAATATATATATAATATGTGTATATATATATAATATATATATTATATATATATATATATTATGTTTATATATATATATATATCATATGTATAATATAAATATGTATATAAATATATATAATATATATATATATATATAAGTACTAATACATACATCATATAATAATAGATACATACATAAATAAATAATATACATATATACATATCCTACATGGCATAAATGGACCATACAATACATACATATAATATACTTCAGTACAATACATACATAAATAATTACATTACATATAAACATACATAAATGCATACATATATATCATACATGACTGCATTCATAATACATACATAAATACATTATAAAACACTTAAAATAAGTAAATAACAAAAATATAATTAACAAATGTATTTGATGTATAAATAAAATTAAAAAGTAAATTTTGCAAGTCCGCAGGCAGATGCTGGCACTTTTGGATTTCCTTCTGAAAGAAGAGCAGTGTGCTATTTCTCTTGTGGTCATGAGGTCATGACATCTTGGAAGGTGTTATTTGTCACCAGCATGGGAGTAGGAGACTTGGTCATCTGAGGAGAGAGAAATCTGAGATTAATCATAAAATCTACCTGCCAATTTAACCATCAACACTTTTACACCCTCCCTAAATCTTTCCCATAATCACCATTCACGACCAGGAATATTTTCACATTCTCCCACCTCACATAACTGCTAAGGAGATCAAACTTACTTCAATGCTGTCAATTATCGCCATCTCTTCGTCCTCTCTGAAGAGTGCCACTGATTGGAGTTTGAAAACTAATGTAGTCAAGTAACAATGTTGTTGACTCCTGAAATGTGATAGATATTTGCAGACTGATGCCATAGACATTTCTAAACAAATTGTTTATCTAGCTGGAAGGACCCTGTTACTATGTTACAGAGATTCAGAGCTGCATATAAGATAGAATGCTGAAAGAATGTGAATTTTATATGAAATTTAAATTCATCTTAAATTAATCAGTCAATTTCCTTAGTATAAAGAGCATAATTTTCAAGTGACTAGATGTACAATACTACCTCGGCCATCCCACGCTGTATATAGTAATCAGTTTATTTTCTAAAGCAGATTTTTGGTGCACACTGCCTCATGGACATCATTAATGGATTACACTTATTTCTGACCACTAAACACGGTGGGCAGATTTCCTCTACTCCTTTAACTCAGTCCACACTAATTGCTGCAGTGCCTCCCCATTCACCTGGCAATATATATGTTCTTAATATATTTGAAATTTTTCAAAATTCGCAAGAACATTTTGTATTATTTGAAGTACAAATGTACAGAGATTGAGAAAATCTATATTTATGGTCATAAAGAACTCTCATGAAAAAAACTAATAGGTTTGAAAAAAATATTTTGAATAAAGTAAGGCTATTCCCACTGCGAATATATTGCTCTTGCTGTTCAATAATGCCACAATATGCTATAGCCCACTGAAGACTCCCCAGTCTCTTTCTTAATGAACTATATGACCTAGATTAAGCTTTAACTTGTTAAATATGAACTTAGGACATTTGTTGGCCTTTGTCAGCATGTAAAGTATAAAGGCGACATCTCTCCATGCAGTCCTGTTTTGAACAATTACCCACCCAACTCATTCATCAGAGAATTAACTAGCTGTAAATAGCTGCACATTCTGGTAATAGCTGAGTTAACAGCTTAGTTAACCGAAGAAAATGGTAATACTTCCCAACATTGCCAAACCATAATTCAACTTTATTACTAGCTGGCACGCTAGTGATATAAATAAATCAATATGATTTTTCTATCAACTGTGTGTCATGAAATACACATCTTTTTAGAGAACGCCGAGAGAATATAGGACTCAAAAAGTTTACCCAGGAAAGCTTTTCCGTTTCCCTCAACTTGGCGCCGTGGCCAGCATCACCTTCACCTCTCTCGCATTGCTACGTACATTAATACATGTGATATACTGTTTTTATTTGTCTTACCTTCATAAAACTCCAAAGATGTCTGTCCGGCGATGAAGCCAGTCTTCGCCACACGAAATAGTAGATAGATGCTCAGGAGACAGCTGTTGACTCTCAGCAACCATGTGCGTTGAT
>NW_020869614.1:246341-248841 GCF_003789085.1 Penaeus vannamei | reverse complement strand
TATCATTATCGTCTGTTATTATTGTTATTATTATCATCATCATTATTATTATCATCATTATTATTATCATTATCATAATTATCCTTATCATTATCATTATTGATATTATTGTCATTACTATTGTTGTTGTTATTATTATTATTATTATTATTATTATTATTATTATTATTATTATTATTATCATTATTATTATCATTATCATTCTTCTTATTATCATTATTATTATCATTATTATTATTGTTATTATTATTATCATAATTATTATCACTGTTTGTGCTACTACTACTATGATTATTGTTACCCTTAACCTTATTATAATTACCATCACCATAATCACTATTGTTGCTACTGTTCTCTTATTATTATTATCATTATTATCATTATTGCTATTATCATTATTATTATCATTATTATCATTATCATCATCATCAGTATT
The DNA here is from genome assembly GCF_003789085.1 of Penaeus vannamei. Lineage (NCBI taxonomy): Eukaryota > Metazoa > Arthropoda > Malacostraca > Decapoda > Penaeidae > Penaeus > Penaeus vannamei. The sequence continues at coordinate 248,405 of NW_020869614.1, read as the reverse complement.
ATTTGTATTATCACTATTAATATTTTCATTGTTATTAATATCATTATTATCATTATTGTTGTTATCACTTTTATTATAATTATTTTTACTAGTGTTATTATCATTATTGTTGTAATTATTATTATTTTCATTGTTATTATTATTATCATTATATTTATTATCATTATTATTACTGTTATAATTGTCATTTTACTGACATAATTATAATCATTAATATTATTACTGATCATTCATATTATTATTATCATTACCATCATTATCATTACCAGTATCACTATTACTTTAATTACTATTATCATTACTATTACTATTAATCATTATCATCTTTATCATGATTACTGTCATTGCCAGCATCACTATATTATCATTATAAGTGTCAATATATTTTTATCATTGTTATCATTATTATTATTTTTATCTTCATAATTGTTATTATCATTATTAATAGTATCATCATCACCTTCATCACTGTCATCATTATTATTGTTGTTATCCTTATTGTTATTAACATTATTTTTAATCAAATTTTCATTATCTTTAATGAAATTATCATTAACTTTAATCAGATTATTATCATTAACTTTAATCAGATTATTATCATTATCATTATCTTTAATCATACCATTATCTTTAATGATTATTATCATTATCATTATCTTTAATCATATCACATTATCTTCAATCCTACTATTATCATTAGCATTACTATTATCATACCATCATTCTTATTGCCATCACTGTTGTTATCCTCATTATGAGCACTATCATGTCTGCAGCAAAAGGCGAGCAGCGGAAGGGAGAGAGCGAGACGGGCAGCGGCGGCTGGAAGGGGAGTGGCTCAGGTGGGCCGGAGTGGACAGGTTGTGATCGATTAACTGAAGGTCGTCACAGGATATAACAAAGCATGGGTGGGGGTGGGGGTGGGGTGGGGGTGGAGGGGCAATGTTTGCGACAGCATAGAAGAATAAAGGCTCTGGGATAAGAGTCGGTGCACGGGCTGCAAGTGCGGGCGGCGGCAAAGGCGGACGCACGAACACAGATGCGTAAGTGGGAATATACTGGTATACGTGTCTATGTCTGAGTGTATGTATGTGTTATATATGTATATATATATGTGTGTGTGTGTGTGTGTGTGTGTGTGTGTGTGTGTGTACACACACACATATATATAATATATATATATATATATATATATATATATATATATATATATATATATATATATATATATATATATATATATATATACATATATATGAATATATATGTACATATATAAGCACACATATATGTAAATAAATATATACATACATGTGTATAAATACATAAATATAAATATCTATAAATATATGTGTATATATATTGATATATTGATATGTGCGATAGGAGATATATCAATCACACTGATGCTAATGTATGGGAAATTTTATTCCACCTCTGCCCCCATTGTAAGAGAAATTTCATCACCTATTACATCCAAAGTTTGATTTTTCATATGCACTAATGTATCCAAAGTTAGTAATTGAAATCCCATCAATATCATATACATTTTTTCATATTCCAAATAGAATATATTTCTACTAAATCACTGTTGCTAATAAGTCAGGGAAATTCTCAGAATCGTAAAGAGTACACAATTCTTTCAAAATTTGTATCCCATCATTTGACCTGGAAACTTAGCCTAATGCTCCTGGGGGAATGGGTTCACTGTAGTATTGTTCTGTGAAATGTCTCCATACATAGATGGCTCTGCCAGTGCTTAGCCACAAGGTGTCAAATTGCAAGACCACATGATGTCACCTTTCCCAGAGTTTACAAGAAAATCGTGTTATTAAAGCTATTAACAGTGATATTATTGACATTACTAACAGCAATACTGATTATTAGAAAATATTAAAAAATCAAGGAAAAGGGTAAACAGGTGAAACAGGTAGCTCTTATAATTGGCTCATTGGTGACGGTGCTTGTGGAGCCGTCTATTTGTAAAAATAATTTCTAAATTAAACACAGTGGGCATGTCCAGTATGTGCATACCATCCCTGGCTGCCACATCCCGGGTTCTGA
>NW_020869614.1:226341-228841 GCF_003789085.1 Penaeus vannamei | reverse complement strand
TTAACTAGTGAATAATCCAATACAAGGTATATCAAAAGAAAAAATGTATATATTTGTCAGATATCATTTTTCCATTAAGCAAACTTTTTCTCTCTCTCTCTCCACCCCCCCCCCCCCTCTCTCTCCTTCTTCTTCTTCTCCTCTCTCTCTCTCTCTCTATTTATCAGTCAATCAATCTCTCTTCTCTCTCTCTCTCTCTCTCTCTCTCTCTCTCTCTCTCTCTCTCTCTCTCTCTCTCTCTCTCTCTCTCTCTCTCTCTCTCTCTCTCTTCCCTCCCTCCCTCCCTCTCTGACTCGCTCTCTCGCTCTTTCATTCTTCTTTTCTCTCGCACTTCTCTCTCCGTCTCCTACTCTTCCTCAGAATCGCAAGGGTCGAGGTACTCGGCAAGGCGAGGCTTTTCACTTTGTAGATTAAGAGTAAATAAAGCATTCCGAGCCTGCGAGCGAGAAGTATGGGCTCCCGAAGTGGCCGGGCTCGCCCTGAAAAATTTACGGCTCGTCGAGGGCGGACTTTTGGGCGGGGGCTTAGGGCCTCGCGGGCGCGGGACCCTCCGCCGGGGCCTGCGAGGGGCGAGGGAGGGGCGGGGAGGGGACATATGCAGGTGAGCGGAAGGGCGGGAATGGGAAGCAGGAAGGGAAGGGAGGGCGATGGAGGGAGGGAAAGAAAGAGAAAGGGAAAGAGAGAGAGGGGGGAGAGAAAGGTAGATAGATAGAGAGAGAGGGAAGGAGAGAGAGAGGGGGAGGGAGAGGGAGAGAGAAAGATAGAGGAAGAAAGAGAGAGAGAGAGGAAGAGCGGGGGAGGGAGGGAGATAGAGGGGGGGAGGGGAAGAGGGTCAGAAAGGAGAACGAGCGAGTGAGAGAGAATGATATCGCGTTGGCCCGCCCCTCCCCCCTCTCCCCCCCCTTCCATTGATCCCTCACGCGGGGCGCCGACCCTCTCCTGCAGGTACGCGTCCTTTCCCGCCCGCCCGGAGCCGCCCACCTGCGAGCCCTCTCGTGTCCCTTCTTCTCGCTTCTCCTCTTCTCTCTCTCTCTCTCTCTCTCTCTCTCTCTCTCTCTCTCTCTCTCTCTCTCCTCTCTCTCTCTCTCTTCTCTTTCTCTCTCTCTCTCTCTCTCTCTTCTCTCTCATCTCTCTCTCTCTCTCTCTTCTCTCTCTCTCTCTCTCTCTCTCTCTCTCTCTCTCTCTCTCTCCTCTCTCTCTCTCTCTCTCTCCTCTCTCGTCTCCTATCTTCTCTTCTCATCTCTCTCTCTCTCTCTCTCCCTTTCCTTCCCAATCTCCTTCTCCTCTCTTCTTCCTTCTCTCCATTCTCTCTCGCTCTTCTCCTCTTCCTCCTCCTCCCATCTCTACTCTCTCTCTCTCTCTCTCTCTCTCTCGCTCTCTTGTTCCTCATCTCCCTCCATTCTCTCCCCTCTTCTCTCTTCTCCTCTCTCTCCCTCTCCCCTCTCTTCTCTCTCACTCTCTCTCTCTCTCTCTCTCTCTCTCTCTCTCTCTCTCTCTCTCTCTCTCTCTCTCTCCTCGTCTCTCTCTCTCTCTCTTCTCTCTCCTCCTCTCTCTCTCTCTCTCTTCTCTCTCATCTCTCCTCTCCTCTCTCTCTCCTCCTCTCTNTTCGAAGCTTTAATATTTCTCCTGAAGATTCGAGACTCCACTGCCCCTCTCAGAGCTTCGAAGCTTCACTGACCCTCTCAGAGCTTCGAACCTTCACTGTCCCTCCCAGAAATTCGAAGCTTTAATATTTCTCCTGAAGATTCGAGACTCCACTGCCCCTCTCAGAGCTTCGAAGCTTCACTGACCCTCTCAGAGATTCGAACGGGAGTCGAAGCCCCGTGTCGAAGCACCCATAACCACAACAAACACCGCCTCGGATAAGGGAATGGAGAAGATGCTCTGCGAAGATGGATTGCCACGCTTGGGATTGCAAAACGCGTGCTAAAGGGTTGCGAAAATGTATCTGCCTTCAGAGGAGTGAGAGCAATATCTCCCAGAACCAATTTCTCGAGCGGGAGACATGTTCATTGAGGAGGAGAGAAAGGAGGAAGGGGACTGTGGCATGAGGAACACGAGGAAGACTACTGTTGCACGATTCTTTCTCCTTTTTTCTAACTCTCTCTTGCACGATTCTTTCTCCTTTTTTCTAACTCTTTCTTCTTTTTTTCTAACTCTCTCTTGCACGATTCTTTCTCTCTTTTTTTTATCTCTTCTCTTTATTTTGTGTTTATTTCTTCTTTTCTCCCTTTTTTTCTTTTGGTGTTTCGTCTCTCTTCGTCTCCTTTTTTTCTCTTCTCTTTTCCTCTTCTATTTCTTGATTCTTCTCTCTCGCACTCCCTCTTCCTTTCTCCCCGTTTTCATGTCTTATTTTTATAACTTATCTCTCTTTCTCTATCTATCTATCTATACTCTCTCTCTCTCTTATAATCTATCTGTCTGTATTCTCTCTCTCTCTCTCTCACTCTTATAATCTATGTCTATACTCTCTCTCTCTCTCTCTCTCTCTCTCTCTCTC
>NW_020869614.1:218016-222743 GCF_003789085.1 Penaeus vannamei | reverse complement strand
GAAATTGCTTGACCAAAAGAGTACGCAAGACATGTATGAAGACATGTATTAAAAACTTGTTTATATATTAGAGAGCCGGGGAGAGATTGGCAGAAAGAGAGCTGAAGTGAGCGGCATGCTGAAAGAAATTCTAAAGAGAAATGGGGAAGCGCAAAATTGATTTTAAGGAACGCACCTAGAAAGGAAGAGGTGAAGGTGCCTCGGGAATAGAATTTTGGGGAAAAGGAAGAAATTTGAATTTATACATAAGAAGAATCTGAGTGGAAAGATAACGTGACACGAGCAAAAGTATGAAAGCGAAACTGGGATGGAGAGCAGACGAGAGAAGCACAATAAACACAGCTGGCCGTGTAAGAGTAACTAGAGAAAATTCAGAATAAATAGGAAATAACTGGACATGAATTCGAGTATCACCAATTCTGGTTGAATTGCCTCACTGTGTTACATTATGGAAATTGGCTTCAAATATTCTACTAAACATTATCTAAAGAGCCTGAGAATGATACGCTAGATTGATTGGTAGTCTGAAGGGAATGACCTCTTTTGCCAAATTCTGAATGGCACATAGGAATTCTCACAAGAATTAATCGAAATCAGACTCCACAAGCCACGTATATAGATTGGTAAACAGAAGGTCCATAGATAACAGAAAAGAATATTTGACTACTAAGAAAGGAATTCCATCCCTACTGGAAGACCAAAAAAAGAATGAAAGAGGAACTCATACGAAAGCAAAAGATAAAAAATGAAATCTAAACTGCCGTACAAGAAGACTAAAAAAAGTACTAGTCTTGGGTATAATAGTTCCTCATGACTGGATTCTCAAAAGTCAACGTGACTAAGAACATGAAGTTTGGGGTCAACTAGTTAGGATTTTGGAGCAATGAGATAGTGGAATGGAAATTTAGGCTCGACTGTAGAAAGATCGTTTATAATTATATGTATGCTACTAGTAATGATTTGTGGGTTTAGGCGTTTGGTGAGAGGTTATGCGTGTTGAGATAGTTTGCCTTTGTGTTTAACGGGCTGGTACGAATTACGAATTATTGTGAGGCGAGAGGGATGAAGAACATTATATGAGTACAGATAAAAGCTTATATTGGAACATATTGGGTTTTTAATTACACTCAGTCATACCTAAGTGCTTACATAATACGATATATATATTATTTTATATGTTTGGAGGTACGCAGGATTAATAAAGTCACAGCGAGACAGAGGTGATATCTTTATTAAGAATGATTATAGTGTTATGAGTGGGTGCCAAATGCGCGAGACAAGTCTGTTAGAGGTCTAATCATAGAAGTATATTATAGGGTGTCCACCGACCACCAAAGAGCTAGAACCAGAAGAAATGTAAAAATATCTAGGTGTGAACGAAGGAGATGGTCTAAACCATTCTGAAATGAAACAAGGCTACGGAGGTATATTACCGGAGAGACAGTCTCGTGCTAAAAACTAAAAAAAACGTATTTAATCTATAAAAATACCTGTTATTCCAGTTGTCCAATACATCTTTAACATTCTATATTGAAATCTTCCTGAAATCTAATGAATATTCAGGAAAAAAGAAAGCTCATGACCTCCAACAAAATGCACCACCCTGAAGCAGATGCTGACTGTCTATATTTACAAAGAAGTTATGGTGGCAGAGGAATGGAACAAAGAGAAATGCCATTTAAGACCACAACTATTAGAAGGAATATTTATGAGTTCTAGAGACTGGATGTTCCAATTGATCACCAACACGAAAGTAATAACAACTGTCTTCAATCACCAAACAAGCTCAGAAATTCAAAAGACAAATTCTGACCAACCAGTAGTACTAATAAAATCATTTTTATGATTCCTATCAGCTGATGCTTTTTGTTTTTATTTATTATCATTTTCTTTATCAACATTTGACATGGTGAAAAGAAAGATAATACGAAAATAATTTTCTCTTAGTCATTTATTCAGCCAAAATGGGTTTCTATGTGTGTGTGTGTGTATGTGTGTGTGTGTGTGTGTGTGTGTGTGTGTGTGTTGTTGTGTGTGTGTGTGTGTGTTTCTATATTTATATGAGGGAAAGTGGAGTACACTGGGACAATGGCCATAGTGGGACATTTCCAATTACTCTGCAGGTATTTGTTTCCTGTGGCTGTACCTCTGGTGGCATTTAGAGGAACAATGAATGTAAATAACAAACCAGAACTTAAATGGCTATTTGCATTAAAGGGCGTATGGTCCACAATTCATATATTTTTGTGGTCAGAGTAGAATATGGTGAGTTTGTTTTGAAGTGTTATATGTTCTTTAATTCAGAAGGAGGTATAGCTGTTTGGTATCAAATGTTTGACTGATATTCATATAGTTATTGTCGTGATGCAGTAGTATGAATTCTAGAAACCGGACTTGGGGCACATGGAGACAGCTCACTGTGGGTCACATTTGGATGGTGTCCTACTGTGCCCCACAATTTTGGACTTGCTGGATATATATAGCTTCAGGATGCTCTATTTATACCATACCAAAAGTTAAATAAACCTGTCTGTTCACAGATTTGCAAATATGGCAAGAAATGGGAAGTGAAAAGCAAATATTGGTACATTTACTGTGTAATGTATGACAGACACGCTATTTTTGCCCCATCAAGGATAAAATAGCTGCCGCGGAAATGAAAGGTGATGCCCGGAATACTTTGCACAGTCAAGATAGAAGAAACATTCGTGAATATTGGTATCTAATTTTTAGTTTAATAGTGAAGTGATTTTTACGAAGGATTCACATCCACTGTTCTCTCAGGTATGTTCAGAAAAACAATTCCACAAGTGAAGACGAGTTTGTTCGATTACAGCCTAACTATATGTGCCGACAAGTCTTCATTGATGAAGAGGAGACATCCTTCACTGAATACATAATCATGTGTTTAAAAATGAACTCTGGAGGAAAACTGTTTGTCGCCTGGTCTAAGAGATGGGTATAAAGATTAAAATAGATATATCCACAATAACACAGAAATGGCAGGTGATTGGTTATATGGATTCATGAAGAGACACCCTTTCAAGAGGTACGTCTTACAGTAACCAAAACATTCAGCATTTTTAGTAAACTTAAGGATGCCTGTGGTAAATGTGCATCCTTTGCAGATGGATCTCGAGTTTTTGATTTGGATGAAACTTCAACATTTAAAAAAACAAGAAATATCATAACTCAGAGGGGCTTGAAGCAGGTGAGCCAAATTATGAGTAGTGAGAAAGGAGTTTTGGTTACAACACGCTGTATAACCAGTCCACAAGGCAGCGCCATTCCCCCTGGTGTAGAATTTCTGCGAGTTCATTTCAAGTCACATGTGGCCAGGGAAGCTCCTCCTGGATCTCTTGGCCTTGCACATCCATTTGGTTGTATGGCAGGTGAAGATATTGCAAAAGTAATGGACCATTTTATCAAACATATCAGTTCCCTTCATCCAAAAACAATCCTTCTTTGTTGATATGAGAGAATCATGAATCTCAGCTGTCACTTGAAGTCAATGATCTTGCTTAGGATAATGGGGTCGCAATCCTGACAGTAATGGTTGCAGTTTATGACTGCAACCATTAGATGTTTCAGTATTTGGATCTTTCAAATCACACTATACTTCAGCCATGGTGTCTCACCTGTTGCAAAAAACTTGGTGTACCGCTGACTAGCTATGACGTTCCTAGTCATAAATATAGCATATCAGAGGTCTCTGACTCCATCAAATATCACATCAAGATTCAGAAAAAAAGGCATATTACCATTTGATGAAAATATATTTAGCGAAGATGATTTCGCTCCCAGTTCAGTAACTGCTCGACCCAACCCAGGCGGCAGAAAATCAGTTAATACACTTTCTGTAGAAGCAGGGCCATCAGACTGTTTGAGCCCTCGGCTTTTTGGGGGAAATCCTAAGGCAACTGCAGGAAAATAATTTATTCGAGGGCGAAAGAAAGGTTGTAACAGACACGTAAAAGAATTACTACAAAAGGGAAGGCAAGAAAAAGAAAATTCGGGCTGTAGCAAAAGGCCAAGAAAACGATGCAAACAATGATAATGATATTTCAAGTGATGATGAATCGGAGGTTTATGAAAGCATATCAAATGAACAGCTACAGAAAGAAAGAGTCCCTGCGTTCCAGTGACCTTTAAAGAGATCTAAAAGTTGGTTAATGATTTGGTAGAATTTGTTATAATAAAAAAATATGTTCATCAGATCATAAAGGACAAAAATTTTGAGGATGAGTTTGAAATTCTTATCTACAAAGAAAAAGTGAGAGTAAAACATTTGTTGTCCCCAGATAGTATCATTGAACTTCACAGATATATAAATAATTAGTGGCACAAATAAATGCCAGAACTCTGCTTTGCTATTCAATATATATATATATATATATATATATATATATTATAATTATATATATATTATATTATATATATATATATATTATATATATATATATATTATATATATACCTTGTTTTGACTGTAAAGTATTACTGAATGTTTTCCCCCGTGTACTAAATCTTCTCAATTGATGAATTCTTTATCGCCGTAAGTGCGCGTGAGAGCGATGGACGGATGTCCCGAAAGGCGTTCATTTTGAATCAGCTTCTTGCTTCACTTCTTCTCTCGCCCGCCCTTCCTCTTTCTTTACGACTCTTTGTCCTTTTTCCTGCGCCTTCTGTTTCGCCTCCTCCGCCTCCTCGGCCTCGCACGCGCCTCCG
>NW_020869614.1:208016-210516 GCF_003789085.1 Penaeus vannamei | reverse complement strand
CCTTTTGTCCAAATAAATAAATCCAGTGGCAAAAGACCATGGCAGTGACACACGAATGCTCCCAGTAGCCTTTCTTGGGCCTCTGTAAGAATGTCTGTATATGACTTCATGGTGTATGTAGCTGCATATAGTTAAAGAAGCATAAGCCTGAGCGATTGTCTTAATAATACTTATGGTTGGGATAAGTATGCATATTGTTTACTTTTCTTTTATTTACTGAACCCCGTGTGTATCACAAGCGTACAATGTATCCGTTTGCCTTCCATTGATCATATTTTCACTCTTACCTTTATAAACAATTAGGTAAAAGGCCTCTTTACTGAACGCCGTCAGTCAGTTTCATGTTCGTCCAGTTGAGCAAATCTACTTGTTCTAACAAGTGACCTTCCCATTGACCTTTTGGAATGGGAAGTTGAGCTTGAATATATTCCTCATTGCTAACAAAATTATTGATAGCTCGTACATATGTATAATTGATGTCTATTGCGCCCATTATATTTGCAATATTGATAGCTACCTTGCGTTCAACACCTCGATTGCCTGAGATAGTCCAGCACCGTTAATGAATGAATGAATGGAGAGCGAAGGTCGATTCCCGAGACGAGTACGAGGATCAGAGTGCGGGTGTCATTCATGAATTAGGAATGAACTTGAATGATTTATGAGCGCGTGACTGGACGTGGTTCCGCCATGCTCCTGTCTGATCGGTTGCACAGCTTCACTCCATAAACAAAATACGTTACGATTTCTGCTCGACAGAATTAAAAAAAGAAAGAAAAAAAAAAGTGATATGCATATCAGAGTAATTCTTCTACGAAATAAAATGATAATACCAATAAAATACCTGTCCGTATCACCGCGCTACAGGTGATACGGACAGAGAAAGACAGAGAAGACAAGCTAAAAGAGGGAGAAAGTAAGAGAGAGAGAGAGTAGTGCGGTGGGGAAAAAAGAAAGGGAAGGGGAAAGGGGTTATGGAGAGGAAAGTGCATGAAAAGGGAGCGTCAAGACTCAACGGCTCATGATAGCAGGTTCGCTCACTGGCTAACCCCGGGGCGGAGTCGGTGAGGGATGAGCCTACGAGCCTCGTCTCAGGACCTTGGGACACGCTTGGCAACAGTAACCGCGCCTTCCTTGTTCTTATTATATAAATGTATATATATATATATATATATATATATATATATATATATATATATATATATATATATATATATATATATATATTTTTTTTTTTTTTTTTTTTTTTTTTTTTTTTTTCCTAAGCAGAAACATGAGTAAGAAGTGATTGTGGCTTACGATCGGGACGGCCGACCCGCGTCTGGCATGACAGACAGCTCCTTGCCTCTACATTTCTAATTTTGTATGAATAGGAAAACAGGCACAAGGTTTGGAGCCGAATCATGACATTTCGTATTCGGCAACAGTTCCTCATCAGACGGCCAAGACAAGCGAAATAGATTTCGGTTATTTTATCCTTTTGATGAGAAACTGTTGATGAGATCGAAGCGTTACGATTTGATTTTACATCTTATTATGGCTGTTTTCCTATTCCTCTTTGTGTAGACATTTTTGTGCTCTTTTTTGTGTTCAGCTCCGTAGTTTCGAATGTTTAAGCCGAAGCCTGAAAATAACAGTGCCATCCAAATATTACTTCAGCTATGTAATGGACATTATCATTCCGTGAATTATAATGAAATGATAATGATAGCAATAATAGTAATAATGATAATAAGAATGTTGAAATTAATGATCATGATAATAGTAATAATAATGATAATAATAATTATTATAATGATATTGATAATTATTATAATGATAATAACTTAATAATGGTGATAATAACAACTTAATCATGACTATTATGATGATGATAATGATAATGATGATAATGGTAATATTAATAACGATGATAATAATAGTAATCATAATGATAATAATAACTTAATAATGGTGATAATAATAACTTAATAATGATGATTATTATGATGATGGTATTGATAATGATGATGGTGATGATGATGATGATACCAATAATGATCATAATAATAACAGTGTTAGTAGCATGACGAAAATAATAATCAGGATAACTATAAAATTATTACTATACTTCGCTAATAAGGATGGAAAAGATTAGCCAGTTAGTATGAAATACAAGAGGTAGTCAGTCAATCCAAGCTGTGGGTCAATGCTGCAAACTAAACAGCTCCAGAAAAAAGAGACAATAAAAGAGCAAAGAGGAGGAAGTAAGAAAGGGAGAAAGTGCAGTCAAGACCGATAAAAATAGACGTAAATGTGAACTTCATAGAACCAATTTCTCATAAAATGAAATCTTTATTCAGGGATCAGTCTTTATCTGTTCAGGCAAGAAATTGATTTCATATAACAAAGTAAAGAAAAGAGATTATTTGGAAATGAAGTGAAATGAACTGCAAATTTATATCTTGAAAAATCGACTAGTAACACTAAACACCCCCTTCTGGTGCCTTTCTTTTTTCTC
>NW_020869614.1:190516-198016 GCF_003789085.1 Penaeus vannamei | reverse complement strand
ACTTCGATCTCACTATTGAAATAGCGATTTATGAATTTCACATTATTCGTTATCACATTCAGTAGTTTATATCAAAGAGAATATACACTAATTACACTCAAAACCTTCCTACAAGCCAATACAACTTAGCACGAATTAATTTATTATCCTACGTTTTTCTTCGCAAAAATCAATCAAAAAATCAGAATCAACACAACTACAGCAACATGAGAATATCCAACATACAACCAAACACAGCCCAGCCAACAAAACAACTACAGTACGAAACTCAATTAAACGAAACGGAAACCATCATCTACATAGCATCAGCTGAAGCAACCAATAATACACAAACAAACGAGCAACAACAACTACAGAAAACTATAGCAAACTATAACGGAGCTCAGCTGCTAGCCAGTTTACGATCGATACATGAACCCTACTTCTTCTCCAGCGACCCTCCTTATAAATAGGCAAATTCTATCCAGTCACGCCTATGGGACAAATATATTTGAAACAAAACTTAGAAACACGCTAACCACAAAACTCTAATAATAACCACTGTGAAATAGTCAAAATCTCAACAACCAACGCGCTACTAAAGCAGAACAAATAGCTACAACTTCATACACCCAAATCATATACTAACCCTATAAGCCTTTCACTCCAGGAAATACGTCTCTACAACAATTCCTCCAATCCAACCCAAAATCTCTCTACACATCATATCATTATACCATCACTATCAACCTAAACGCGATGTCAGCAACCTCCCCAGCCTACGGGATGCATTATTCTGAATATCAATACACTATAAGAAGAAGCGCATTCTTATTTGGCGATCACCGCGCAGAAATGGCCAAGCGCTTCCTCTGCCTCCGACAAGCTTATGAACAAGGCAAAGTTATTTATGAACGGGGATAAAATCCTTAAGAAGGAAGTGCTGCGCAAAAATTCACATAACAGGATTTTATTATGGATGTGACTCGACTCCGCTCAAACAAGCGAACAATCAGCTACTGTCTTAGTAAATTGCTCGTTGGGTCTTTGTGCGATCCAGATGCATTTAGCTCACCGTAACGTTACACACGTTTGCATACGTGTATACGCTTAATTATACATACACTGAATGTCATTGCCGATGTTTTATCACAATGAAGTATCGTGTGCACACGACTTACACGACACTAGTGCCGTTTACTAATTTCATATCCGAACTCCGTTTGCAATCGAATATTCAGATCACACCGTCGCAACATACAGGAGATCCCAAACTGAGAATACACACATCGAAGTCATTCGACATCACGAGCTCCAGCACTCCTACACTACTACACACACCATCCCGCAACACCACAACAGCATCATCTAACCAAGCCTCCAACCAAGATCTGCAAGCCTATACATTTACCCACCAACCGCGCCTACAAACACTCATACATAACCGTACACAACAACACCAGTGCAACAATGAATCTCGACCAATCTTTCGATTTCCTCGCCGCTCTGTCTAACACGCTCCGCTCTTACTCAACATGATGAACCACAGCTACTAAGTGATCTCTCATTAATTTGATTTTTCCCAGGCTATGTATAGACTCACTAAAAACGAGTGACATTCATCTGATAAATCCAATACAATATAATATCAAATATATATGCATATATAAATTTATATAAATATATAAAAAATGCTCCTCTATATATTAATCCATTACTATATACGGGAGTTACTATAAGTATACATGTTAGTATCATTCATACTACTATATATATCCATAACCCCATCCCCCTATACATACATGCATACATACATTACATACATTCATATACATATATATTAACTATATATTTATAATATTATATACTTTATATGTGTGTGTGTGTGTGTGTGTGTGTGTGTGTGTGTGTCGGTGTGTGTTATAGCATCATAATAACATACAGCTATATATATATGAGTTAATATATAAACATATATAACAACTTATAGGATACCATATGTCTCTCTCTGTCGTGTCTGTCGTACTCATCTCTCTCTCTTCTCTCTCCTTTCTCTCTCTCTCTCTCTCTCATCCGTCTTGATAACTTATATAAGCTCTTATATTAATATATTATACTAAGTATATATGCGCAAATATAACTAGTAATATAATATAACTTTGTATATACTAATATGTATGTATTTAATATATTCCATATATATATGATGCATACATAATATGGCTATATAACTATATATGTACCATATATAAACTATATGTACTATTTATAATATGCTACTTCTATAATATTATATGTATGTAATATAGTATATATATAATATTATATAGTATATCAATTTATATATAATTATATAATTATATATATATATGCTTATGTGCTCTAAACCATTGTCTCCTCACTGCACACGTAATGCCAACTACACACACCCACACCACACAGCACATCATACTACACACACACACACACACCACATCAACACACATAATATAACTTATATACATATATATATTATAAATATATCTATATATATATATATATCAGTGATTACATATATAATATGCATGTAGATACTGCTATATCATATACTATACTTATACTAATATCTACACTAATAATAATATATATATATCATATAATATGTATAGTAGTGACATATTATTACTTATATGTAGTATTACTTATATATGTTATACGTATATCATTTATATATATCTATATATACTCAGTTAGCTTATATAAAATATTGAAAATATATGAAGCGACAAACAAAAAAGAGTGTATTGCTGATTTTGGATAATTACTTAGGATCTCAACCGCAGAGCCAAAGAAAACGCGGCGCCCCCCCCAGGACCCCCCCCCCCCCCCCCCTTATCTGCAGGAGGCGGCAGTCAGGATCTACCAACAAACGAACGCCCAGACATCTCTCCCGGAAGCGATTGTGCCGGCTGCAGAGGACAGAGCAAGGAGGAGGAACTCCCTTCTTCACCCTTTGATATCGGGGAGCCGGTGGAGGGCTCGTATGACGCAAAGCGGGGGACTTTTATGGTTGTTTCGTTGAAGGGTGATTGTACTTGCGGTGTTCTGTAGGTGTTGTGGGGGCGCGGTGGTGGATGGTTGGTGTTGGTAGCTTGTGTGGGTGTGTGTGTATGAACGGGGTCTCTATAACGCTACATATTCATAGCTCCCTGATTCCGAACTGGCGTGCGCCGTTTCTCCACTGTAGGTGTGGATTCAGCTCTCCTGTGTTGTGTTGTCTCGCTGGTGACAGTTCCTATGGAGAAAATGTGATCGTGAGGAGTGTCATACTCGTGTTGTGGCTGCTCGTGTGATAGTTGTGTGTGTAATCACTTCCAAGTGGTTTAGCATTGGGAAAATTGAATAGTCGACTCATCTCTTTAATTAGTGGCAGGTCTGGTAGTGCTAGTTCCGTGTATTAAGTCGTGGTCTTATGGTCCGTGTGACTGAGTAATACATCAACGTATGTGATCGTGTGCTTGGTCTTATATACTTTGGTATGTATTTGTGAATATGCGTTTTGTTCCAAAGGTAATTTGCGTTTGTCTGGCCGTGTACGTGGCTGTGCGTGTGTGCGTATCTGTATACTTTCGTGGCATTTAACTGAAGGTATGTCTCCGATTGATCAATTTATACGCGAAAGATAAGAACAGCAAAATAGACATTCCTCTCCGATCCTGTCATTCTATAAATAAGCACAGAATCTCGAATCTTCAATAGATTGTCTAGATAGCAACACGTTTGAATACTTAATGTAAAATCTATCAAAACTTAAAATTCTTGTGCAGACTTTGATGCAATGATATCATTCGTATAAGTAAACACACGTTTTTGATATATCCGTGCTAGTGATAAACCGAAAATAAAGAAAACAAAAATATTTGAATTTTAAAGAAACTATACATTTCCTTTTTTCAGAACAAAAAAAAAAAAAAAAAAAAAAAAAATGTTTATTAATCAAATAGTAAATTTTCAGTTCTCAATTCTCTTTATCTTTTTTCTGTCTGTCTAGTAATGTCTAAATATCTTCCACTTCGAAAATACCCAATGGGGCTTTGGGTCGGCTTGTGTTACTAAATTTTTCTTACCGTTTTATGTACCACCTTCTATGCCTCATCTTATCTTCTCTCATCTTCTCTCCATTCCTATTACATACGCTCCTACGCCCTCCTCCAATCATTACGTCATAGCGGTCCCGCCGATACAACATATAGTGCCTTCCTTTCCCAAACCAATCAACTCTTGTCTCCATTCTTTTGCCTCTCGTGTCTCAATCCCAACCCCCAGTGCTTCATTCCCCTGGCCTCTTTCTCATTATTCCACCCCTTCT
The DNA here is from genome assembly GCF_003789085.1 of Penaeus vannamei. Classification (NCBI taxonomy): domain Eukaryota; kingdom Metazoa; phylum Arthropoda; class Malacostraca; order Decapoda; family Penaeidae; genus Penaeus; species Penaeus vannamei. The sequence continues at coordinate 193,689 of NW_020869614.1, read as the reverse complement.
ATCATTATCTCTTCGTCATTCCACGCCACCCACATCTTCTCTCACAAACCTGCCAAAACTATTACTCATGGCATTCAGCGCAACTATATCTTTCTCCCCCACACTACCTATCTATAAGTATGCGCCACCTCTCCCCGCTACACACCCTCCCCACACCCACTTGGGCGCTCAGCTTCACCCTCTCCCTCACAACCCTTTGCCTCGGCTTCAAACCCCTCTCCCCATTAGCCCCTCTCGTCCCCACACCCCTGCCCACCGCACTAATTTGATACCATCATTGCTGATTATTCCCTGTCATATCTGTCTGATAATTGGCCAAAGTGACACCCCCCGCCTAAAACTCCCCTCTCTTTTTCCAGTCTACCTTGGCTTTGTTTTCCCATCCCGGGCATGGATTAGCCTTTTTCTTTGATCTCCTCCGTTGTCCCTCCCGTCGCTTCGCGCGCCTTTCCTCGATCACCTTCACCACCCCTGTCCATGACCTTCAACATGTTCTAAGAAACGTGTCGCAGTCTTTCTTTGCGGATCCTCCTCGGGTCACGCCCTCGGCTCCATCTCGCCTCTCCCTTCCTCCTGTGCCTCTTTTCTTCTTCAATTTCTTCTGCTTTTTCTCCTCCTCCTCCTCCTCCTCTTTCTTCTTCTTCTTCTTCTTCATCTGCTTTTCCTTCTCCTCCTCCTCCTCCTCCTTCTTCTTCTTCTTATTCTTCTTCTTCGTTTTCTACTGCCTTTTCTCCCCCTCCTCCTTCTTCTTCATCATCATCTGTTTTCCCACCCCTCCTTCTTCTTCTGCTTTTTTTTTCTTATTCTGCTTCTACTTCTGCTCTTTCTTCCCCTCTTTATTATTATTTATCTTCTTCTTTCGTATCCTCCCCTCCCTTTTCTTCTTTAGCGGTATTGTTCCATTTTCTTTCAGCTTTTCTTTTTGTTACGTTCTTGCTGTTTCTATAAGATTTTTGTCTTCTCACTCCCTTTCTCCTTCTCTTAATCCTTCCTTTCTTCTTTCTCTTCTTATTCTCTGTTAACATACTCCTCTCTTATCCGCCTGCTGCTACTACGCTGCTTTCTTTTCCTCCTCCTCTCTTCTTTACACTCCTTGTTCTTTGCCTTTCTCCTATTTAATATTCGTCCTCTTCTCCTTTTCGTCCTCATTGTCCTCCTCTTCTTTATCCACCTTCTCTCTTCTCCTCCTACTCCTGCCTCCCTCTTCTTCTCCCTCCCTCCCTTCCTTCTACCTCCCCTTCTCCTCCTACACCCCCCTCCTTTCTCCTCCTCTCTTTCCTTTATTCCCTCCTTCCCCTACTCTTCTTCCCCATCTCCCTTCTTTCTCCTCTCCTTCCTTTCTACCTCCCTTTTCTTATCCTCCTACACCTCCCTCCTTCTTCTCCTCCCTCCTATTTCCTTCTACCTCCCTCCTTACCCCACTTCCTCTTCCCCATCCTCCCTCTTCTCCCTCCCTCTCCTCCTCCTCCTTCCTTCTACCTCCCTCTTCTCCTCCTCCTACCCCTCCCTCCTCCGTTTCTTCTACCTCCCCTCCTTACCCGACTTCCTCTTCCCCTCCTCCTCTCTTCTCCTCCTCCTCCTTCCTTCTACCTCCTCCTCTTTCTCCTCCTTCTTTCCCTCCCTCTTCCTCCTCCTCCTACCTCCTCACCTCCTCCTCCTTCCTCCTCCCTCTCTTCTTCTACCTCCCTCCTTCCCCCACTTCCTCTTCCCCTCCTCTCTCCTCTCTCCTCCTTTCCTTCTACCTCCCCTCTCTCCTCCTCCTACACCTCCCTCCTCCTACCCCTCCTCCTCCTTCCTTCTACCTCCCTCCTTACCCCACTTCCTCTTCCCCATCCCTCTTCTCCTCCTCTACCTCCCTCCTTCTCTCCCTTCCTCCTCTCCTTCTACCCCCTCTTCTCTCCTTCCTACCCCTCCCTCCCTCCTTCCTTCTACCTCCCTCCTTCCCCACTCCTCTTCCCCCACCCTCCCTCTTCTCCTCCTCCTTCCTTCTACCTCCCTCTCCTCTCCTCCTCCTCACCTCCTCCTTCCTACACCTCCCTCCTCCTTCCTTCTACCTCCCTCCTTCCCCCACTTCCTCTTCCCCACCCTCCCTCTTCTCCCTACCCCCACCCCCCCTCCCTCCCTCCGCGCGTCATCCATCACTCACCGAGAAGCAAACCTCATTTTCCTTCCCCGTTTACAAGAATTATGGCTACTGCTTGTCCGACTCGCCCTGCTTGCTTGTCATTCTCTCGCGCAGATTCGCAGCCTCCCACGCACTCATCTGCCTGGCCTCATCATCTCTGGGTGAGATATCCTGGATCATTCATCATCTCCATGGCCTCATCCTTATCTCCATCATGTCCATCATCATCTCATCTCCTTGGCCTCATCATCTCCCTTCATCTCCTTCATCATTCATCATCATCTCCCTGGACTCATCATCTCCTTGGACTCATCTCCATGGCCTCATCATCTCCATGGCCTTATCATTTCTATGGCCTCATCTCTATGGCCTCGTCATCTCCTTGGACTCAACTCCATGGCCTCATCATATCCATGGCCTTACCATATCCATGGCCTCATCATCTCCATGGCCCCATCATCTCCATGGCCCCATCTCCCTGGCCTCATCTCTATGGCCTCGTCATCTCCACGGCCTCATCATCTCCATGGCCTCATCATCATCATGGCCTCATCTTTACGGCCTCGTCATCTCCACGGCCTCATTATCTCCATGGCTTCATCATCTTCATGGCCTCATCATCTCCTTGGCCTCATTATCTCCATGGCCTCATCATCTCCATGGCCTCATCATCTCCTGGCATCATCTCCATGGCCTCATCATCACCATGGCCTCATCATCTCCCTGGCCTTATCATCTCCATGGCCTCATCTCCACAGCCTCATCTCCTCGGCCTCATCATCTCCCTGGCTTCATCACCATGGCCTCATCTCCATGGCCTCATCATATCCATGGCCCCATCTCTACGGCCTCATCTTCACGGCCTCATCATCTCCACAGCCTCATCTTGATGGCCTCACCATCTCCCTGGCTTCATCTCCACAGCCTAATCATCCCCATGGCCTCATCTCTATGACCTCATCATCCTGGCTTCATCTCCACAACCTCATCGTCTCCATGGCCTCATCATCTCTATGACCTCATCTCCCTGGCTTCATCTCCACAGCCT
>NW_020869614.1:170516-173016 GCF_003789085.1 Penaeus vannamei | reverse complement strand
TCACGGCAGCGCTGACCCTCCTCTCCGAAGACCAGGTCATGAGAAAGTCTTAGACGCGAAAAAAGGTCAGATTGAATGTTACGAGTATGGTAAAAAAGTGGCTTAAAAAACGTGTGTTGTGTTATTTTGCATAGATGGATAAAAAGAAATGTTAATTCACTTGATATATATTTTTTTTTTTCTTTCTTTTTCTTTTCTTTCTTCTCTCATTTCTTTTTTTTCTCCTTTCTTTCTTTTTCTTTTTTTCTTTCTTTCTTTTCTTCTCTCGTTTCTTTTCTTTCTTTTCTTTTCTTTTCTTTCAATTTCCTTTTCTTTTTTCTTCTTTCTTTCTTTTTTTTCTTTTCTTTTTCTTTCTTTCTTTCTCTCTTTCTTCTTGTAGGTGTATTTTCAGCGCGGATGTGCATGCACGAGTATCCGTTCCTGCATGATTTAATGCCATGAAATCAAGACTGCATTTGAGTTAAGCACCAGCTGCCAATCCTCCTTCACAGACACACTTATGGCCGGCTATTGTCTCTCAAAATTTAGACTGTAATCTACCGCAGTCACTCTCTATCTCTGCCAGTCCCATGGTCTTGTTTCCTTTCAATTCTTCCTCTCTTTTTCCTGTTTTATTGGATATTTTTAATTTATGTTTTGTTTATATTTCGGATTGGGGATTGCTTTGTCTTTCTCTGTCTGTCTGTCTGTTTGTTTGTCTGTCTGTTTTGTTGTCTGTTGTCTGTCTGTCTGTCTGTCTGTCTGTCTGTCTGTCTGTCTGTCTCTCTCTCTCCCCCCCTCCTCTCTCTGGTTCTTATCAGTCTCTCTCCCTCTTTCCTTTAGTCTGTGTCTTTATCTGTTTGTCTCTCTCTCTTTCTGCTTGTTGTATATTTTGTATCTGTCCCTCTCTGCCTGTCTGCCCCCTTCTCTCTCCCTCCCTCCTCTATCTATCTCCATCTCTATCTCTCTCTCTCTCTTTTTCCTCTTCTTTCTACCCAGTTATCAGCCTTGTCTACAGTCCTTTTCCTCTTACACTTCACAAAGAAAGACGCGTTATGCAATTCAGTTAATTTTCATTAAATCTGCACGATGCAATTTTACGGTCAGAAGGAGAACGCCACAGGATTTTAAAACATAAAAAAAATTGCAAAATATAATCAGTGGATCTTTCAAGACAAAAAGAAAGAAAAAGAAAAAATAATAAGAAAAAATAAAAAAATCCGTTGGGGAGGCTATCACTGAGAGAAGTAATTTTGAAAACACTAGGCACTTTATAAGAGGTAATTAATTAGGTGTTTTTGATATGAATAATTCATGAGGTTCTTCGGGAAGTTAAGAAAAAAAAAAAATGTTGAGAGACCGGTAAGAAGGGATAGCAAGGGAATGAGAATGAGAGAGGTGGAGAGGGAGAGAGGGAGGGAGAGAAAGAAGGAGAGAGGAAGGAGAGAGAGAGAGAGAGGGGGAAGAGAGACAGAGAAAGAAAGACAAAAGGCAAGGGACCTGTAAGAAAAAAAAAAAAGGGAACTCAGAAGAGAGAGAGAGACAGACAGAGAGATAGAGAGAGTGAAGAGAGAGACAGACAAAAAAAGACAGAGAAAGAAAGACAGAAAGAGAAGGGACCTGAAAAAAAAAGAAGAAGAAAAAAAAGAGGAAAAGTCAGAGAAAGCCAAGCCAGGCAGACAGACAGACGTTAGCCTCTTGAAAAACAGCAAAGCATCTCCCAAAAACTTTCCCGAAACAAAAACACACACAAAAAAAAGGCGACCACCCAAGGTAGAAAGGGGCGACTCTCTTTCTCTCTCTCTCTCTTTTTCTTTCTCTTTCTCTTTCTCTCTCTCTTCTCACCCTCCCTGTCATTCTCTTTCCTCTCTCTCTCTCTCTCTTCTCTCTTTCTCTCTTTCCTCTCTCTCTCTCTCTCTCCTCTCTCTCTCTCTCTCTCTCTATCTATCTATCTATCTATCTCTTTCTCTTTTCTGTCTTTCCTCTCTCTCTCTCTCTTCTCTCTCTCTTTCTCTCTCTCTCCCTCCCACTCCCTCCTCCCTCTCTCTCCCTCTCCTTCTCCTCCTCTCTCTTCCCTCTCTCCTCTCTCTAAAACACTCCTATATACCAGTGTTTATAGCGCAAGGCTCCTCACCTGCCGGCTTCCAACATAAGCAGGAGACTCGGGCACAGGTTCATAGCAGACCCTCATGCCGTGACGCCTCTCGTGTGATGGGACCTGCTCGTCGCGCGTCTGCTTGGGGTGTTTCATCACTGTCTTGTAGGTTTTTCGTGTCTGTCTGGGTCTGTCTGCTTGGTCCGTCTGTCTGCTGGCTGGCTCAATCTAGCTGGGGGTCTGACTTTGTAATTGGTTTTCCTGTCTTGTGGTCCATGGTTTTGTGGTGAATGTTTTTTTTTTTTTTAATGTATGTTTTTGATTTTGTATGTAATGATTTTGTAGGATGGTTATCAGATATCTTCTTTCTCTCTCTCTCTCTCTTCCTCTCTCTTCTCTCCTCTGATCTCTCTTCTCTCTTTCTTC
>NW_020869614.1:166497-168997 GCF_003789085.1 Penaeus vannamei | reverse complement strand
CAATACAACTCTGTTAAAGAAACATCACCCTGCTAAACATAGGGGATGTACGCTCCCCACTTCCCCCGCGGATCCAACCCTGAGGATCATCTTTTGTGACTAGAGCCAAATGTCTTTATAGTCAGTGGCTCATTCAGTGGTCTCATATGTAGACACTGCACCAGCTGCTGAAGGTATCACAATGTGACTAAAAGGCATAGGATAACATTCAGCTTTAACTGCCATACAGTAAAATTAGCAATATCAGGGCTTTGACAACATGTAGTTTGGTCCTTCTGCTCAGTTACCAGCATCTTCAGATACTACTATCAAGCCTGTTCAAAAAGTAGATATTCCATATCTTCAGTCAAATTGTTCTGATGATTTAGGAGTTACTCAGGGTGACACCATCATTGCCACTCTACTTGGAATCTTCCCACTCATAGTGGAATGGCAAGGAGAGAGAGAGAGGAGAGAGAAGAGAGGAGAGAGAGAGAGAGAGAAGAGAGAGAGAGAGAGAGTGACGTCAAACCACAATGGTGTGCAATGAAATAATCGGACGCTGTAGTTCATGAGATAGTGTGGTGGTGAGTGCATGTTAGGGGGGGGGGTGATGTTGTTGTTTGAATTGTTTGTGTGCGCGCGTGTGTGTATTAGATAGAATAGATAGAATAGATAGAGTAGATAGATGAAAACGGGAGAGATATACAGAAAAGAGAAGGGAGAGATATACAGAAAGAGAAATAGAGAAAGAAAGAGAAAGAGAGATAGAAAGAAATAGAGATAGAAAGAGACACACGCACATAAACAAACAGGTACACACACGCCTCATCCACGTGTGGACCTGTGAGGTTAAAAAAAAGAGAAGAAAGAAAAGAAAGTAAGAAGAAAAAAAATTGAAGTGTAGCCAATTATTCAAATTTTTCCCGCGGCAAACTCTGTCAAGAAACGACTAAGGAAGGGATGAAGACTAAGCTCCCCATCTCTCCTCCCCTCACTCACCTCTTCCCTTCTTCCCTCTTTCCCCTTCTTTCCTCTCCCTCTTTCCTCTCTCTTTCCCCTCTTTCCCCTTTCCCCTCTTTCCTCTCCCCTTTCCTTTCCCTCTTTCCTCTATCCCTTTTCCCCTCTTTCCTCTCCCCTTTCCCCTCTCCCCCCTTTTCCGTTCTCCCGTATTCTCCCCTCTTTACCTCTCATCTCTCCTAACCTCCCCTCTCCCATCTTTCCTCTTTCCCCTCTCCCTTCTCTCCTCTTTCCTCTTTCCGTTCTCCTGTATTCTCTCCTCTTTACCTCTCATCTCTCCACTCCCCTACTTTCCCCTTCTCTCTCCACTTCCCCTATTCTCTCCTCTCTTCTCCTTACCTCCCCTCTCCTCTTTCCTCTTTAATAATGACAATAATAAAGTAAGAAAAAAATACTAAAAAAATGGGCATCAGTATGACGATTTTTTTTCTCTCTCTCAAAAAAAAAAAAAAAAAACGCCATTTAAAGGTCTATTTTTCAATATGGCGTCGTGCATGTTTTTTTTTTTTTTTTACATTAATTGAGTCCCTTTTTTTCTCTATTTTCTCTATTTTATTTTCAATTTTCTCTGTTTTTATTTCTCTATTATTTCTCTCAGTTTCTATTCTTTCTCTATTTTCTCTATTCTATCTGTTTCTCTGTTTTATTTTCTCTCTTATCTCTCTATTCTCTATTTCTCTATTTTTCTCTATTCTATTTCTCTCATTTTCTCTATTTTATTGCTCTATTTTCTCTATTTCTCTCATTTTTCTCTCTTCTATTTCTCTATCTATTTCCATATTTTCTCTATTCTAATTCTCTATTTTCTCTATTCTATTTCCCTATTTTCTCTATTCTATTTCTCTATCTATTTCCCTTATTTCTCTAGTCTATTTCTCTATTTTCTCTACTTTCTCTAGTCTATTTCTCTATTTTCTCTACTTCGCTGTTTATTACTTTATCTACTGTAGAAAAGCATTTCTCTATTCAAGATGAGAAGCCATCATGTTATACTACCATAATAACATTATATAAATATGATTAAAAACCCTTTTATCTATTTCTTAATTAGTTAATTTCTTTCTTACTTATCTATTTATTTTTCTTTTGCCTATTTATTCATAAACCCTTTTTATCAATTTTAATTAGTTAATTTCTTTCTTTTATTTATTCTTCTTTTACTTATCTATTCATAAACCCTCTTTATCAATTTTTAATTAGTGAATTTCTTTTATTTTTCTTTTACTTATTATTCATAAACCCTTTTATCATTTTAATTATTTAATTGAATTCTCTTTTTTTATCTTTTACTTATTTATTCATAAACCCTTTCAATTTTTAATTATTTAATTTCTTTCTTTTATCTATTCATTCTTCTTTCACTTTCGAAAAAAGGGGACATTTAGATAAAATTCTGACAGAGTGGAAACGGATGTCGGTTAAATGGAGATTATCCCGAGGAGGATAAAGTTTCTTCCGAAGAGTCATTTAAACAAGGAAGTGAAACGTCTTGTAAGAAAAA
>NW_020869614.1:151497-163997 GCF_003789085.1 Penaeus vannamei | reverse complement strand
AGAGAGAGAGAGAGAGAGAGAGAGAGAGAGAGAGAGAGAGAGAGAGAGAGAGAGAGAGAGAGAGAGATAGAGATAGAGATAGAGATAATAGATAGATAGATAGATAGATAGAGAGAGAGAGAGAGGAGATGTGAAAGAGAGACGAGAGAGGAGAGAAAGAGATAGAGAGAGAGAGGAGGAGTAGAGTGGAGTAGAGGAAGAAGGGAAGAGAGAAAAGAACCAGCAGATGTAGATGATAGAAGATAGATAGATAGATAGACGAGAGAGAGGAGAGGACGAGAAGACGAGACGAGAGAGAGAGAAAGAGAGAGAGGGGAGTGAGAGAGAGAGAGAGAAGAGAGAGAGAGAGGAGAGAGAAGAGAGGCAAGGGAGAGACGAGAGAGAGGAGACGAGAGCAGAGAGACGAGATGAGGAGAGAGAGAGAGAGAGAGAGAAGAGACGAAGGATGAGAAGAAGGAGGAACCGGTGTCCGCACCAATGCCCCACCCGCACCTTCACCAGCGACTGACCTCCCGACTACGCTTCCTCTTTCCCGCCTGATCCCACCATCTCTGATGCATCACGTCTCTTGACGACCGTCATGAGCCCTGCATGAGGAGGAAGAGTGCATTTCGACCGCGCAGACCTAGAGAGAGGAGACCAGACGAGAGAGAAGAGAGAGAGAGAGAGAGAGAGTAGAGACTGGAGAGAAATGAGAGAGAGAGAGAGAGAGAGAGAGAGAGAGAGAGAGAGAGAGAGAGAGAGAGAGAGAGAGAGAGAGAGAGAGAGAGAGAGAGACAGAATTCCACAAAGCAAGAGTAGTTGCATAAATCTCTGTTTAGAAGCCGTCTCGTCGAAGTGTCGAAATTCCCTGTGCGGCATCTTTTTATAGCTTTGCTATTAGAGCAGCGTTTTTTTTTCCTTCTCTTCTTCTTCTTTCTCCTCTCTTTTTTTTTTCTCGTTCTCTCTCTCTCTCTTTCCTCTTCTTCTCTCTCTCTCTCTTTCTTTCTTTCTATATTTCTCTCTCTCTCTCTCTGCCTCTGTCTCTCTGTCCCTGTCTCTCTCTGTCTCTCTCTCTCTCTCTCTCTTCTCGCTGTCTGACTGTCTGTCTGTCTGTCTGTTCTGTCTCCCTCTCTCTCTCTCTCTCTTTCTCTCTCTCCTCTCTCTCGCTCTGGTCTGTCTGTCTCCCTCCCTCTCTCTCTCTTTCACACACACACATACACACACGCACGCACACACACACACACCACACACCACACACACACACACACACACAAACGCTTTATGACAGCAAGGCCTCTCTAACACCACGTACCGTCTGAAACTCCACACCAAGTGACACCACGTACTCCATGACCCCCTTTCTGACACCGCCTACCACCGCGTACCTAAGTGTCAGTCCTGTCAGCAATGTGGACAATATTCCTTCTCGTTTCCCTTTTATTAACGTTGTTCTTCTTCTCTGCTTGACGTGCCAGCTTGTAGACATTTTTCCTCGTGGTTCTGATTGGAAGATCCAGTTGTCGTGATTTATGGTATTTTGTTCTTGTTTTGGGGAAAATTGGCTGAGGATGTGAAGGAAGAGAGGGAGTGGGGAGGTAGTGGGTGGGGGAAAAATGGGGAGAATTTTGGCTTTTGGGGGAAAATGGGCTGAGATGTGAAGGAGAGAGGGGGGAGGTAAGTGGGTGGGGGAAAAAGTTTGGGGAAATGGGCTATGTGAGTGAAGAGAGGGAGGGGGGGGGGAGGTAGTGGGTGGGGGAAAAAGCTGGGGGAGAATTTTTGGGTTTTGGGGGGAAATCGGTTGAGATGTGAGTGAGGAGAGGGAGGAGGAAGTGGGGTGGGGAAAAAGTTTGGGGAAAATTTTGGCTTTTGGGGGGAAATCGGTTGAGATGTGAATGAAGAGAGGGAGGAGGGAGTTGGGTGGGGAACTTAGATAGGGGAAAATGCGGCTAGTGAATGAAGAGAGGGTGGGAGGGAGTGGGTGGGGGAAAAAGATGGGGGAAAATGGGCTGAGATGTGAAGAAGAGAGGGGGGGAGGTAGTGGGTGGGGGAAAAAAGATGGGGGAAAATGGGCTGAGATGTGAGTGAAGAGAGGGAGGAGGGAGGGGAGGAGGAAGTGGGGGGGAAAAAATTCTGACTTTTGGGGGAAATCGACACACACACACGCACCCGCCCCCCTCCCCCCCCCACACAAAAACACACATTAACCACGCCCCACTTCTCCAACTACGCCCGACCTACACAACCACCAAATCTTCACAAACCCTCAAAGTCACGTGATTAATTCGCCGATGAAATGATCCCAATCATTAGACACGATAACGGCGTTTGCTGACGACGCCGCTGTTCTCAAGTGGCGCTGATTTTTATTTTTTATTTTTTTTATTTCAATTTAATTTAATTTGATTTAATTTTAATTTAATTTAATTTGTTTTTATTTGATTTAATTTTATTTTATTTAATTTGATTTTATTTTATTTCATTTTATTATTCTATTTATTTTTCTATTCTTCTTTTTTTATTCTTTTTTNTCCCGCTCGCTCTTTCTTTCTCTCCCGCTTTCCCCCCCTCATCTCCTCTCGCCTCCTCTCCTCCTCCTCCTGCTCTCCCACTTGCGTGCAGTTCGCGGTGTCCACCTTGCCCAGGTTGCAGGCATTTCCGTGCGATGTTCTCCTGCACGTCTCTCGCGCGTGCATTCCCGCAGCACCCCTCTAAGCTCGGGCTGCGCCGTGTGGGTCGCTCCGCCCGCACCCGTCTGTGTTGCTGTTGCAGCGATCTTGTGACTGCAAATGATGGGTCAGGTGGCTTCTTTGGGGGGCATTGGAGTCTCTTCTTCTCAACTGCTGTCTTCTGCGGCATGCTGTCTGTCTGTCTGTTTGTCTTTCCCCTGTCTGTTGTTTCTTGTTTGCTGTCTCTCTACCTGCTGTCTGTCTGACCATCTGTCTGTCTGTTTGCCTGTCTGTTTGCCTGTCTTTCTACCTGCTGTCTGTCTGTCTTCTGTTTGGCCTGTCTGCTAATACTGTCTGGCTGACTACTCTGTCTGTCTGTTTGCCTGTCTCTCTACCTGCTGTCTGTCTCTCCTCTGTCTGTCTGTTTGCTCTGTCTCTCTCCTGCTGTCTGTCTGCCGTCTGTCTGTTGCTGTCTTCTCCCGTGGCTGTCTGTCATGACCGTCTGTCTGTCTGTCTGTCTGTTGCCACCCTGTGTCTGTCTGCCCACGTCTGTCTGTCTGGTTTGCCTGTCTGTCTACCTGTGTTGTCTGAAACCCGTCTTGTCTGTTCTCTCTGTTGCCTGTCTGCTCTCTGCTGGTCGTCTGCCTCCTTGTGGTCTGTTTCCTGTCTCTCTCTTTTGCTGTCTGTCTGACCAGTCTGTCTGTCTGTCTGTTTGCCTGTCTGTTCTCACCTGCTGTGCTGTTGCCGTCTGTCTGTCTCTCTGTTTGCCTGTTTGAAACTCCTCTGTCCTGTCTGCAAACTAAAATCTGTCTGTCTGTTTGCCTGTCTCTCTACCTGCTGTCTGTCTGACCATCTGGATTCTGTTTGCTTTCTCTCCCTGCTGTCTGTCTGCCCGTCTGTCTGTCTGTCTGTCTGTCCTCCTCACTCTGTTGTCTGCCCGTCCTGGTCTGTTGTTGCCTGTCTCTCTACCCTGCTGTTGTCTGACCCACTTTGTCTGTCTGTTTGCCTGTTCTCTCACCTGCTGTTGTCTGCCCACTACTGTCTGTCTGTTTGCTCTGTCTCTCTCGCTGTGCTTCTGCCTCAACTCTGTTTGTCTGTCTGTTTGGTCTGTCTGTTTTGCTGTGCTCTCTCCCGTGCTGTCTGTCTGACTCAAATTGTCTGTCTATCTGTTTGCTGTCTGTTGTTTGGCTTTCCACCTGGTTCGTCTGTCTTCTCTTTGCGTTCCAACCCCTCTTCGGTCTCATCCTGCGTCTGGACCCAGTCTGTCTGTTCTCTTTCTTAACCTGTCACACAACTATTGTGTTATCTCTGTTTAATTCTAAAATCTGTCTAAATCTGTCAAAGTCTATTTGGTCTTATGTCTGTCTCTCTGTCGGTCTTCATGCCTGTCTACGCTCTCTGTTTAATCTGTTTACCTATCTATATTGGGTCTAACCTGTCTGTCTTCCTATCCAATATTCTACTGATACATCATCCATCAATCAAATGGATGAAATAACACAACACAACAACATAAAAAGAGAAGGAAAGTGCGTAGATCGATAGATATGATAAATAGAAGAGGAGAGAAGAGAGAGAGAGAGAGAGAGAGAGAAGAGAGAGAGAGAGGAGAGAGGAGAGAGGGAGAGAGAGAGAGAGAGAGCGAAGGGAGAGAAGAGTAGAGAGAGAGAGAGAAGAAGAGAGAGAAAAGAAAAGAAAAGAAAGAAAAAAGAGAGAGAGAGAGAAGCAGAGAGCAGAGAGAGAGAGAGGCGAGATGAGAGGAGAGAGAGAAAGAAAGAGAAGAAGAAAAGAGAGGAGAGACGAGAGAGAGAGAGAGGCAGAGGAGAGAGAGAAAGAGAGAGAGAGAGAGAGAGAGAGGGAGAGGAGGAGAGAGAGAGAGAGCGAGAGAGAGAGAGAGAGAGAGAGAAAGAAAAAAGAAAGAAAGAAAGCACGAGAAAGAAGAAAGGAAGAGAGAAAGAGAAGAGAGAGCGATAAGAAAGAAAAGAAAGAAAGAGGAGAGAGAGAAAGGAGAGAAGAAAGAGAAAGAGAGAGAGATGAGAGAGAGAAGAGAGATGAATAGAAGAGGAGAGAGAGAGAGAGAGAGGATGGAGAGAAGTAGCCCAGCGTGGCTTGGGTTGAGAGTCGTACATGCGGAATGTGATGTTCGGGCTCAAAGGCATGTCATAGATTATAATTGGTTTCAGTGGGAGAGGGAGAAGGGAGAGATGGAGAGGAGGAGAGGAAAGGAGAGGAAAGAGAGGAGGAGGGGAGAGAGGAGGAGAGGGGGAGGAGGAGAGGGAGAGGGGAAGAGGGAGAGTGGGATGGGTGGAGGGAGAGAGAAAGGGGAGAGGGAGAGGGGGAGGTAAGATAGTGGGAAGGGGGAAAAGGAGGGGGTAACGGAAGAAGGGAAGGTGGGGAGGGAGGATAGTGGAAAGGGGAAATGTGTAGGTCGAGGGTGTAGGAGGAGGAGGGGAGGGAGAGGTGGGAGGGGGGAAGGAAGGGGGTAGGAAGGAGGTAAGTAGGGAAGGGGATGAGGAAGGGTGGGAGGAGAGAGGAGAGAGAAAGGGGAGATAGAAGGAGGGAGGAAGATGGAAGGAGAGAGAATGGAGAGGAGCAGGAAAGAAGGAGTTTAAGAGTGAGGACGTTTGGGAGGAAGGGAGAGGGAAGGGAGAGAGAGAAAGGGAGAGGGGGAAGGGAAAGGAGAGGGAGAAGGAGAGGGAGAGGCCAAACTGGGCTATACATCTATTTATGTAGGGGGCTATTAGTCAAACAGTAGTTATGCACGCCTAAAGGGAGAGAAAGGAGAAAAAGGAGAGAAACACGCACAGCAAGGAAAAAAAATAAAAGACAAAGGCAAAAAAAAAAAAAAAAAAAAAAAAAAAAAAGATTATAATAATAAATTAATAATTAAATAATAAAAATAATAATAAAATAAAAGGAGAGACACAAAGACAAACAGAAAAACAGACACATCCAAGCATAACTACAGACATCAAAATGACAGAGCCAGACACAAACATTTATTATTTCTTTTTTACTTTTTTTTTTTTTTTTTTTACTTTTCTTAGAAACCTTTTGTTTTTTTTTTTTTTTTTTTTTTTTTTTTTTTTTTTTTTTTTTTTTTTTTTTTTTTTTTTTTATTGTTTTTTCAGCACTCCTTCGTCAGTCACCGCCTCCCCCTTCTTGCGACGTCTGCCGAAGTTCTCTACAGGTTATCCTTCCCGCCCCGAGGATTAGAGCGGAGTAGGAGAGGAAGTCGCGACGAGGAGGAAAGGTAGTATTAGAGAGCGTCGTCGAGCAGTAATTGAAAGAATCCATAAGGGCCGCGTCATTCGGGGGAATATCTGTAATCCTTTTTCGAATGGAGAGCGCTCGAGGGGTGACAAAAAAAAAAAAAAAAAAAAACCACCCCTAACCAAAAAAAAGAAGAAAAAAAAAGAAAAACAAGAAACACACACACACACGAATAAATAGATAAATTAGCATCTTTTCGGAATGGAGAGCGGTCGAGGGGTGACTTAAAAAAAAAAAAAAAAAAAAAAACCCACCCCCAAACCAAAAAAAAAAAAAAAGAAAACAAGAAACACACACAACACGAATAAATACATATAACATCGTTTTCGAAATGGATCGAGGGTTGAGGGAAAAACACCCCAAACCAAAAAAAAAAAAAAAAGAAAAAACAAGAAAACACCACAACAACGAATAAATAGATAGCATTTTTTCGAAATGGAGGCGGTCGAGGGGTGACTAAAAAAAAAAAAAAAAAAAAAACCCACCCCCAAACCAAAAAAAAAAAAAAAAGAAAAGAAACACACACACACCACGAATAAATAGATAGCATCTTTTCGAAATGGAGAGCGGTCGGGGGTGACTAAAAAAAAAAAAAAAAAAAAAAACCCACCCCAAACAAAAAAAAAAAAAAAAAGAAAAACAAGAAACACACACACACGAATAAATAGATGAGCAATCTTTTCGAATGGAGAGCGGTCGAGGGTGACTAAAAAAAAAAAAAAAAAAAAACCACCCCAAACCAAAAAAAAAAAAAAAAAGAAAACAGAGAACCAGCACACACACGATAAATAGATAGCATCTTTCGAAATGGAGAGCGGTCGAGGGTGATAAAAAAAAAAAAAAAAAACCAAAACAAAAAAAAAAAAAAAAAAAAAACAAGAAACCACACACCACGAATAAATAGATAGCAATTTTTCAAATGGAGAGCGGTCGATGGGGACTAAAAAAAAAAAAAAAAAAAAAACCACCCCAAACCAAAAAAAAAAAAAAAAAAAAAAAAGAAACCCACAGACACACGATAAATAATAGCTCTTTCGAAATGGAGAGCGGTCGAGGGTGACTAAAAAAAAAAAAAAAAAAAAAAACCCACCCCCCAAACCAAAAAAAAAAAAAAAAGAAAAACAAGAAACACACACACAACACGAATAAATAGATAGCTCTTTTCGATCGAGAGCGGTCGAGGGGTGACTAAAAAAAAAAAAAAAAAAAAAAAAAAATCTCCCCGCTCATAAAAAACAAGAAAAAAACACACAGTACAAGAATAAATAGAATAAAACAACATCTGTAAAGCGCATCCTTTTTCCCAAATGAAGAGCGTTCGAGGTGACTTAAAAAAATAATAAAAAATAAAAAAATAAAAAAATCTCCTCTCCCCCCAAAAAAAAAAACAAAGAAACACACACACACACACACAGAAGTAATAGATAAAAACAGCATCTGTAATCGCCACCCTTTTTCGAAATGAAGAGCGCTCGAGGTGTGACTATATATATATATAAAAAAATCACCCCCAAAAAAAGAAAGAAAGAAAAAAGAAAAAGAAAAAAACAAGACAACAAAAAACAATAAAAAGACAATAAAAAAAATAATCACCCCCACCCGCAAAAAGAAAGAAAAAGAAAAAAGAAAGATAAGAAAAAAAAAGACAAACAAACAACAAGAACAACAAACAACAGGGCACGTAGTAATACACACTTTGATGGTAATTACTCTCGTACACCCACGGACGCTCCACAAGATAGGCGATGTACGTTAAAGCACTTTTAAGCCCAAGGCGAGAGGTTGGGAGAGAGGGGAGGAGGGGAGGAGGGAACAGGTTGGAGGGGTGAGGGAGGGGGGGTTGGGGTGTACGTACGAGTCAAGCAGCATAATGAGGAGATATACATGTGCGTTATTAAAGATTCCGAAGCCTGTAGTAGAAAAAGTGAAGAAGGACCGACCATGCAGATGATAGAGAGGGAGAGAGGGTGAAGGAGGGAGAGAAGGTAGGGAGGAGGAGAGAGAAAAGAGAAAAAGAGAGAAGAGAGGAGGGAGAGAGAGAGAGAGAGAGAGGGAGGGCAGGGAGGACAGAGACAGAGACAAGAGCAAACAAGACAGACGACAGAGAGAGAGAGAGACAGACGACGACGAGAGAGAGACAGAGAGACAGGACAGACAGACAGAAGAAACATAACAGACAGATAGAACAGAGACAGAGACAGAACAAGGACAGACAAATAGAACAGGAGAAGAGAGAGAAGAGAGAAGTTAGAAGAAAAAAAAAGCATAGAGGGGGGGGGGTTTTTAGGGGGAAATGACGCATGTCTTGAGGGGAACTTTAACAGCTTGATTGGATCGTGAAGGTAATGCGGTGTATTTCTTCAGACAATTTTGCTGGAAAGAACCGTTTTCAATTACGGAGTGAACAAAATAATCTGGTTATTGAAAAGGGCTTCGAATAGAGGGGGTGGAGGAGGTGCGAGAGAAGAGAGAGAGAGAGAGAGAGAGGGAAGGTGAGGGGCGTGAGAGAGAGAGATTGAGGAGAGAGAGAGAGAGAGAGAGAGAGAGAGAGAGAGAGAGAGAGAGAGAGAGAGAGAGAGAGAGGGAGGGAGGGAGGGAGGGAGAAAGGAAGGAAGAGGAAGAGAGAGAGAGAGAGAGAGAGAAGAGAGAGAGAGAGAGAGAGAGAGAGAGAGAGAAGAGAGAGAGAGAGAGAGAGAGAGAGGGGGAGGGGGATGAAGGAGAGAGAGAGAGAGAGAGAGAGAGAGAGAGAGACGAGAGGACGGAGAGGAGAGAGAGGAGGAGAGAGAGAGAGAGAGAAGAGAGAGAGACGGACAAGAGAGAGACACGAGAGAGAGAGGATGAGGAGGAGTATTAAGAGGTAATTGAATCCTATATAATATATACTTGGTGTGGCTGAGTACCTTGGTCCACGGGGTCAACGTTGGGTCAGCTTATATTTGAACCAGTGAGCGCGGGAAGCACGGCGTGGTGTGTGAGAGGGGGTCGTATGGAGGGTCGTGTGCAGAGGAGGTCGTGTGAAGAGGGGGTCGTGTGCAGAGGGGCCGTGTGCATGAGGGGTCGTATGCAGAGGGGTCGTGTGCAGGGGGGTCGTGTGCAGAGGGGGTCGTGTGCAGAGGGGCGGTGTGCAGAGGGGGCGGTCAGAGTGGTGCAGAGGGGGCGTGTGCAAGGGGCGCGTGGAGGGCCGTGTGCAGAGGGCGTGTGCAGAGAGGGTCGTGTGCGAGGGGGTCGCAGAGGGGGCGTGTGCAGAGGGGGGTCGTGTGCAGAAGGGGCGCGTGTGCAGCAGGGGGCGTGTGCAGAGGGGGTCTTTTGCAGAGGGGGCCGTGTGCAGAGGGGTAGTGTGCAGAGGGGGTCGTGTGCAGAGTGGGGGCCATGTGCAGGGGGGCCGTGTGCAGAGGGGGTCGTGTGCAGAGGGGGCCGTGTGCAGGGGGTCGTGTGCAGAGGGGTCTGTACAGAGGGGGCCATGTGCAGAGGATGCGTGTGCTGAGGGGTCGTGTGCAGAGGGGGTCGTGTGCAGAGGGGGTCGTGTGCAGAGGGGCGTGTGCAGAGGGGGGCCGTGTGCAGAGGGGGCGTGTGGCAGAGGGGTCCGTGTGCAGAGGGGCTGCAGAGGGGGGTGTGTGCAGAGGGGTCGTGTGCAGAGGGTCGTGTGCAGAGGTGTGCAGAGGGGGTCGTGTGCAGAGGGGGCGTGTGCAGAGGGGGTCGTGTCAGAAGGTGTGTTAAGGGGGTCGTGTGCAGAGGGGGCCGTGTGCAGAGGGGGTCGTTGTTCGTGTGCAGAGGGGGTCGTGCAGAGGGGCGTGTGCAGAGGGGGGTCCTGTGCAGAGGGGGGCCGTGTGCAGAGGGGGTCGTGTGCAGAGGGGCCGTGTGCAGAGGGGTCGTGTGCAGAGGGGCCGTGTGTGAGAGGGGTCGTTGTGCAGAGGGGGCCGTGTGCAGAGGGGTCGTGTGCGATGGGGTCGTGTGTGCAGAGGGGCGGTGTGCAGAGGGGGCCGTGTGTGCAGAGGGGGCCGTGTACAGAGGGGTCCTGTGCAGCGGGGGCCGTGTGCAGAGGGGGTCGTGTGCAGAGGGGCCGTGTGCAGAGGGGGTCGTGTGCAGGGGGCCGTGTGCAGAGGGGGTCGTGTGCAGAAGGCCGTGTGCAGAGGGGGTCGTGTGCAGAGGGGGCCGTGTGGGTGCAGAGGGGGCCGTGTGCAGAGGGGGTCGTGTGCAGAGGGGCCGTGTGCAGAGGGGGTCGTGTGCAGAGGGGCCGTGTGCAGAGGGGGTCGTGTGCAGAGGGGGCGTGTGCAGAGGGGGTCGTGTGCAGAGGGGGTGCAGAGGGGGTGTGCAGAGGGGGGCCGTGTGCAGAGGGGGTCTGTGCAGAGGGGGTCGTGTGCAGAGGGGGTCGTGTGCAGGGCGGCCGTGTGCAGGGGGGTGTCGTGTGCCGTGTTAGAGTGTGCAGAGGGGGGCTCGTGGCAGAGGGCGCGTGTGCAGAGGGCGTGTGCAGAGGGGGTCGTGTGCAGAGGGGGCCGTGTGCAAGATGAAGGGGGGGGTGAAGGGAGAAAAAGGGGTGTGAGGAGAAGGGGAGGGGAGTAAAGAGGAGGAATTGGGGGAGAAAAAGAGGGAGGTGGGAGGAATATAGGGGGAGGAGGATGAAGGGGGGGGGGAGGGTAGGGGAGAACGATAGGCTTGGGGGAGAAAGGGAGGCAAGTGGGGAGGATATAGGGGAGGGCGAGGAGGGGGTGGGGGAGAAGGAGAGGGATGGTAGGAAAAGCAGAGGGGGGGGTTGGGTGGTAGGGGGGGGGGGAGAAGAGGAGGGGTGAGAAAAGTCAGATGGGTGGGGGGTAAGGGAGAGGTTGGGGAAGAAGGGGAGGGGGGAGAATTACAGGATATGATAATATCAACAACAACAACAACAAAATAATAGTGATATATTAACAACAATGAAAATAATAATAACTAATGATAATAATAAAAATAACAATAATTACAACAACAATAATAGTAACAATAATAATGATAATAATAATAATGACAAGAAGAATAACCATGAAAATAATAACAATAAGAACAAGAAAAACAACAACACAATAACACTGATGATAACAAAAACAATGATAACGATAAGAACAGGGGAAAAAAAAGAACAAATGTGACGAAAGAACAGAAACTTTATCTATAATTACGATCAGTGTTGCCAAGAATACCATATTTGGAAATGGATATATATGGGCAAAACATCAGCTGTAAATAACACGAAAAAGAGGTTACATAAGAGATTCTATATCTGTGTGTACAAATACATACGAACATATGTGAATATGTATACACAAACACACACACGCACAACATACCACACACACATACACACACACACGCACACACAAACACACAAACTCAAAACACACAACACAACCAAACACACACACACACACACACACACACACACACACACACACACACACACACACACACACACACACACACACACACATACACACAAACACACACAGACACACACACACACACACACACACACACACACACACACACCAACCATACACACAACACCACACACAGACACACACACACACACCACACACACACACACACACACACACACACACATACACACAAAACACACACACAGACACACACACACACACACACACACGCACACACACACACACACACCACACACAAACACACAAACACAAACACACACACACACTCAAACGCACACACACACACCACACACACACACACACACACACACACACACACACACACACACACACACACACACACATACACACAAACACACACACAGACACACACACACACACACACAGCACACACACACACACATACACACAAACACCACACACAGACACCACACACACACAACACACGCACACACACAAAGCAAAAAAAGTAAATAAATGAATAAGAATAAATAATAATAGAAAACCTGATAAATAAGTAAATAAATCAAACAAAAGGAGAAATAAAAGTTAAATAAAAAAGTGAATAAATAATAATGATAAATAAATAAATAAATAATAATAAATATGGAATAAAATATGAATAATAAATATGAATAAATAAAATATGAATAAATAAATAGTGAATAAATAAATAATAATGAAAAAAACTAACTAACTTAAATAAATAAACAAACAAAAGGAGAAATAAAAGTAAAATAAAAAAATGAATAAATAATAATGAATAAATAATAATGAATAAATAAATAAATAATTTGATAAATAAATATGAATAAATGAATAGTGAATAAAATAAATAATAATGAAAAACTATCAACTAAATAATAAAACAAACAAAAGGAGAAATAAAAAGTAAAAATTAAAAGAGAGAATAAATTATAATTGAATAAATAACTAACGATGATGAATAAATTAAATAATCATGAATAAATTAATATGGATAAATAATAGTGAATAAAATAAAAATAGTGAATAAATAAATAAATAATGAAAAACTAACTAAATAAATAAACAAACAAACAAAAGGAGAAACAAAAGTAAAATAAAAAAAGGAAAATTACGGTACTTCTGTAAACTTCTGACTATTTTGACCCGCTAATTTAGGCCTAGT
>NW_020869614.1:143554-146054 GCF_003789085.1 Penaeus vannamei | reverse complement strand
GATGATGAAAATTATAGTATCAAAAATAGGACATATTACCACAATAACAACGTTGATATTCATAACAATGATAATGATAATAATGAAAAAGTAATGATAATGCTAATGAGACTAATTACGATAATTAACAGAGATCATAAAAATAACAATAAATTAAATACCATACTAATAACATCAAATATCCATCTTAACCAATTAACAACATGCTCTCCCAGCTTCTCATCATCCTGATAGCAACAGCATCATCTTAATTCATTCCTGATATCACTCCTCCAGGTTTGCAATTAACCCTTAATGACGAAGGCGAGCGAACAGAAGTCCTACATTGCAATTTTGTCCGTAAGTGTGCAAGT
Source organism: Penaeus vannamei (assembly GCF_003789085.1). Taxonomy (NCBI): domain Eukaryota; kingdom Metazoa; phylum Arthropoda; class Malacostraca; order Decapoda; family Penaeidae; genus Penaeus; species Penaeus vannamei. Next base: position 145,701 of record NW_020869614.1, on the reverse strand, counting down.
GACGTCATTCTGCACACTCTGATGGGTCGGATTATAAGGTCGGTTTGTTAGAGTTGTGCCAGGTCCGATTCGGTGAATTTTTATCATTATTATATATCATAATAGATACTTAAATGTATATCTGTTAGATATATAGACGGTTATTCCTTTATTTCTGTGTCCTGTCTTTAATTATTATAAGGTCGGGTTTGTTAGAAGTTTGTGCCAGTTTCCGATTCGGTGAATTAATATATTATATGTTATAAATAGATTGGATAAGACAGATAGACAGATATGCCCTTTATTTCTGCGTCCTGTCTTTATTATCATCTAATCTATATTATAATAGATAGTTAAATGTATATCTGTTAGATATATAGACGGTTATGCCTTTATTTCTTTATTATTATAAGGTCCGGTTTTGTTAAAATTGTGCCAGGATCCGATTCGTGAATTAAATATTATTATATATTATAATAGATAGATAGACAGATAGACAGATATGCCTTTATTTCTGCGTCTGTCTTTATTATTATAAGGTCGGTTTGTTAGAGTTGTGCCAGGTCCGATTCGGTGAATTAATATTATTATATATTATAATAGATGGATAGACAGATAGACAGATAATGCCTTTATTTCTTGCGTCTGTCTTTATTATCATTATCATTAATCATATATTATAATAGATAGTTAAATGTATATCTGTTAGATATATAGACGGATATGCTTTATTTCTTTATTATTATAAGGTCGGTTTGTTAGAGTTGTGCCAGGTCCGATTCGGTGAATTAATATTATTATATATTATATAGATAGATAGACAGATAGACAGATATGCCTTTATTTCTGCGTCTGTCTTTATTATCATTATCATATATCATAATAGATAGTTTCAATGTATATCATTTAGATATATAGACGGTTATGCTTTATTTCTGCGTCTGTCTTTTATTATATTATGCATTATCATTGTCAACTATCATAATCAATATCACTGATGTTTGCTGCTACTATCATCATTATCATCATCATCATCGCAGGCAGCAGCAGGATAATAATAATAATGATAATGATAATAATAATAAAGACAGACGCAGAAATAAAGGCATATCTGTCTATATACCTGATAGATGTACATTTAACTATCTATTTGCCGGGTTGATAAGGCATGTCTAGACTGATAAACATGCATTTATCTCTTTATTTATGTATGTTAAATTTACGAATATTTTTTGGGTCGGGCCTCAAACAATTCTAACAAACCGGGCGATATTGAAAGTTTTCTTGTCATGCTAATTACAGGTCATGTGCATTTTGGATTTTGTTAAGATAATGTCCAGGGAAGGAGAATCGATTTTTTTTTTTGGGGGGGGGGGGGGGGGGGGGGGGGGGAGAAAAAAAAAAGGGGGGGGAGGATTTTCGGAGGAAACGATGTTAGAGTGATTCAGGTGTTTCGTCTGTTTGTATTGGTCATCCTAGTAGTGATGAAATATATATATAATGTCACACACACAAACAACACACATAACAAACACACACACACACAGCCACACACACACACACAGCACATACGACACAACACACACGACACACACACCCACATACATACACACACACACGCACGCGCGCACACACAACCACATGCACCACACACACACACAAATATATGATATAGATAGAAGATAAGATAGACAGAGAGAGAGAGAGAGAGATGATGATGATTGATGATGATTAATGATGATAAACAGCAGACAAGCAACAACAACAATGATATTTTGATTATAATAGTGATAATGATAATATTTATGATGGATGAAAAACAATAACAATATTACTAAAGAGGAAGAGAGAGAGAGAGATGAGAGAGAGAGAAGAGAGAGAGAAGAGAGAAGAGAGGAGAGAGAGAGAGAGAGAGAGAGAAGAGAGAGAGAGAAGAGAGAAAGAGAGAAGAGTGAGAGAGAGAGAGAATGAAGAGAGAGAGAGAGAGAGAGAGAGAGAGAGAGAAGAGAGAGAGAGAGAGAGAGAGAGAGAGAGAGAGAAGAGAGAGAGAGAGAGAGAGAGAGAAAGAGAGAGAAGAGAGAGAGAGAGAGAGAGAGAGAGAGAGAAGAGAGAGAGAGAGGGAGAGAGGAAAGAAAGAGAATGGTGTGTGTGTGAGAAGAGAGAGAGAG
>NW_020869614.1:131054-136054 GCF_003789085.1 Penaeus vannamei | reverse complement strand
TCTGATATTTTTATTTTTCTATCTTTCTCCCTCTTCTTCTTTTCTTCTTATTATTATTATGATTCCTCCACCTCTTCTTCTTCTTCTTCTTCCTATTCCAGCTCCTCCTCCTGCCTTCTTTCTCTTCTCCACCTTGTTCTTCCTCCTCTATTTCCTTCTTTTATCCGATAAACCCCCCCCCAAACCAAACCATCCTCAACTTTTATCTTTCTTTTTGTCATCCCACTTTTCGCTAATTATTTATTTTTATTTTACTCCTTCTCTCTCTCTCTCTCTCTTCTCTCTCTCTCTCTCTCTCTCTCTCTCTCTCTCTCTCTCTCTCTCTCTCTTCTCCCCCTTCCCTCCCTCTCTCCCCTCTCTCCCTCCAACTTTCTTCGTCTTCTTCTTTTCTCTTCTTCGTCTTCTGTTTCTTTTCCTTTTTTCTATCTTTCTTCCTCTTCTTCTTTTTCTTTTTTTTTTATTTCATGATCATCCACCTCTTCTTCTTCTTCATCTTCTTTTTCTTGTTCGTCTTCTTCTTCTTCTGTCTATCTATCTATCTATCTCTCTCTCTCTCTCTCTCTCTCTCTCTCTCTCTCCTCTCTCTCTCTCTCTCTCTCTCTCTCTCTCTCTCTCTCTCTCTCTCTCTCTCTCTCTCTCTCTCTCTTGCTCTCTCTCTCTCTCTCTCTCTCTCTCTCTCTCTCTCTCTCTCTCTCTCTCTCTCTCTCTCTCTCTCTCTCCCTCTCCTCTCCCTATCTCTCTCTACCTATCTACTATCTATTCTCACACATTTATTTATTCATTCTAATCATTCACATGTTTTCTGAGTTCTCTTATTCAGCAAAGGGTTTTTATCTCTCGATTTATGCAACTGAGTTCGTGCAAGCATTGTTGAGGGCGACTGTGGCGTTGCAAGGAGGGCGGCACAAGATCTCGGGGAATCTGGCGATCCAGACTCAGTCGCCCATTGCTCGTGGGCTGTGGGGCGGGCGGCTGGGGGTGCTGGTTGGGTTGTTGTTTTGTTGGGTTGTGTTTTTTTTTGGTTTTGGTTTTGGTTGTTTTTGTTTTTTGTTTTGTTTGTAGGTTTTGTTACTGTAGTTTTTTTATTTTGTGCTTTTGTTGTTTTTTTGTGATTTGTTGTTTGTTTTTGTTTTTTGTAGGTTTTGTTACTGTAGTTTTTTTATTTTGTGCTTTTGTTGTTGTTTTTTTATTTTGTTTTTGTTGTTTGTTGCGGGGTGTGGTTGTTGTTGTTGATTTTATGATTCCTCCAACTTTTCTTCGTCTTCTTCTTTTCTTCTTCTTCGTCTTCTGTTTCTTTTTCTTTTTCTATCTTTCTTCCTCTTCTTCTTTTTATTTTTTTCTTATTATCATGATTCATCCACCTCTTCTTCTTTCTTCATCTTCTTTTTCTTGTTCGTCTTCTTCTTCTTCTTCTCTTCTTTCTATCTATCTATCTATCTGTCTGTCTGTCTGTCTCTCTCTCCTCTTCTCTCTCTCTTCTCTCTCTCTCTCTCTCTCTCTCTCTCTCTCTCTCTCTCTCTCTCTCTCTCTCTCTCTCTCTCTCCTCTCTCTCTCCCTCTCCCTCTCCCTCTCTATCTCTCTCTCTCTCCTCTCTCTCCCTCTCTCTCTACCTACCTACCTATCTATCTATTTATTCACACATTTATTTATTCATTCTAATCATCCACATGTTTTGCGCCTGAGTCTTATTTAGCAAAGGGTTTTTATCTCTCGATTTATGCAACTGAGTTCGTGCAAGCATGTTGAGGGCGACTGTGGGCGTTGCAAGGAGGGCGGCACAAGATCTCGGGGAATCTGGCGATCCAGACTCAGTCCCATTGCTCGTGGGCTGTGGGCGGGCGGGGGGGGGGGGTGCTGGGTTGGGTTTGGTTTTTGTTTGTGGTTTGTGTTGATTTTGTTTTTGTTGTTGTTTTGTTTGTTGTGTTTTGTTACTGTAGTTTTTATTTTATTTTGTGCTTTTGTTGTTGTTTTTGTTGTTTTTTATTTTGTTTTTGTTGATTTGTTGCGGTTGTTGTTGTGATTTATGATTCCTCCAACTTTTCTTCGTCTTCTTTTCTTCTTCTTCGTCTTCTGTTTCTTTTCTTTTTTCTATCTTTCTTCCTTCTTCTTTTTCTTTTTTCTATTATCATGATTCATCCACCTCTTCTTCTTCTTCATCTTCTTTTTCTTGTTCGTCTTCTTCTTCTTCTGTTTCTTTTCTTCTCTCTCTCTCTCTCTCTCTCTCTCTCTCTCTCTCTCTCTCTCTCTCTCTCTCTCTCTCTCTCTCTCTCTCTTCTCTCTCTCTCTCTCTCTCTCCCTCTCTCTCTCTCCCTCTCCCTCCCTCTCTCTCTCTCTCTCTCTCTCTCTCTATCTACCTATCTATATTCATTCACACATTTATTTATTCATTTTAATCATTCACATGTTCTGCGCCTGAGTCTTATTTAGCAAAGGGTTTTTATCTCTCGATTTATGCAACTGAGTTCGTGCAAGCATGTTGAGGGCGACTGTGGGCGTTGCAAGGAGGGCGGCACAAGATCTCGGGGAATCTGGCGATCCAGACTCAGTCGCCCATTGCTCGTGGGCTGTGGGCGGGGCGGGCTGGGGGGGCTGGGTTGGGTTTGTTGTTGTTGGTTGTGGTTTGTGTTTTGTTTTGTTTGTTTGATTTTTGTTTTTTGTTTTTGTTTTGTTGTAGGTTTTGTTACTGTAGTTTTTTATTTTTTTGTGCTTTTGTTGTTGTTTTTGTTGTTTTTTATTTTGGTTTTGTTGATTTTGTTTGCGGTTGTGGTTGTTGTGTTGTTGATTTTATGATTCCTCCAACTTTTCTTCGTCTTCTTCTTTTTCTTCTTCTTCGTCTTCTGTTTTTTTTTCGTTTTTCTATCTTTCTTCCTCTTCTTCTTTTTCTTTTTTCTTATTTATGATTCATCCACTCTTCTTCTTCTTCATCTTCTTTTTCTTGTTCGTCTTCTTCTTTCTGTTCTATCTATCTATCCTATCTCTCTCTCTCTCTCTCTTCTCTCTCTCTCTCTCTCTCTCTCTCTCTCTCTCTCTCTCTCTCTCTCTCTCTCTCTCTCTCTCTCTCTCTCTCTCTCTCTCTCTCTCTCTCTCCCTCTCCTCTCTCTACCTATCTACCTATCTATTTCATTCACACATTTATTTATTCATTCTAATCATCCACATGTTTTGCGCCTGAGTCTTATTTAGCAAAGGGTTTTTATCTCTCGATTTATGCAACTGAGTTCGTGCAAGCATGTTGAGGCGGACTGTGGGCGTTGCAAGGAGGGCGGCACAAGATCTCGGGGAATCTGGCGATCCAGACTCAGTCGCCCATTGCTCGTGGGCTGTGGGCGGGGCGGGCGGGGGTGCTGGGTTGGGTTTGTGTTTTGTTTGTGGTGTGGTTTTGTGTTGTTTGTTGATTTTTGTTGATTTTGTTTTGTTTTTTTTTTTTTGGTTTTTGTTGTAGGTTGTTATGTTTTTTTTTATGCCTTTTGTTGTTTTTATTTTGTTTTTGTTTATTAGAATTTTTGTCGATTGTTGACGGTTTTTGTTGTATATTATTTTTGTTGATTTGTTATTGTTATAGTTTATTTTTCATTTTTGTTAGTTCGTTTTTGTTATTGCTGCTGTTGTTGTTTTTGTCTTGTTATGTATATAGGGGTGGAGGGGAGAGGGGGGGAAGAGGGAGGAGCGAAGGAGAGAGAGAGAAGGAGCATAAAGGAAGGAGGGCATACACCAAGAATAAAGTAGGGCAAGGAGAAAAGGAAGAAGAGAATAATTAAGTAGTAGAGAGACGAGAGAGAGAGAGAGAGCGAGAGCGGAGCGAGAGCGAGAGCGAGAGAGCGAGAGAGCGAGAGAGAGAGAAGAGAGACGAGAGAGAGAGAGAGAGAGAGAGAGAGAGAGAGAGAGAGAAGAGAGAGAGAGAGAGAGAGAGAGAGCAGAAGAAGAAGAGAGAGCAGAGAGAGAGAGAGAGAGAGAGAGAGAGAGAGAGAAGACAGACAGACAAGAGACAGAGACAGAGACAGGAGGACAGAGAAGAGATGGAAGGAGCGGGGGGAGGGGAAGGGCTATATAGGAGTCGACGGAGTAGGGCGGAGGAGGAGGGGGAGGGAGGGGGGGTCGGACCACGTGGAGCAGGATCAGCTGAGATGTTTATGAAGATGTTAAGGAGCGTCTTCGTTTCCCTGTTATCTCCGCGCTCGCCATCTTGGCCCGGGGGAGCGTCTCTCTCTCTCTCTTTTGTCTCTCTCTCTCTCTCTCTTTTTCTCTTCGTTTCTCTCTCTTTCCTTTTTGTCTCTCTCTTTCTCTCTCTTTCTTCTCTTTTCTCTCTCTTTCTTTTTCTCTCTCTTTCCTCTCTTTCACTTTCTCTCTCTTTCTTTTTGTCTCTCTCTCTCTCTCTCTCTCTCTCTCTCTCTCTCTCTCTCTCTCTCTCTCTCTCTCTCTCTCTCTCTCTCTCTCTCTCTCTCTCTCTCTCTCTCTTTCCCTCTTCCCTCCATATCTATATGCCTATCGGTTTGTCTATTGTCTATTCTATTTTCAAACTTCTTTGTCTGCCTCCGACTCTCTCTTCCACCCCACCCCCTCCCCCCCACTATCCACCTCCCTATTGGTGTACTAAACTCCAATAATCTCTTTCTCCCCGTCCCCTCCCTCCCCCCCTCCCACCCTCTCCCTCCCCTCCCTTACTTTCCCTCCCTTCCCCTTCCCCCTTCCCCACCACCCTCCTTACCTTCTTCTTCTTCCCTTCTCTTCCTTCCCTCTCCCCTCCCTCTTCCCTCCCTCCCTCCCCCCCTCGTGATTTACCGGCTCCTATCTTCTCCTCCGCTTTTCTCCCTTCTTTCTTCTTTGTTTCTCTCTTCTCCTCTTTCGCTGATTTATTCGTTCATTTCCTTCGTCTTCGATTTCTTTCTGGTTTTTATGTTTCTTCTCTTTCTTTGTTTTGAGGGGACCGACCAGTTTCTTCTTCCTCTTCCTTTTCTTCTCCTCTTCTTCTTCTCTTCTTCTTTCTTCTTCTTCTTCTTCTT
>NW_020869614.1:32500-116591 GCF_003789085.1 Penaeus vannamei | reverse complement strand
GGGTCCGTCCTCTTCCTTTGCAAACCCCTTTGCTCCTGCCCTGCTCTGTGCCCCACCCCCACCCCCCCCTTCGCCTCACCCCTTCCCTTTTTCTTATCTTAGGTTAGCTGTTTCGTTTGCTGTTCATTTTCTTTTCTCCTCCCTTCTCTTTTTTCTTTCCCGTTCCCCTTCTCCTTCCTCTTCCCTTTTTCTCTTTCCCTTTCCTTACTTTCTCTTTTCTTTCGTTCTTTCTTCTTTCTCCCTCCCTCTCCCTCTCCACCACCCACCCTCTTTCCTTCCCTCCCCCCTCCTCCCCTCCCCCCATTCCCCGCCACCAGGCCGCGGTCACCCCCGTCCGCTGGGAACAACACTCTACCGACAGTCCGGCGCTGTCTCTGCGGTCGCCCGTCGAGAGAGGAGGGGCGCGAGTAGCGGGCGGGCGAGTAGCGGAGGGCCCGAGTAGCGGGCGGGCGAGTGGTGGGCGGCCGCGAGTGGCGGGGGCGGGCGAGTGGCGGTGGCGGGCGAGGGCGGGCGGGCGCGGCGAAGTGGCGGGCGGGCGGGCGAGTGGCGGCGGGGGGCGGTTCGGCGGGCGGTCGCGAGTGGCGGGCGGGCGAAACTAACGCAATTCGTGTACGTTTTTTTTTCGACGTGCGTTTTCTCTCCCCGGGCTAGGAGGAGGACGAAGGAAATGTACGCAAAAAACACACACACACACACACACAAATGCTGATTATAATGATGATCATGAAAAACAGTGGGGGAATACCAACACAAACACTAACAATAACAATAAACACCAAAATATAACATCTAACAGCAGGAGCAAAACAATAAAACAATAATAATATAGCAAGAATGGCAATAATAATTATAATATTAACAAAAACAACTATAACAATGGGAAAAAAGATTCAAGTAAACGAAACCCTTTAAGGAGCACCGCCCTCTGACGCTGGCGACGAAGAAGCCCCTTCGCCCCCCCCCCCCCCGCCCTTCGCCCCCTCCTGCGCCGTCGCCGTCACCCGGTGCCGGACTGTCGCCTGCCCCAACCAGTTGCCACCACCACGGACAGAAATAAAACGGGACGTGGACGGAGGAGTGGAGGAGGGGAGGAGGAGGGGAGGAGGAGGGAGGGGAAGGGTGGGGGGAAGCGAGGAGGAGGGAGGAGGAGGAGGAGGAGGAGGAGGAGGAGGAGAGGAGGAGGAGAAGAAGGAAAGAAGAAGAAGAAGAAGAAGTAAGAAGAAGAAGAAGAAGAAAGAAAAGAAGAAGAAGAAGAGGAGGAGGAGGACGAGGAAGGAGGAAGAGGAAGAAGAGGAGAGGAGGGAGAATAAGAAGAAGAAGGAGGAGGAGGAGGAGGAGGAGGAAGGAAAAGAGGAAAAGAAGAGAGGAGGAGGAGGAATGAAGATGAAAAGAATGGTGGAGGTAGTGATGATGGCGATGACAATGACAATGACGATGACGGCACAAGTAAAGATGAAGGCAATCATAAAGATCACGACGGAGAAAGAAAGCAACAGATGAAAAAAAAAAAAAAAAAACACTCCCTTCTCCTCGTTTTCCCCCCTTCTCCCTCTCTCTTTTTACCCCTCCCCCCTTTTTAACCACCCACCCCCCCCCACCCCACCCCACCCAACCGCAGCGTACTCCCGCCCCCGCGCTTTCCTCTCCGAAACCCCCCCGACCGCAACCCCCACTCCCTCGACCCGAGACTCGAACCCACCCTTCTTTCAAGACCTCGAGCGCCACCTACATTCCTTCCCTCTCTTTCTATCTCGAATTCCGAGGGCGAGCGCGTGGCGTCCCTTCCACCGGAGGACCATAACACGCACTTGATTAAGAGAACAGTGTAGGTTATGGCGACGGTCCCGAGGCGATTCGAATCCGCGCGTCCGAAACTGGATCGAACTTCAAGGCTTCGGAGGTTCGTTCGCTTCGTGGTCGGCACATTTTTTTTTTTTTTTTAACACTGATTGGATTTTGTTATTTTCTTCTACTTCTTATAAAAACCGGATTCCCACATGTATTCTCTAACCAAAATTCACCTGGTCTATCTTTTTATTCCTAAACACATACGCCATAACAGAATAGACTCCCAATAAAATACATGAAATGCAAAGCCAAAATCCAAAAAGGCTAATAAAGCACAATTCCTTTGCAAAGAGAAAAGAAAAAATACAACTACGCAAAAAAAAAAACAACAAACAAACAATTATGAGAACAAGAACAAATAAGAACACATAAATAAAGAACAAACAACACCCGAACACACGCGCGCGCGAACAAGCGACAACAAATACCAAGTAAACAGACACGTAAACACACGGCGCTCAGAATCCCTCGCCGGGCCGCGTCGCAAGACAAACGGAGACGGGACTACATCTCGCGCCCAGGAATGCTAACGGTTCCCTTACATCACACGCGGCCCTGTCGGATCCCTCCGTTTCTTCCTTCGTCTATGGCTATGTCTGTCTCTTTTCGTTTCTTCCTTCGTCTATGGCTATGTCTGTCTCTTTTCGTCTCTGCCCATTGTGTTCGCCTTCATCTCTTTCTTTGTCTATTTCTATTTGTCTCTTTTCGCCCACGTTTCTTCCTTAGACCATTTTTATGTCTACTTTTTGCCCGCGTTTCTTCTTCTTTCATTTCTCTTCTTTTTCGTCTCTTTCTATCTCTTTTCGCCGCTTTTCTTCTTCATCTCTTCTCTTATTTCCTATCGCCTTCATTTCTTCCATCACTTCTTTCTCTAATTCTATTCCATTTGTCTTTTTCTTCGCCTTCCCTGTCTTCTCATCCTATTTCACTCTTTACCTTAATTTTCACTCGCACATTTCCATTCCTCCGTCGTTATCATCATTCCTTCACTTATTCACTTATTCCTTCGTCTATCCCTTCATCTCCCCTCGTCTAACGCAACACAGAAAAACACAAACTAAAGCCTAAAATGCCAATAAATACATGACATAAACAAATAAACTAAAACTAAACAAACCAATAAATACATAAACATACACAAACCAAAAATAAACACCAATAAATGAAAAAAACACATAAAACGAAAAAAAAAACACAAATACACATATCAAAGCAACAGAGAGAGAGAAAATTATCAAAGGTATCTAAAGAGAGGAACCCCCGCCTCTCCCTCCCTTCACAGCACGCGGAAGGAAAGGGTAGAATCACCCCTACAAGGTCGCTCTGCCCCCCCTCCCCCTCTCCAGCCCCCGCCCCCCTACCCTCACCCCCTCCCGTATCCCCTCCATCCTTATCACCATCCCCTCCCCAACCCCCACCCCCTACCTCCTGACCATACAGCCACTTACCTTGAGGGGAAAGGGGGGGGGGGACGAGGCGGCATTTAACTTTTCCCTCCACGCAAGGCCTCGCCCCCCTAATCCCCCTGCCCCCCTCTCCATCCCCTTACACCCCCCCCACAACCTCCATGATCGTCGAACCTGCTTTTAATTACCCCCGAGGTTTCGGCCCCCTCCCTCCCCCGGCCTCAGGGTTAATGAGAGGACTAACGATGCCGGCGACGCCAACGAGCAGACTACCGGTAAGTGCTGCAGTTGGCTCGTCGGGGTAATTACAGCCTATACCACGCTCGTTAGTTTCTCCACTTCCCTAGGCATGGTCGCTGACACAAATACATTCACTCACTTTATGTTGCCACGTGTGCGTGTGTGTACATCTATCGACATCTATGAATGTAAGTAAAAAAGTAAGTAATGCGTGTATTTATATGTACGTATGTATGTAAGTATATCTAAAGACACTTTAAGTGTATGTTAGGTCTACGCACTCAGTATTTATAGGTAATCTTAGTCACGCGAGTTAAGAAAAGCTCTAGGCCTACACCCTGCTTGCACGCCCGCCCCCCCCCCCCCCCCCCCCACCCTCGTCCGCTCCGCCCATGAATCTTCCGGCTCAACGCGGCGCTGCTTTCCCCGCACAGACGCTGCGATCCTCTCCTTCACACACACACACACACACACACACACACACACACACACACACACACACACACACACACACACACACACACACACACACACGCACACACACACGCACACACACAACACACGCACACACACACACGCACACGCACACACACACGCACGCACGCACACGCACACCACACACACACGCACGCACACACGCACACACGCACACACGCACACACGCACGCACACACACACACACACCACACACACACACACACACACACACACACACACACACACACACACACACACACACACACACACACACACACACACACACGCACGCACGCACGCACGCATGCACGCACGCACACAAACTCACACACTCACTCATAATATCCTTTCTGTCTCCTCCAATCGCTCCCTCTCCCTCGCTTCCACCCTTTCATTCTCATTTCTCTCTCTTCACACCACTTCTTTTACCCCCCCCTCCCCTCCCCTTTCCTCACCCCTCCTTACCACCATACCCCCCTATCCCCTATCCCCTACCCCCTACCCGCCGTAATAGCTACGGTGAAGTCGGGATCACTGCCACCTGAAGGGACGGGGGGGGGGGGGGGCGGGGCGATCGACGAGCCGGGCGCGCGTGTTTCTGTTGTCGGTTCGGGATAGGGGGGCGGGGGCGGGGGGAGAAAGAGGAAGGAAAGGGGGAGGAGGAAACTTCAGTGTAATAGATTTCGTCGAGCTTTGAGCCATGTTTAAAAATACTGGAAAAAAAAACAACAAAACAAAACAAACAAAACATTTCGGCTGCTCTACCGATTTCTCCGGTGCTAATGCCACCTTTACATCAGAGACAGAGAGAGAGAGAGAGAGAGAAGAGAGAGAGAGAGAGAGAGAGACAGACAGACAGACAGACAGACAGACAGACAGAAGACAGACAGACAGAGAGACAGAGACAGAGGAGAGAAACGCACACACACATATACACTGAATATGTGTTTATATAATGAGCAAATGAGCTAAAAATATTGGTGACTCAAGCCTGTCGACAGAAGAATGCGGGCAAAAGCGACGAATTCAAAAACAGACCCAATTATACCAAGTTAAAAGGAGCAAAGCTTTAATTTGAAGTGGGGGCTCAAATGAGGGGAAATGAAGGGGGGATCACGGGAGAGGGAAACAGGAGGTAAGGGTAGGGGCAAGGAGTAGGGGGCTGGGCATACGTAAGTTTAAGGGAGTGGTGGTGGGGAAGAGGGGAGGGGGGCAAGGGGCATACCGTCGTCCACGGGTAACTCTACACACCTGGCCTCCCTTGCCTATCAGCGAGTCTAGTTTTCACGCCCACACGCCCGCAATACACGCGTTGCTCGCTACCAACTCGTGGCGGACGGGGCCTTACTCTCACCCTGAACCTTTTAGGGTTTGGTTTGACACCTTTTATTGGCGTGACGGCACTTCGGCGCCTGCGCACTGATTGGATGTCGCTTCGAGGATAACAGGTGTACTTGCAAATACCTTTCTTGAATATTACTCTGTGTGTGTGTGTGTGTGTGTGTGTGTGTGTGTGTGTGTGTGTGTGTGTGTGTGTGTGTGTGTGTGTGTGTGTGTGTGTGGTGTGTGTGTGTGTGTGTGTGCGCGCGCGCATGTAAGCATGTGCGTGTGCGCGTGTGTGTTCGTTTCCCCCCAACAAAAAAGCGCACATCCTTGAGTCCCGAGCTGGCCGTCAAGAGAAGGGTAAGTTCGCGAACCTAACCTTGAAAGTTCGACTTGGCAAAAAGAAGAGCGGCGCGAGGCGGACGACAACAGGCGAGGCTCTCGGCCCGGCGGGACCGAGACGAATCCCCCGAGCCAAGAGAGACCCCGGGACCTGAGACACTTAGCCGACTCGAAGCGGGGCTCTTTGCCGTCGCGACGATGACCCTCCGACCCGAACGAGAGACAGCTGATTCGAAACGAGACCCCGTGACACGAGGCGGAGGGGGAGAGGGGGGCGAATCGTCGACTGATTCGAGAAGACCCCCACGCTTGATTAGAAACGTGAACCCTCTGACTCACTCGCGAGGGCCCCCCTGACAAGACTCGAGGAGGGCCCCCTGACTCTCCCGGACCGGTGCTAGCGGTTTCCGTTCCCTCCCGGTGGCCGACGCAGCGCCCCCAGCCTCGCGCCGCCCAACCCAGACCCCAAGTCCACGCGCATTGCAGTTGATGGCCGTTGCAAAGACAGCGAAACAAATTGACAATCGACTCTCTTGTTTTTCCTCGCGTCGACGTCGAGTCCAAGGGCCGAGTGGCTCCAGACGCAGGCCAAGACGAGCGGGCAAGAACACAGGCGCGCAGCTGGGGGTGTGATCCAAGACGGCGGATAGATGTGCAAGCAGGTGGGGCGGGCAGGTAGGGAGGCAGTCGGGCAGGGGAGGGGAGGGGGCAGGGGCACGAGAGCAGGGGCAGAGAGGCAGGCAAGCAGGCAGAGCGGCGGGCGGGCGGGCGGGCGGGCAGGCAGTCTCTGGCTTAACCTTGCAGCACGGGACTCGGCCACAGCACGAACGGCAGGCTATCCGGGTATTCTGCTCCGCTCCCCGCCGTCGCTCCACCCGGGTATCGGAGGAGCGCCGCTGGAGGAGTCCACGAGGCGGATCAGCGCGGGTGGAAGTGGAGCGAGGAGGAGCCAGCGACGGAGCGACGGCGAGCGAAGGACGAAGGAGTGAAAAGCAAGAGCGGGGGAGGGTAAGGCGATCCGGCGGCCGAGGTACAGTTAGTGACAACAGCAGCATTCCAGCGCTTTGTTGACCTATGCCACCCCTCTCTCTCTCTCCCGCCCTGGGACCTGGCTCGTCCTTTTCTCTCCTTCTCCTCTTCGTCCGTCTCCCTTTCCGCGCCTATCTTCTTCCCTCCGTCCGCTGGGAAACACCTACGTCTTCCAAGTCTGTTCTTTGTCTTTGTCTCTTCCTAGCTGTGTAATTAAGCCTCAAAAATTCCAGTGCCTGTAAGGCCTTCATCATGCTCAAACCACAAGCAAAAAAAAAAAAACACACACGCACTGCCACCACAAACAAAAAACAAAAGCACACGCATCCCGCCACTAAAACAAAAACAAATACCACACAAAACAAAAAAGACAAGCACACATCCCCCTTCCAAGAAAACCAAACAAAAATACGCACTGAGACAAACACCCTCTAAAATCGCAATTCCTCAGCAATAAAAAAGCACACACACACACACACCTGTCCCTCCTCCTCCCTCCCCCACTCCCCTGTGTCACGACCCCCCGAGAGAGTCGCCGCCGCCCTGGCCTCGCTGGAAGCGCCGTCGGGCCGCGCCGAAGGCCCGGCTGAGGGCGAGCACTCTCACCTTTCAACAGATACCACAGCCGGCTTCAGGTTTTGCTATCGTTTTAATCTATTTTTACCACTTTTTTCGCTCTCTTTTTGCTTCTTTGTATAATTTCACTTCTCCGAGACCAGATGCTAGTACCCAGCGTTCTTCACATTCCCACGTCGAATCCAATTTTACGAAAATGGAATAACAAAGTTCTACTTCTTTCTTCCTTTTGTCCCTAACCTCTTGCCCTCTCTCTCTCTCTCTCTTCTCCTATCGCCTCCCCTCCTATCTCCGCATCCTTCCTCCCCCTCCCTCGAACTCCGCCTTACCCTCCCCCTCCCCTTTCCTTTCCTACCTTTCCTACCCATCCCCCCTTCCCCCTCGCCCCCCCTGCAGCTAGAACCGCGCATGAGCAATCTATTACAGTCACGAGGAGACTAGCAAGGGCGAGGCAGATACCAACGAGGTGACGCAGAGGAGGAAGGAAGGAAGGGAAGGAGAGGGAAGGGAAGGGAAGGGAAGGGAAGGGAAGGGAAGGGAAGGGGAGGGGAGGGGAAGGGAGGGAGGGAAGGGAAGGGAAGGGGAGGGAAGGAAGGAAGGGAAGGAAGGGAGGGAAGGGGAAGGGAACGGAACGGAAGGAAGGGAAGGAAAGGGAAGGGAAGAGAAGAGAAGGAAAGGAGAAGGAAGAGGGTAGAAGGGAGGGGAGGGGAGGGAACAGAATAGAACAGAACAGAACAGAACAGAAGGAAAGGGAAGGGAAGAGAAGAGAAGGGAGGGAGGGAGGGAAGGGGAAAGGAAAGGAGGAGAGGGAGAAGGAAGGTGAGGGAGGGAGGGAAAGGAAAGGGAGGGAAAGAAAGAAAAGAAAGAAAGAAAGAAAGAAAGAAAGAAAGAAGAGAGATAGAGAGAGAGAAATAAGAAGGGAAAGGGGGGAAGCGCGAAGCGAAGAGAGGAGACGGAAAGTCAAAAGCTGAGGATTGTGTAGATCTAAAAGAAGATCGTAACAAGATACAAAAAAAAAAAAAAATCCTGGCATAAGAGGGGATTTAAACATCAAAACAAAGACAACCATCGCCCAAGGGAGATTCCGTAACACTCTTGAAAATAACAATAAAAAGCGAAGCGTTTAGGGACCATGTGCCGATAACGAGAACCGCACGAGAAGAAAAAGAGAGAGCAAGGGCGATCTTACCTACTTCCCCCTTCCCCCCCTTCCCCTCCTTCCCCCCTTCCCCTCCTTCCCCTCCAGCCACCCACCGGGTCGCTCCCCCGCCATGACACACCCTTGCATTCCTCCTGGATTTCCCTTTCTCTGCTCCTCGCCAGGGGAGGGAGGGGAGGGGAGAGGGGCATCCTCCCTCCTTCCTTCCCTCCCTCCTTTCATCCCCCTCTCTCCTTCCCTCCCAAGACTTGCCCAGTCGTCTGGCGACTTCATTTACCACACCACACACACACACACACACACACATAACACCACACACACACACACACACACACACACACACACACACACACACACACACCACACACACACACAACACACACACACACACACACACACACACACACACACACACACACACACACACAAAGACAAAGCACAACGCGGAGATGAGCTTCCCGGGGCATCGCGAAAGCTAACGCCCTCCGCCGGGTAGAGGACTGCGCCTGCGCGGTGCCGATACTCATTGACATTCGCGGCACACAAAAAAACAAAAAAAACACCGACTCGCAATCACCACAAGACGGAAATTTCTCGACGGACCAGCTGGCGGGCGGCGGGCGGAGCGGCGGCGGGAGGGACGGCGAGGCGGACCAAAACGACCAGAGAAAAAGCCGAACCTTCGACGCTGCTCAGGAACTGCCTCGCGAGGAATGACGAATGCCACTCAGGCAGAGTGACAGAGCGGCAAAGACGCGCCTATCAGGCCTCTAAAGATATCAAACAATCCAGAGAAAGATATATATATATATATATATATATATTATATATATATAATATATAATATATATATGCGTTGTGTGTGTGTGTGTGTGTAAATATATGTATTTGTGTGTATATATGTGTGTGTATATTATATATATAAATATATATTTACATATATCTATATATCACATAGGCCTATATTACACATATATATCATATAGATATCCTACATACTATATATTATATACAACATATATGTCAGATATATTATATGTTACACATATATTGCATACATTACATATGTTACACACGTTACACATACTACATGTGTTGCATACATTACACACGATAGATTACACTCCCATTCATACATATATCGTCCTATTACTTTCCTAATTTATCTATCTACATATCTATTCATCTATTCATTTATCCATCTACCTATCTATCCATCCCTTAATCCATTAATCCAGCAACACAGACGAAATCCCCGAAGATGTCATCTCTGCCGTCACAACTTTCCATAGTTTTGTGCAAACATTTTCTTCCCCATTTATCTAGAAATATGCGGAACCAAACCCACTGTCATGCGCGTCTATCAGTGTCACGTATGACAGTCACGCCGCGAGTCATGGAGAGTATCGGGCGATTGCAAGAGAGGCTGCAATCCCGCTGGCAATGGCAGGGCCCGTGACGTCGACTTCTGGGAAGAGGAGAAGAGGGAAGGAGAGAAGAAGGAAAGAAAGTAAGAAGAAGGGAAGAGATGGGATGTGGAAGAAGGGAAATAGAAACGAAGAGATGGGAAGAGAGGAGGGGACGAGGTGAAGGGAAGATGGCGAAGGGAGAGGAGAAAGAGAAAAGAGCAGAAAAGAAAAGGAGAAAGGAAGAGGGGCAAGAGAAGAGAGGAGAGATAAGGGAAAGAAAATTCAGATAGGAAAAGAGAGGAGAGAGACAGGGAAAGAAAAGACCGACAGAAAAAGAGAATAGAGAGACGAGAAAAGAAAAGACCGACAGAAAAAAAAGAGAGGAGAGAGATAGGGAAAGAAAAGACAGCCAAAAAGAGAGGAGAGACATACAGGAGAAGAAAAAGACGGATAGGAAGAGAGAGAGAGAGAGGCGAGAGAGAGAGAGAGAGGGGGGGGGAATCCGAGCCCCTCCAGAGATCATTACGTCGGGAGGGCCTTCCCAGCAAGCCGCGGGACGCCCCGTACACATACCAGGGTGACGTCATTTCCCAGTCCCGTGAGGTCATTTTCCTTCAAGGGAGAGGATGAGTCCACCCCGGGTCGGCCAGGAGACGGACGCCGAACCGCGACAGACCCAGCCCATCGTCCAGCATCTGAGACCGACACCAGCTGGGAACGACACCAGCTGAGAACGACATCAGCTGAGACCGTCATCAGCTGAGAACATCACCACCTGAGACCGACACCACCTAAGAACATCAGTTGAAATCGACACCAGCTGTGAACGACGATAGCCGAGACCGACATCATCTTAGACATTAGCTGAAACCAACACCAGCGGCATCAGCTGAGACCGACATCAACTGAGAAAGACATCAGCTGAGCCCAACATCAGCTGAGAATGACATCAGCTGAGACCAACACAAGCTGAGAATGACATCAACTGAGAAAGACATCAGCTGAGCCCAACATCAGCTGAGACCGACATCAGCTGAGAATGACATCAGCTGAGAGCTGAGAATGACATCAGCTGAACCGACATCAACTGAGACACAACACAAGCACGAACCAGCTGAGAATGACATCAGCTGAAATGACATCAGCTGAGCCCGACATCAGCTGAGAACGACACCAGCTGAGAATGACATCAGCTGAGAATGACATCAGCTGAGACCGACCTGACCATCAGCTGAGCCCGACATCAGCTGAGACCGAAACGGTTGAGTCACTACCACCTGGCACGCCGCTGGAATCCGCATCGCACGCAGCACGAGACAGGCGCCGATCCCCGCGACGCATGAATCGCTCGAAGCCGTCGCGCAACGGAATGCGTCGGCAGCAGGTGTCGCGCAACGGCCCTTCGAGCTCAAGTCGGCGAAGTTAACCGATACCGACGAGGCGACTCACATGCAATCGGCGAAGTTAACTCTGAAATCGGCAAAGTTAACCGAAAGTCCGCGAAATTACCGAAACTGAAGTCGGCGGATACTGCGGAAGTCGGCCACGCTAAGCAAAGTCAGCATTAGCATATCAATGGCTCGGGAGACCTCAGCGCCGCCGTCTGCCTTCCTTCGCCGTTAGTGCCCTCCTCCGCCCCCCCCCCCCCCCCCCCCCGCCCCCTGCTCGCGCCGCTTTTCCCGTCTTAACTCTTTCTCGCGGCCGCCTTCCTCCTCTCTTCTCTCTCCTTCGCACCCATTCTTCCTATTCGTTCTCCTTCCCTGCGTCCCGATCGTCTCGTCTCCCTCGTCGTCCCCTCGTCTCCTCTTCGTCTCCTCTCTCGTCTCCCTCTCGTCTCAATGTGCACCGCCATTTGCATCCGAAATTGGGATTCACCCGACTTCGAATTCTGTCCGGACAACACGTTTAAGTAAAGCATCTTATTCAATGGTTTTTCTTTCCTCCTTTCTTCACGGTTCATGAACCTACCCGCTATCCCGCCCTCCCCCCTCTCTCACTCTCTCCTTTTTCTCTCTCTCTTCTCACTTTTTTCACCTTCCTTTCTACAATCCCCTTAACACACTCACTCACTCCCACTCCCCCACCTCCCTTCCCTTCCTTCCCTCCCTCCCTCCCATTTTCCCCTCACCTCCCCCTCCTCCCTCCTACCTCCCCGCTCCTAACCGCGACACCATGCCCAGGTCACAGCGGTATTGTCCACACCCACTAACCTCCACCCCCTCCCCCTCCCCTCCCTTTCCTCCCCTCCCCTCCTCCCCCTTCCTTCCCTCCCCTCCCTCCCCTCCTCCCCTTCCTTCTTCCCCCAACAGGTTCACGGACCTCGACCTTTCTCTATTCACGGGCTGTTCCGCGCATCCTTCCACGTGGGAATGGAGGGAGGGAGAGAGAGAGAGAGAAGAAAGAAAGGAAAGACTTCGACGTACACTTCCTTTGTGCGTGGGCGTGAGGGCGGGGCGTGTCTAAGAGGGGTGCTTGTTTAGGGGGGGCGGGCTTGGAATCTGTTAAATATCATCTGCTCGTAATTGGATTAACTGTCTGACTGACTGACTGCAGTCTTTCTCTTTCTCTTTCTCTCTCTCTCTCTCTCTCTCTCTCTCTCTCTCTCTCTCTCTCTTCTCTCTCTCTCTCTCTCTCTCTCTTCTCTCTCTTCTCTCTCTCTCACACACACACACACACACACACACACACACACACACACACACACACACCACACACACACACACACACACACACACACACACACACACGCACCCACCCACCCACACACACACCCACCCACACACACACACAACACACCACACACACACACACACACACACACACACACACACACACACACACACACACACACACACGCACCCACACCACACACACACCACCACACACCACACCACCACCCACCACACCACCCACAACCCACCACATACACACACCACACACACGTCGGGGCAAGCACTTCCGCTGACACCCAGCTGGATCGCCGGGAAGTTCCGCTCGCTTTAATGGACACGTACGCTTTTATTTCTTTTTTAAAAACGAGTTAGCGGTTTGAGGAAAGCGGAATACTGCTTGGATATAATAATACATGAAAGAAGTAATAGCAGGTAATAAGTCTGAGGGTGTGCGCGTGTGTGTTTGTGTGTGTATTGTTGTGTATCATATACACATATACATACATACAACATATATACACATACATACATTTATACATACATACATGCATACAATTTATACTTTACACACCACGCATATATATAATATATATATATATATATATATATATATATATATATATATATATATATATATATATATATATATATATATACATACAATATATAATTTGCACACATATTGTATACATATATACAACAGACAGTATATACATAAACACATATACATACTTATATATACATATTGATATACACATAATTATATATGTACATACATAGTATGTATGTATATAATACATATACCCCCCACTTTTTTTTACCTGACAAAGATAAAGCAAAACGTGTCCTTCCCTTCTGCCAACAAAGCGTCGATCGCAATGGAGAGAGGACGGGCGTCGGGCGGGCACGGGCGTGGGCACGGTCCTGGACGGGGGCGTAGGGCGTGCAATCACGCCCACGATTCCGTCAACCCAAACGCACACTCCGTCCCTACCCTGAACTCGCCCATACCCTCCTCCCCTCCCCCCTCTTGCTCTCCCCACCCCCTCTCACCCCTCACAATCCTGGACTGTGACCCCGACACCGCCCTTTAACCCTCCCCCTCCCCCCTCCACATACCCCACCCCGCCTTTCCCACTTCCCCCCTTCCACCGCCACACAAATGCCCGTTACCGCCCACAATTCGACGGGAGGAAGGCCCCTTACTCCACATTCGACGGAGGATCCAACCTACATTTCCCCCCCCTCCCACCCCAACCCCAACCCCCAAAAAAAGAAAAAAAAAGAAATGAATCCCAAATAAGATACCCTCACCCCAACCCCCAAAAAAAGAAAAAAGAAAAAAAAGACAATTCACCCCCAATTAAGAAAGAAGGAAAAACAAGAAAGAAAACAAAGGAAAAATACAACCCACGGAATTCACACCCGCGCCGCACTAGTATCCATTCAAATAAAAAACTCGATAACACCCGAAAAAAATGTGTATGAAATGGACAACACAATACCATGAAAAATATCCATAATAATCGCAATACCAACAATGACGATGACGATGATGACAACAAAAATAATAATAATAGTAAATAACAATGATAACCATCACCATTGCAGCCGCCATCATCATCATCATCACACCACCACACCATAAAACATGAAGACCAACCACAAAAACAATAACAAATAAAATAAAAACACCACACTTATTTATTCCCACCTAAATAAAACCCAATACACCCCCACCCCCCCACCACCTCCCCACCACCCACCCACCCACCACGACGTCGCCCCAGCTGACCCCACCCACATGGTCCCAAACCCCGGGATGCCCTAACCTCACATCCCGGGGTATCCTGCGCCCTGCGACCTGCCCTCCCAGACCGGTAATCACCCCCCCCGCCTCACCCTCCTCACCTCTACCCATTCACCCCCTCAACCCCTCTCTTTTATCCCATCCCCACACCCTTATTTACATACCCATGTCCTACCCCCCTCCCATGTCCCTACCACTTCCCCCCCTCAAACCACTCTCATTTTTTACCCCCATCCCCACTCCCCTACTCTTCACCGCCCTATGCCCTATACCGCATACTCCATACCCCATATCCCTATACCCTATACCTCATACTCCACACCCCATACCCCTATACCCTATACCTCATACTCCCCACACCCCCTACCCCCTCTAATTATCTACGGGTTCGCCCTTCCGTTTACGCTTCCCCTCCCCCTAACCCCCTTTTTTTTTAGGCGTATAAGGGAGATACGAGTGTGAGTGGATTAAGCTAGGAGAAAAAAAGACATGGAATTAAATCCACTTGAAATGAAATGAGCGAATTTTCAAACCCACGGAGCGATCGCCTCGATATATCTGATCAAATTAAAGAGTGAAGGGGCACTGAAATGTACTGAAATTAAATTAAATCATTAACTCAAATAAGACACGGAGCGGTTAAATTAACTCAAATAAGACTAAATTAAATTCCTCAAAAAGACTAAATTAAATTAAAAAAGAATATTAAATTAACTCAAATAAGACTAAATTAAATTAAATAAATCAAAGAATGTTAAATTAACTCAAATAAGACTAAAATTAAATTAAAACCAAAAGAATATAAATTAACTCAAATAAGACTAAATTAAATTAAATCAAAAGAATATTAAAAAATTAAAATCAAATTAAATTCAAAGACTAAAATTTCAAATAAGACTATTAAATTAAATCAAAGATATTAAATAAATTCAAAATAAGACTAATAAGTAAAATCAAGCTGAAACCAAATCCTTCAGTGTCCAGACCGACAGCTAATCGCCTCGGCCAGCAGAATCACCCCCCCCCCCCCAAAGATAAATTCCAATTCAAAACCGCATCAATTCAATCGAAACGCCATAAGTCCCCCCCCCCCTTCCGCCTCCAGACCCTGATCAGGAAGAAGCCCGCCCACCAGCGACCACGCCCGCGCGCCCGCCGCTTTCTCACGACGGGCGGATGGGGGGGGGGAAGTTGCGAAATGCCCCCCCCCCCCCCCTCCCCCTTCTGTACCACCACCAGCAGGTCCCCGGCGCGCAAATCGGCCATTTACGGCTCCCTTTTCTGCTCGCGCCCTTGGCTGCTCCTTCCCCTCTTACTGCTCGAGTCGCGCATGGCCTTTCTCTCGCCTTCCCTTCTTCCCCTTTCGCTTTTCTATTTCCTGATTTTATGAGAGATGGAAGGGAGAGGGAGTGAGCGAGGGAGGAGAGAGAGAGAGACAGAGAGAGAGAGAGAGAGAGAGAAGAGAGAGAAGAGCGAGAGAGAGGAGAGAGAGAGAGAGAGAGAGGAGAGAGAGAGAGAGAGAGAGAGAGAGAGAGAGAGAGAGAGAGACAAGAGAGACAGACAGACAGACAGACAGACAGAGAGAGAGAGAGAAAGAGAGAGAGAGAGAGAGAGAGAGAGAGAGAAGAAGAAGAGAGAGAGAGAGAGAGAGAGAGACAGAGAGGAGAGAGAGACAGAGAGACAGAGACAGACAGATAGACAGAGGAGAGACATGGAGATAAACAGAAAGAGAAAGGACGAAACAAGAAAAAAAGAGAATGAGAAAGAGAGACAGAAAGGTGCGAAATGGGTCCAGGGTGTGGCCGACCGATCCCACGGACGGCGGGCCGGGAGGTCGTGAGCAAAATCCCGTCCTTTGTGTTGGAAGGAATCAACATTAGGCGCGTCAACTTTCATTCATACCTTGCACACACTCGCTCATTCACTTACACACTCATTCACTCAGTTACACATTCTCACACACTCAATCACTCATTCACTCACTCACACACTCACCCACACTCACTCATGCACTCACTCTCACACACTCATTTACCCACTTATTAGACCACCCACGCCACACGGCAACGAGGCGGCGCACACACACACACACACGAAGCTAAACACGAATCTAAAACTTAAACATAAACACAAATATAAAAAACTAAACTTAAACCTAAACGTTAAAAATTAAAAAAGCACGAATCTAAACTTAAAACCTAAACCTAAACAAAACAATAGACCAATACGAACCTAAACCAAAAACCTAAACGTTAACCAAAATAAACAAACACGAAACTAAACCTAAAATCAAAAAAACTAAACACGAATCTAAACCTAAACCTAAACCTAAACCTAAAACCTAAAACCTAAACCAAAACCAAACCAAACCCGAACCTCGACTCCAACCCAAAAACCACCCCAGAGCTCGACTTCGAAACCGCCGGCGCGAGCAGAGAGCCGCCGCGTCCGCCCGGGGGAGACGCGAGGGGCGCCGGCCGGAGAGGGGAAGGCGACGCGGCTCGGAATGGGCGCCACGCACGCCATTTGCGGCCTCGAGGTCAAGCTCCGACACGCCTTCCAAATCCCACCCGCCGCACACAGCCGTGAAGCGAAACAAATGATAAATCACAAGTTTTCTTGACGACGTTAATCGTAAAAAAAAATGATAACAATGACAAGGACAAGAACAGAACACCCAAACAACACAACACAAACACCACCAACAATCAATAAACAACAACAGCAAACAATCATTAATAACAATAACAATAACACCATCAGCGACATAATCATCATAAAAAATAGCAACTCCATTAAGAGGGGCTTAGCATCTTCATGCCCCCCCCCCCCAACCCACCCACAACGGTAATCAGTCGTAAAAACTAGCGGTTGTTTCTTAGAAGTTTTCCGCAACCCACCAGCATCGTCACGGTCGCCAGAATCATCGTCTGTCAGCATCGTAAAATCGTAGCGGTTGTTTCTTAGAGTTTACCGGACACATCCGCAGGGTTCGTCGCGCAGCCAGCCTGTCAGATCCGTCTGTCATCGTCCGCCAGCCACTGTCAGCATCGTCGCCAGTGTCAGCACTGTCAGCATCGGTCGCCAGAGCCACGGTCACCAGAGTCACTGTCAGCATCGTCGTCACAGCCATTGTCATGATCGACGGCGTGTGGCGGAGTCCGAGACAAGGCGCTGGGAGATTGCGTCATCGGCGAGGCACCGCGTCGGGATCGCTACTTTTCCGCGCGTTGAAATCTCTCGCCAGCTGGAGGCGGCAGCTGGCGGAGAGAGAGGGACGCGGAATGCGGGAAGAAAGAGGGAGAGGGAGGAGGAGGAGAAGGAGAAGGAGAGGAGAAGGAGAAGGAGAAGGAGAAGGAGAAGGAGAAGGCAGGGGGAGGGGGAGGGGGAGGGGGGGAAAGAGGGAAAGAGGGAAAGAGGGAAAGAGGGAAGAGAAGAGAGAGAGAGAGAGAGAGAGAGAGAGAGAGAGAGAGAGAGAGAGAGAGAGAGAGAGAGAGAGAGAGAGAGAGAGAGAGAGGAGAGGGGGGGGGGGAGAACGGAGAGAGGTCAAAAAGAAATCGTGAGAGATAGAACGATGGCTCGCTCAAAAGCAAGATTTCTTCTAAATACTCCAACCGTATTTCATAAAAATAATTCATGTTGTACTCATGTGTCCAGACAACTATCGAAATAAAAAAATAATAATAATCTAATGCAAATACACACGCACAGCACATGCCAACAACCCCGCCCGCAGTTTCCCATCTAAGAATAACAGCAAGATCCCTCATAGGCACGCCCACTGGCACGCCGCCCGTGACATGCGCCCGGCCTAATCCCCGCTCACGAACAGCGTGCAGGAGGCCCAAGTCACGTACATCACCCCCCCCACCCCACCCCCTCTCTCTCTCTCCCTGGCACACACCTCCCTTCGCTCAACGCACGGCTTACACGAGCGGGTGTCATGCGCAGTACATGAGAGGGGTCCCCGCCCCGCCCCCCTCCCGCCGCAAAGCTCTGATGGCATGGGAGAGCATGACTCACGCTGGGTCACGTGTGCCGAGGCGGCGCTGGGGAGGCTGGCGAGGCGCCGTGCAGCTTCCACGCACCTCGCCATGCACATGCCGTCGCCCCGTCGCAAGGCAAGCAGCGGCGCCGCGCATGATCTCTTCCTCTCGCATGCACGAGCGGGAGTGCAGTCACCCGCCCCCTCCCTCACCCCCACCCCCGAGGACCACGACCGGAGACGGGGAATGAGCCACGTTACGCCACGTGACGAGGGCGCTGCTCGCTGTCGCCGCGGGCGTCGGCTCCGCCCGGAGTCCGCTGATGCGATGCCGCTCAGCGGAGCCGGGATAACTTCGCCCTCGTTCGCCTCCACTTCCCCTCGCCCTCGCCCTCGCCATGCATTTCGCCCATTTGACCGGGCCTTCCTCCGCCTGCAGTCGCTCTCAATCCCCTCGACCCCCCTCCTTCCCCTTCGCCACCTCCGCCGGGACCCCCTCCCCTCCAGCACCTCGTCGCGCCAAGGAACCCGACAGAAAGGCCCCAGAGAAGGCGCGAGAGAGGAAGCCCCGCCTGCACCTTGCGCGCCAAGGGTACACCGCACACGCGTGCTAATAAGTCCCTTAAGGATGGTGCAACCTCGCCACGGGTCGCTTGCCGGAAGTGCGTGCCACTCGCAATTAAAGGCACAAGGCACTGCGGAAGGACGGCGGGAGGAGGGAACGGAAGAAAGGAGAGAGTAAGGTCGAGAAGAAAGAGGAGAGGAGAAGGAAGAAGAGAAGTCCAGCAAACTTTCTCTTACTTCGGCAATCTCTCACATGCGAAAGAAAAACAAGGAGAAGAGCCAACAGAAACAAAACAACGAGAGATCTTTCGGAATATAGACAAGTGACACGACGAAAACAAGAAAGACGGAGATGAAGACAGATAAAGTCACCTTGGGGGAAGAGGGGAGCAGGGAGGGAGAGAGAAGAAAGACAAGACAAATAAAGGTAGGAGCGCCCGAGAGGGAGACGGGAGATGGAGGATGATAAAAGAGAGAGAGAGATAGCCACAGATAAACAGAGATGACTAAGCTGAGCCCGCATGTGGTCTGTGAGTGCGAGCAAGAATGCCAACCCCTCGAGAGAGAAAGTCCTCTTCCTCCTCTTTCTCCTCCTCCTCTCGCCAAACACTCAGGACTTTTCTCAACTTTAATTCTATTTCATCCACCTTCTGTTAAATCTTTATTTGATTTTTCCTCTTTCCAAACCACGACACTTTCCCCCCTTTCCTCCCCCTTTCAACCTCCCCAAAACACCCAATCTTCTCGTTTTCTGAAAATAACGACACAACACCTTAAAGAAAACAAACAAAAGAACCTGTAGCACTTTCCGCCAATCCAATCCCATAACACCAGGCCTATTACTCTATAAAAAAAAATAGGCCTATCGTTTACGTTCTGCTGCCATGAACACGCACATACCTTGTCTAAGTCGGCCTTGTGGCATACATTAGGTGAACAACGAACTTCTTTCGGAATATAACGACGCCATGGCCATCTGACTTAGTAGTTACATTACATATGAGAGAAAGGGAGGGAGGAGGGAGGGAGGGAGGGAGAGGAGGGAGGAGAGAGGGGTGAGGGAGGGAGGGAGGGGAAGAGAGGGGAGAGGGAGAGGAGGGAGAGAGAGAGAGAGAGAGAGAGAGAGAGAGAGAGAGAGAGAGAGAGAGAGAGAGAGAGAGAGAGAGAGGAGAGAGAGAGAGAGAGAGAGAGAGAGAGAGAGAGAGGGGGGGGGGCAGGGAAAGATACAGGACAGGCAGACAAAAAGAGGATGGAGGATAGATATAAAGAGAGAAGAGAGAAAAGGAGAGCTGGAGATAAAAAAAAAGACAACAAAATAGAAAATACGAAAAAAAGAATAAGAGAAAACGCATAAATCAAAGAAAGAGAAGCAAGCGTGAGAAGGAGAGAGAGAGAGAGAGGGAGGGAGACAGCGGTAATGGCGAGAGATGAAACCGATTCGAGGAGTAACCACCCCCACCCCCACCCCCACCACTCCCCCCACCCCCGCCCCGAAGAGTTTCTCGTGAGCAGCCAAGCGTCCCTCGCCTCACGCTGCTCGCCCTCAGAGAAAGAGAGAGAGAGAGAGAGAGAGAGAGAGAGAGAGAGAGAGAGAGAGAGAGAGAGAGAGAGAGAGAGAGAGAGAGAGAGAGAAGAGAGAGGAGAAGAGAGAGAGAGAGAGAGAGAGAGAGAGAGAGAGAGAGAGAGAGAGAGAGAGAGGAGAGAGAGGAGAGAGAGAGAGAGAGAAGAGAGAGAGAGAGAGAGAAGAGAAGAGAGAGAAGAGAGAGAGAGAGAGAGAGAGAGAGAGAAGAGAGAGAGAGAGAGAGAGAGAGAGAGAAGAGAGAGAGAGAGAGAGAGAGAGAGGGGGGGGAAACGTGTCCTTCCTCCTATTCCCGATCCATCTCCCTCCCCCCATTCGCATTCCTATTCCCATTTTTTCTCCTCACTCTTTCTCTTACTCTCCTTCTACTCCTCATATTTCATTCTTCCTCTTTCTTCTCTTTCCCTCCTCTTTCTCTTTCTCCTTCTCCTTCTCCTCCTCTCTTTCTTTCCTCTTTCTCCTTCTCCTCTTTCTTTCTCTTTCTCTCCTCTTTCTCCTTCACTCTTTCTCTTTCTTTTTCTTTCTCTCTCTTTATCTTCTCTTTCTTTCTCTTTCTCTCTTTCTTCTCCTTCACCTCCTCCTTTCTTTCTTTCTCTCCCTCTCCATCTTCTTTTCCCTCTCTCTCCGGATTCCAGTCTGCATTAAAAACACCCTCCTTCCACAACAGATAAATCCATCCCTTTCCACGCACTGTCACACCATGATGGTTGACATCTACCATTCCTCGCGACACCGTAACGCACCATAATCTACCTTATCTTTATCCTATCTTTATCCTTCCGTTTAAAGGAATTATACTTTTATTATCTTCGGTTTCTCATACTCCGATCCCGACAAACGAGAAACAAACATCAACAATACAAATAAAATTTAAAAAAAAAAGACTTTCCAACACTGTTCAGCCCGGAGTGAGGAAAAATGAGTCATTGCCAAGTAATTTCACTTGACAGTATCAACCTATCCAGCCGCATGACAACATTCCACCTTCGTCATACTGTTCCCGCAAAAAAAAACACGACGGGAAAACACTCTCACAGATCAATTCTTCCCGAAAATCCTGACGCCAACGTCGAGGCATTCACGGCACGCCTTGAGGCCCTCCACGCCGCACCTGCTCGCGCCGCCGACCGCCCCGCCCCGGCCCGCGAGTCGGCGCCCGGCACGCCCGCCAAGGTTTAGCCTCAAACCAAAACAAACAGAAAGAGAAAGGCGTGCGGCGCCGTCCTCCAGAGCCAGAGCGGCGGGCTTGGTCGGCGCTGGACTCGTTTGCGCAAACCGAGCCGACAAAAACGCGCTCTTGTTTGACTCATTCCGAGAAACTGAATCGAAGAAAACTAATGCATTTACATGTTCTCACTCTTGACATTACTGAACAAAGGAACCTTAAAAAGAACACATTTGCACGTTCTGGCAAATGTGAGCGAATCCCCAGAATATGAAGGGATTTGCATGCTTTCCCCGCGCCTCGTTTCGACAGCGAGCGGGCAGCCTGGGCGGCCGCGGCGCCGAACACTCACCAGGTTCCTCAGCTGGCCTCCTCCGGGAGCGGGAGGGGCATCGCTCGGATGCTGCTGCTGCGGAGGCTGCTGATGCTGCTTCTGCCGCTGCTCGGCCGGGGGTTCCTCTGGCCGGAGCTGCGGCTGCAGCCTGTGATCTATGTGGTGGTTGTGCTTCTGCTGTTGTTGCTGCTGCTGCTGCTGTTCCCTGAGGTGCAGCGGCCCGGGCCACGTGGAGGGCAGCGAGTGGGGACCGTTGTCCGGGCCATTGTTGACGTAAGGGTCATGGGGTCCACGGGGGGTGTGGGGACGGGACCCCGCCTGGGACCCTCCCCCGTGGGGATGGGGCTGCTGCTGGAGGAGCTGCTGCTGCTGCTTCTGCTGAATCTTCTGCTGCTTCTTACTGTCGAGCAGCTGCTGCTGTTTGTGCTGCTGCAGGTAGTAGGGGTGCTGTGAGGTCCTCGCCGGCAGGGTCCCGGGCAGGGTGCCGGGGAGGGTGCCCGGAAGGGAGCCGGGGAAGGAGGCCGGGCCCGACGGCGCCACCTGCGGGATGGGGCCCGAGTTGTGGCGCGGGAGGCCCTTGCTGCCCCGCTGCAGCCACGGCGGCACCCCCCACCAGCCGTTCTTGGGCGGGGGGGAGGCGGGGTGCGGGGCCCGGCGTAGAGCGGCTGGGGGCGGGCGGCGGGCAGGGAGGCTGGCCCGGGCTTGACGGAGCTGCTGGAGTGCACCGCCCGCGAGAAGAACCCCCGACTGGGCATCCCGACTCGCCTTACATGGCCCGCTCACCTCGCAGAAAGGACGGCGCCGCTCGCAGCTCGGGCAGGGCGCGACACCACACCTCACGGCAACGACACTTCACTCTCGACACTCGACACTCGACACTCTCTCTCGCGGCCACGGCACCGAGCTCGACATGGAGCGCACAGAGCACACGCGCGCGCAGGACCGGCGCACCAAAAGCCTCTCCGCTGACTGACTGGCGGCCACCAGGTGAGCGTAGTGGCGGCGGCGGCGGTGGCGGCCGGCCTGCTCACCGCCCCGGGCGCACACACACGCCGCTGCTTCCACCCTCGTCGTCGCTTCCACCTCGTCCTCACTCCACCCACCTCCGGCCCTTCCTCAGCACGCCCGAAGCCGCCCACGACCCGCCCGAAGACCAGCCCGAACGCCCCGCCAGGACTCCTCCGCCGCCGCGACGAAGGAAAAAGGCGTGGAAGGAAATCCCGCATGGCAACCGCTGCGAGGTGCGGGCCGGCCCCTTCCCCCCCCCCCCCCACCCCCCTGCCCTCCTGCCCGCACACTCATCAGGTAGTACTCCAAGCCCAGGCTCGGCCGCGACACTCCCACTCCCAACAGCTGAGTGACCAAGGGACAGGTACGCCGAGGTGTGCAGGCGAAACAGGGAAGGACTGAGGCAGATGGATAGAAATAGAAAGAGAATCAAAGAAAACCAGAGAAAACGAGGAAAACATGAGAGGGGGAGACAAAGGAGGGAAGAAGCGAAAGTGAGAGAGAGAGAGAGAGAGAGAGAGAGAGAGAGAGAGAGAGAGAGAGAGAGAGAGAGAGAGAGAGAGAGAGAGAGAGAGAGAGAGAGAGACAGAGAGAGACAGAGAGAGAGAGACAGAGACAGAGAGAGATTTTACCCAATGAAGAACCCATAAGCATGCATTCCAACTTATATAATGGCATACGGACAGCTATTCCATGCCAAAAACAAGGTCATCCGTCGACTATTTCACATTCAATTTCCCTTACATCCGAGTTCTATCAATCATTAAACTTCTAACTCTAACAGAGATGTAAGCAAAAACACAACAATAAGTAGACAAAAAGCATAAACAATTCAATAGTTCATCCCACGAACGCTGAAACAAATAAAAAATAAATAAAGATAGAAAGAAAGGACAGTTGATAAACGAAGATAAATAAAACAACCGGAAAAAATATTCTGGCAAAGCGTAAAAGCCTAAGGAACAAAATAAGCAAACCCCCTCACATAAAGATAAACATAAATATAACAAACAATTATAACAAGGATGACGATAACGACAAATTTAATAACTACAACAACCACTTCAAAAACAACTACAACTACTACTACAACAACCACAACTAGCACCACTACAACGGTCGAATAAAAAAATAATAATAAAATAGAAAAAAAAAAAATTAAAAAGAGCCTCCAAAAAAAAGTCCCGAGTAACGGCAAAGGAAACGGAAAAAAAAAACGAAACAAAAACAAAACAAAACGCAAAAACGACGACGTCTACCCGGGCACCCGATAAACAAGGATCCGCCCCAGCGTGCCGAGCCGACAGCCCGATTGCACACACGCATTCTCGCCATCGGCAACCGCTCTCCTGAATGCACCACGACGAAGACGACGACGAAAGCGACGCAAACGATGACGGCAACGGAAAAGACGACGACGATGACGATGACGAACGATGATGATGATGATGACGACGACGACGACGATGACGATGACGACGACGATATCGACGACGACGAAAGCGACGACGACGACGAAAGCGACGACAGAAACGGCGGCGGCGAGAGCGAGCGACCTTGGCGGCGCTGGTTACGCGAGAGGCGCGTTGCGTAAGTGGATGAGCAATCACACCCGCTTGAGATCATGAACATAAATACGACAACCGTCGAGAGAAAGCCACAAGGCTGACTGTAGCTGGAAAAGGAGGGAGGGAGGGAGGGAGGGACGGATGAAAGAAAGAAGGAGAGAGGGAAGGAGAGAGAGGAGAGAGAGAGAGAGAGAGAGAGAGAGAGAGAGAGAGAGAGAGAGAGAAGAGAGAGAGAGAGGAGAAGAGAGAGAGAGAGAGAGAGAGAGAGAGAGAGAGAGAGAGGGAGGGAGGGAGGGAGGGAGGGAGGGAGGGAGGGAGGGAGGGAGGGAGGGAGGGAGGGGGAGGGAGAGAGGGGAGAGAGGGAAGGGAGGGGGGAGGGAAGGACGGAGGAAGGAGGGAAGGAGTGAGTGAGTGAGCAAGGGAAAGGGGTAGGCTGAAGGGAGTGAAATTGGGTGGCGGGAGGGAGGGAAAAAGAGCGATGGAGGAAGGGAGAGAGGAAATGAGAACGAAGATGGGCGAGGGATATACGAAAGAATCAAGACACACGAAAATGAAAAAAGAAGAAAGAGGAAGCCGGACGAAAGAAAGGAAAATATCGACAGCAGTGACGAAGGAAAGAAAAAAAAAGGAAAAAAGAATGATACAAGGCAAAAGAGAGTAAAATAAAACAGGAGAAGAAGCAGCGATGGAGGGAATGGAAGAATGGCGAAAAAGTGACATGCGGGCGAAGATGCCGGTGATATGGAAGTGAGAACTGGGGGAGGGGGAGGAAGGAGGGGGAGGGGAGGAAGGAGGGGGGGGGTGGGGAGGAGGAGGAACTTAATACGCATGGAAGCGAAACATAATGCGCTGGGTTCGAGGAGGGAGGGAGGAGAGGGGAGGGAAGGGGAGGAGGGAAAGGGAGGAAGGAAGGGCAGGAGGCAAGGTAGGGGAGAAAGGCTAGGGAGAAGGGGAGGGGAAGAGGGAAGGTGGAGGGAAAGGGTAGGAGAAGGGGAGGGGAGGAGGGAAGGAAGGGGAAAAAAGGGTAGGGAGAAGGGGAGGGGAAGAGGGAAAAAGGGTAGGGAAGAAGGGGAAAAAAGGGTAGGGAGAAGGGGAGAGGAAGAGGGAAAGGGGAGGGGAGAAGGGGAGGGGAAGAGGAAACGAGGGCGAGAAAGAAAGACGGGGAAGATCATAGGCTCCCTTTAGTCTCCCCCTCTTAAAAAAAAGAGAGGGAAGATGAGGGAAAAAAAACGAGAGGAAGGAGAAAGGAAGGGATGATGGAAAGGGAGGGAGACGAAAGGAAGGGGAAGAGGAGAGTGAAGGGAAGGGGAAGAAGAGAGTGAAAGGAATGGGAAGAGGACAGGGAATTGAAGGGATAAGCTGGGAACAGGAAGAAGAAAGGATGGGCAGGGGAGGGGAAGATAGGGGAGGAAGAAGGGGAGAAGAGAAGCTCTACAGGTGGCCGTGAAAGGGAAGGGAGAGAGCTTGGGGGGGGGGGGGTATGCTCGAAGACCGTGGGACAGGATATCTTAAAAAGGGTGGGTGGTTGGGTGAGAGAGAAAGAGAAAGAGACAGAGACAGAGAGAAAAACAGACACAGTGACACACACACACACACACACACACCACACACACACACACACACACACAACACACACACACACACACAGAGAGAGAGAGAGAGAGAGAGAGAGAGAGAGAGAGAAGAGAGAGAGAGAGAGAGAGAGAGAGAGAGAGAGAGAGAGAGAGAGAGAGAGAGAGAGAGAGTGAGAGCGAGAGAGAGAGAGAGAGCGACAGAGACAGAGAATGAATAAGGCAGAAAAAAATACACAAGAGGGAAGAGAACGAGCGACTGAACCCAAGACGAAGCAAAACGAAGCAAGCCCAAGCAAAACAATGCAAGCCCAAGCAAAACAAATGCAAGCCCAAAAGCAAAACAAAGCAAGCCCAAGCAAAACAATGCAAGCCCAAAGAAAAACAATGCAAGCCCAAGCAAAACCAAGCCCAACCGAAACGAAGCAAATCCAAGCAAAGCAAATCAAACCGGAGCGAGGCGAGGCGGGGACAGACGCGAGTTCCTCTGCCCCGACGTGACTAAGCCCCGGACGTCCCGAGAGCCGAGCCGCCCCCTCCTCTTCCTCCTCCTCCTCCTTCCTCCTCCTTCCCCTCCTCCTCCTCCTCCTCCTCCTTCTTCCTCCCACCTTCCCCTTCCTCCCCCTCCTCCTTCTCCTCCTCCTCCTCCTTCCTCCTCCCCCTCCTTTCTGTCCTCCCTCCTCCTCCTCCTCCCCTCCTCCCCTCCTCCTCTCCTCCCCCCTCCTTCCTCCTCCTCTCCTCCTCCTCCCTCCTCCCTCCCTCCTCCCCCCTCCTCCCTCCCCTCCCTCCCTCCTCCCCTCCCCCTCCCTCCCTCCCTCCCCTCCCCTCCCCTCCCTCCCCTTCCCCCCTCCCCTCCCCTCCTCCTCCCGCCACGAAGCAAATAACCCGAGTCTCTTCCGCGCGCGCGTCCTTGCCACGTCCCTCTCCGTCTCCTCTGGTTCTTGTTATTGTTCTTGCTCTCATCTCCGGGGTAAGTGTGTGTGTGTGTTTGAGTGTGTGTGCATGTGTGTGGTGTGTTGGTGCGTGTGCGTGCATTAATTTGCGTGCGAATGAAAGTGTATTAGTGACAACGAATGAGAATAGCAGTTCGAGGTAGCGTATACGTGTGAGATCGTGTGCAGGTCCTATACATTAGTGTGTATGTGCTGTGCATGTGCTATGCACGTATACAAGAACACACACGTATTCGAGTGTGTATTCCCATCAGACATATCCGCACACAAGCCACACACTGACGCCGCTAACACAAAAGCCGAAGAGAGAGAGAGAGAGAGAGAGAGAGAGAGAGAGGAGAGAGAGAGAGAGGAGAGAGAGAAGAGAGAGAGAGAGAGAGAGAGAGAGAGAGAGAGAGAGAGATGCAGGGAAGGAAAAAAACGAATTATAACAAATCAAATAAACAATAAACCAAAAACAATAAATCAAATAAAAAAACGCAACACACGTACGCCAAACACCACGGCCTATCACGAACTAAACGAAGCACACAAGAACACGTAACAAGAACGAGGGAAAAGGTCAAATACCAGACGAATGAGCGGACAACAACAAAAAAAGAACATGAACAAGAACACAAAGACAATGACGATCCAAAAAAAACGAAGAACAAGGAGACCATGCACATAAAAACAAGAACAAACGGTAAAATATCAGAAAAAAAATAGAACTATTACAATAACAATAGGATACAATCACGTAGCAGAGAGCATTGCCAAGCACGAGGCGGGAAACAGCTGATAATCGAAACGAGGGCGTGGCTATGGTGCCCCTGACAGCCAGCGAAGGGGAGGGAGGAGGGGAGGAGGGGGAGGAAGGGGGAGGAGGATGGAAGGGTGGGGAGGGGGGATGAAAGGAGGGGACAGGGAGAGGGAAGGGGGAAGGGGGAAGGGGGATGTAAGGAAGGGGAGGGGGAGAGGGAATGGAAAGGGGGGGAGGGGATGGAAGGAGGGGGAGGGGGATGGAAGGAGGAGAGAGGGAGGGGGGATGGAAGCGGGGGGGGGAGGAGGAAGGGAGCGGGGGCGGATTGATAGAAGGGTGAATATAACGACGGTGACAGGTTGAAGACTATGATACTGACGCAAGAGGGGAATAGATATGACACACACACACACACACCACACACTCACACACACACACACACACACACACCACACACCACACACACACCACACAACACACACACCACAGAGAGAGAGACAGAGAGAGAGAGAGAGAGAGAGAAGAGAGAGAGAGGAGAGAGAGAGAGAGAGGAGACAGAGTACAGAGAGAGACAGAGAGAGACAGAGAGAGACAGAGAGAGACAGAGAGACAGAGAGACAGACAAAGAGAGACAGAGAACGCAAGACAAACAAACAGAAAGAAAGACATACAGCCAAAGAAACCAGAAACAAACAAACAAACAAACAGACAGACCCGGAGAGAGGGACCGCGGGAGGGAAATAGTCGGGATGGTTTCGCTGCCTCCGCTCCCCCGCCCTCGAGCCAAGGCCGGCCCCTGCCCTCGGAGACCCGCCGCCCTCCTCCCTCGGCCGCCGCTCGCCCCGCCCGCCCGCACGCACGCACGCCCGCAAAACAGACGCCCACATTCGCCCAACTGCACGCGGGGACGAGGAGGCCGAGACACCGAAGTTGGAATAGACGCCCATGATAAAATCCAAAATCTATCTGTATCTTCATTTAACCTTACAACTACACAAACACACACAGATATATACAAATACATACATGCATCCACAGACACCTGACAGGCATGCAGACCGAAAGACATAACATACTTACTTGAGTACATACACAAACAAGCACACACACAAATAAACACACACGCAAACACACGCACGCACACACACACACACACAGACAAACACACACACACACACACACACACACACACATGCACACAACACATGCACACACACACACAAGCACAAGCACGCACGCACAAACCTAAACACCCCTCTCTCTTCAAAATCCAGAAAACAAAGACTCTCGCCTTACACACAAAGAGAGCGGTGGGGCTAAGGGAGGAGGAGGAGGAGGAGGAGAGGAGGAGGAGGAGGAGGAGGAGGGGAGGAGGAGGAGGAGGAGAGGAGAGGAGGGAGGAGGAGGAAGGAGGAGGAAGGCAAGGAGGAGGAGGAGGAGGAGCGAGGAGGAGGAGGAGGAGGAGTGAGGAGGGGGGAGGAGGAGAGGAGGAGGAGGAGGAGGGAGGAGGGGGAGGAGGAGGAAGGGGAGGAGGAGGAGGAGGAGGAGGAGGAGGGGGAGGGAGGAGGAGAGGAGGGAGAGGAGGAGGAGAGGGAGGGGAGGAGGAGGAGGAGGAGGAGGAGGAGGAGGAGGAGGAGGAGGAGAGGGAGGAGGAAGAGGAGGGGGAGGGGAGATACGGAGATGTGAAGGAGATGAGAAGAGGGGGATGAGAGGAGGTAGAGGAGGGGGAGGAACTAATCATAAGCGAGGAGCGAGGGCAAGAATGATCACAGAGTGGGGGATGGCGGGTGGGAGGGTAGGTGGGGGGGAGAGGGGACAACATCAATCACGATGACCTCCGCAAATCGCAAAACTTTCGCAAAAATGATTTTCGCCTTCGCACGGAACTCCAGGAGCATCTCGAGAGGAGCGAATCATCATCATCATCATCGATCATCAATCATCATCATCATCATTCATTATCATTCATTATCATTTTATTATTTTTATTATTATTATATTATTAATTATTATTATTAAAAATTCACCCAAGAGCCTTAGACGGGACAGTCTCTCGAGGCGTTTCGGGGGATCCTGTCCTGAATATGTCAGGGACTCGTGTGATCGATCGATCAATCAATCTATTATCAATTTCATCTATCTACTCTATTCATCTACCACTCTATCTATTTCATCTACCTATCTATTTATGTATCCATCCATCCATCCATATCTATCTATCTATCTGTGTATTTATGTATCTATCCATCCATTCATCTGTCTATCTAACTATCTATTCATTCATCCACCCATCAATCTATACATATCTGTTTATCTACCTATCTATCCATCTACATATCTACTATCTATCCATCCATTTGTAATATATCCATCTTTTATGAATATATGAATCTATTATACAATCCCTCTACTTATCCATCCATCTATTTTTGTCTTTTTGTTTATCTACATTTGTCTATCTTTATATATTTGTCTACCTCTATCTACTTATCTCTTTTTTATCTCTACCTATCTATACCTACCTTCTATCGCAAACGACCTATCTCTACCTCCCTTCTCATTCTCTCTCCCTCTCTCTCTCTCTCTCTCTCTCTCTCTCTCTCTCTCTCTCTCCCTCTCTCTCTCACCAATAGATTATGTGAAATAACATAATGCATAATGACACAGCCCTCTATATCCAAAATCAAATCTCTCTTCTCGAGCAAGCAAGCAAGCAAGCAAGCAAGCAAGCAAGCAAGCGCATTTTCTTCTAAAAGGAAAAAAAATCGCGACCAACTAAAGCCGCTCGACGCAGGACCTCGAAGACTGTGGAAGATGGACCACTTGAGGAAAAGAGGCTCGACCCTGGGGCGGGAGGGGAGGGGGAGGGGAAGGGAGGAAGGGAAGGGAAGGAGAGGGAGAGAGGGAGAGAAGGGAGGGAGGGAGGAGAGGGGAAGGGAGAGGGAGAGGGAGAGGGGAAGGAAGGGAGAGGGGGAGAGGGGAGAGACGGAGGGAGAGGAGAGGAGAAGGAGAGGAGAGGGTGGAGGAGGGAAGCTGAGAGGGGAAAAGAGGGACAAGAAGAGGGGCAAGGAAAGGGGAGAGAATGGAGAGGGAGAGCAGGAAAAGTGAGTAGGAGAGACGACGGGGAGGAAGGAAAGAGGATGGGATAGGGAGGGATGAGGAGGAAGAGAGGAGGAGAGGAGGAGAGAGAGAAGAGAAAGAGGGGTGGGGAGGAGTAGGCGCACCCATCTGTCA
Organism: Penaeus vannamei; assembly: GCF_003789085.1. NCBI lineage: Eukaryota > Metazoa > Arthropoda > Malacostraca > Decapoda > Penaeidae > Penaeus > Penaeus vannamei. The sequence continues at coordinate 85,597 of NW_020869614.1, read as the reverse complement.
CCATGTTAGGGAGGACTTATGAGGAGGACGACGCAGTGTGATCACTTTCGTATTGTCGAGACGCGGACGAGGGCGGAGGGAGGGTGGGAACCGGGTGAGGGAGGGAGGGAGGGAGAGGAGGGAGGGAGTGGAAGGAGGAGGAGGGAGGGAGGGGAGAGGAGGGAGGGAGGGAGGAGGGAGGGAGGAGGGAGGGAGGGAGGGAGGAGGGAGGGGGGAGGGCAGGGAGGGAGGGAGGAGGGAGGGAGGGCGGGGGAGGGGTGGGCACGGGCGGTGGTCTGGTTAACAATTCCGTTTGGAGGCAAAAACATATATATAAACGGACAAATGAAAAAAAAAAAAAAAAAAATCAATCAATCAACCCATAAACATATAGACCACATAAAAAATAAATCAGATAATAAAAGATTAAGATAATATTAAATAAGAACAGATAATATTTAAAAAGATTAAGTAAATAAATCAAAAGACAAAATTAAAAACGAAATAAATTATTAAAAACTACCAGACAATACATTTTGACTCTAATCCTGACACGACCTTGCTCGCAATCAGCTGTCGGTACATTATGCAAATATATATTTATATGCATATAATGCATATAACGAAGCCATGATTTATGCATGTAGGTATGTATTTATGTTCGTGTGCATTAATGTATGCATCAGTGTGTGCTAGGTAGGTAGGTGGGTAGGTAGGTGGGTAGGTAGGGGTAGGTAGGTGGGTAGGTAGGTAAGGTGGGTGGGTAGGTAGGTGGGTAGGTAGGTAAGGTAAGGTAGTAGGTAGGTAGTAGGTAAGTAGGTAGTAGTAGGTAGGTAGTGTAGGTAGGTAAGTAGTAGTAGGTAGGTAAGTTAGGTAGGTTAGGTAAGGTAAGTAGGTAGGTAAGTAGGTAGGTAGGTAAAGTAGGTAAGTAGGTAGGTAGGTAGGTAGGTAGGTAGGTAAGTAAAGTAGGTAAGTAGGTAGTAGGTAAGTAAGTAAGTAGGTTAAGTAAGTAGGTATGCATAACCTCTCGACGAACATATGCACGCCCGTCTCTATGCATGTACGAGTGCATGTCGCGCGCGCAAAAAAAAAATCCCTTCCTAGTTAATAAGGGTGAATTACGGCGGCGACCACGGCAATCCTCCCTGTCCGTGACCCCGTTTCGGTTGCATTTCGCGCAGCAACCGGACTGCCGGATCCAGGATTCGGCGACGCGACACAATGGCTGCAAAGGCCGGTTGCTTAAAAAAAAAGAGGCTAATATACATATGTACAGACACACATTGCATGTGGATATGCGTATATACGAAGATATGGAGAGTGAGAGTGAGGGTGAGAGAGAGTTGATGAGAGGGAGGGAGGGAGGGAGGGAGGGAGAGGAGGAGAGAGGGAGGAGAGAGAGAGAGAGGAGAGAGGAGAGAGAGAGAGAGAGAGAGAGAGAGAGAGAGAGAGAGAGAGAGAGAGAGAGAGAGAGAGAGAGAGAGAGAGAGAGAGAAACTTATACATAAACATTATATATATATATAAACATTATATATATATATATATATATATATTACACACACACACACACACACACACACACACACACACACACACACACACACACACACACACACACAACACCACACACACACACACACACACACACACACACACATTCATTTATACACACACATATATATTTATACCACGAGTTCAAATTGAATCACGTACCGCGTCCCAATGCACCTCCTTTCTCTCCCCACAAGCTACCTTTTCCTGGATGTTGCTAACCCCTTTCTACGTCTAAGGGATTCAAGGGATCAAAGGGTCAAAGGATGTTCGTCAATAGGTACTTGTTCGATTCGTGTATCGGATACTTGTCTGATTTCCTGGCATCTTTTAATTTACTTTTTTTCCAGAAATATTTAAAAAAATAAAATTAAAACATTACGTTCCATTTATGTAAACATATCTGGAGCAAAGTTGAAGGCGGCTGTTTTATTCTAAAAGTAATCGAGCAAATATAAACAACTTAACGGAGAGAGCTCAATTTACTTGAGTTAGTCCTTAATCCATCATGTTTTTTTTTCTACCAAAGAAAACTTTGACGATATTAAGTTTGTATGGGGAACTCCTACATTTCTAATTAAAAAAATATCTATCAATTTATTCAACAGAAAACTTTACAACTCCCTCGCAACGATAACACAAATCTATAGCCTGGTAAAAGTGCTTAAATACGATTCTGAAACATGTTTGTACAATTCGAACTTTCCTTTCAAATCATCCCAGTATCATAAAGAGTATTTGCGCTTCACCGGGAACTGGGATTTTGCAACAGCGTATCGATTCACCATGAATTGCCAGATATGTCCAGATCCTGTCAATCTCATCAATCATTGTTTTTGTAACCCAGAAATACACACTGTGCGCCAATTTACATAATTCATCAACAAAAAAACATGTCATTTCCGCATCGCAACATGTCGAAATACTTGCGGTTGCATTTCGTTTTTGCGCTTCAAAGGATTTCGAATCTTCAAATGAATTGCTGACTTTTAATCCGCTAAAAAATGCATGTCAATCCAAATACTGCACTAACTTACTATCGGGTTTAGTCTCCCCTGCTATACAGGTACGTTTTCTGTGGTTAATTTGATCGTGTTCCAGCGGTAACTATTGAAAATTTGTAAACTGACTATCTGTTTCTACCTTTGTTTTCTATTTAGTCTTCTTTGTTTTTACACGGTTATTCGACTCCAAATAACCCAAATTCGCTTCCGCAAGACACCCGAAAAAACTTTTAACAATTTCGCAGTTGAAGAAGGACCAGAATGACGTAAGTAGCTAAGTACAGACCTAAGTAAAAAAAGAGCGAAAATTCTCCTCCCGCTCAATACCACCGCGATCCCTTCCTGTTTACCGCGTACCATCCGCGATGCAAATAAATCAATATCGGCGACGTTACGTCTTCCTCTCTCACTTATCACCTCGTCGCGCCCGCCCTTCCAAGCGAAGAAGAATCGCCTCGTCGATATATGGGGATAAACAGGACCAAGGAAGTCCTACAACACTGCTAAGGTTGCCATGGGAAAATGCCATAACAAGATCTCGGCATACCGTCTGAGTGCGTGCTCGCCATTCACGCTCCCTTCGAACAGCTGCTGTGTCAGATAGCCGTCCCTCGCGTTGGAATTTCAGAAAAAATATTTTCCTCGAAAAAGTAAGCAATTATCTACCTCGAAAAATTAAGCAATTATTTACCTCGAAAAAATAAGCAATCATTCTGTACACAGTTTTTTTCCCCCTACAATGGAAAGGAATATTCAATAAGCACGTCCTCTCTAGTTCCAAGCTAAATAAACAAAAATAGCTAAATAAACACACAAATAAATAAAATAAATGAATAAATATATACAGTACACTACACTCACGGAAACTTCTTTCTTCAGCTTAAATAAAATATATGTATAAATATATACAGTACACTACACTCGAGGAAACAACTTCTTTCCTTCAGCTTAAAAGGAAAAAAAAAACACTCCCTATCCTTCCCCTCAACTAAAAAAAAACACACACACACAAATAAAAAGAATAAAAAATAAATAAAAAATAGAAAACTCACCACCAAGAGGAGATCTCACTCCCACTCCCCCTGGACGGCGGGGCCAACACTCACCTGCAAAGACATTAAAACAAATTAGAGACAGTCCCGGGAGGAAAGAGAAAAAATAATAATAATGAACTGGAAAGTCTGCCTCCCAGCCTTTACAAGAGATTTCATTATGGTTTCCGACGTTTCTGTGTCGCCGTCTTCAACTTTACTTTACACAGACGCTTTTCTAACAAGTTTCCAATCTTCCGCTCATGTCCTGCACACACACACACACACACACACACACACACACACACACACACACACACACACACACACACACACACACACACACACACACACACACACACACACACACACACAACACACACACACACATGCACACACACACACACAACACACACACGCACACACACACACACACACACACACACACACACACACACACACACACACACACACACACACACACACACACACACACACACACACCACACACACACACACACACACACACACACACAAACAAAACAAACCAAAAAACGACTAAATCCCCAACAACAACGCTTATTTCTTCTCTTAATTCTTCTTCTGACAGCTGGCATGACTTGTTTACATTTTCCCTCGCGTGAGGGCGTCCACTGTGTTTCACTCTGTTTTTTATCTCTCACTGTTTATATCTCTATATATCTCGTGATTATTATCTCTGTCCATTACTCAATTTTGTGTGTGTGTGTGTGTGTGTGTGTGTGTGGTGTGTGTGTGTGTGTGTGTGTGTGTGTGTGTGTGTGTGTGTGTGTGTGTGGTGTGTGTGTGTGTGTGTGTGTGTGTGTGTGTGTGTGTGTGTGTGTGTGTGTGTGTGTGTGTGTGTGTGTGTGTGTGTGTGTGTGGTGTGTGTGTGTGTGTGTGTGCGTGTGTGTGGTGTGTTTCTTGCTTCTTTAACTGTTTTTTTTCTTTACTTTGTTTGTTTTTGTGTGTTTTTGCGTGTTTGCGTCTGTCTGTGTCTATGTGTGTCTGTGTATGTATCTCTGTCTGTGTGTCTTTCTGTTTGTTTGTCTCTCTGTGTCTGCTTCTGCTTCTATATCCCTGCCTCTACCTCTGTTTCTGTCAGTCTCTGTCTCTGCCCTCTCTCTGTCTGTTTCTCTCTCTCTCTCTCTCTACCCCTCCCCCCTCCATCCACTACCCGTGGCCAGAAGCCCCATAACGAAGAGGGAAGACTTAGCAGCACCCTCGGCCCTCCAGAGGTTCTCGACCGTGCTCCTTGACCACTTCCCCCAAGGCTCTCCACAAGTGCTCGTCCCCGGCACGCCACTCGGCCAGTTCCTTGAGCGCTCCCCACGGTGACACGCGCCTCTATCTTGCATAACCGTACAATATAACGGGATTGCCGAGGCTTCCGTCGCCCCTTGATTAAAACGCGTCTGTTGAATGCCTTTTGGATAAGAGAATGTCGATGATTATGTAAAGACAAAAAAAACTCACTACGTATAAAAAGAAATCGAGAAAATGGGACATCGATGCACGGAATACCGGGTGACCATATATGCTGACGCAAGATCCGCCTTCCCCAAATGTACCGGAATGATACCGCTAACTAAAGCGGCTTGGATGGGAAGAAAAAATAACAATTCTGGGTTATGCAGCAACTTTCTGCATCGTCATATGACTTTCCGTATTTCCAGCGTCTCACAGAACAGGATACTGGCCGCGGCGCCGTGCACGTATGGACGCGCGGCTGAAAGGCAAGCGGGAGAGCCACCTCGCTTGGAGGCCGACCTTGGGAGGCCTTGGGAACCGATACCAACACAAACGAGGAGGGCCAGCAGGAGCCCAGGCCAAGCCGCCACCCACCAGGAAGAATGTGCTGTCCGTCCGCCAGAGCACGGGCGCCTCGTGGCCGCAGGGCGTCGGGGAGTCGGGAAGGTCGGCGTCGGGAGAGGCAGGGGGCGAGTAGGCCAGCGGCGGCATGGACAGGCTCTTGGCCAGCACCTTCCTCAGGCACCAGCAGTGGCCCAGGATGTCCCCGGCGTCCATCGCTCCCTCGCAAGTCGGACCTCACTCCTGCAGCCCGCACGCGCTCCTCATCCGAAGCCCTTCGCTAAATCCTCGCAATCCTCACACCGCCCACTTTCCGTTGCTCGATCCCTCACGCCCACGGAGGGAGAGACGGGGCATCGCCGCCAGCACCACGACACATCGCGTCTCCACGCCCGTCCTGCAACACTCTGGCTTGATCTCCCTCCGACACTTCCTCAACATGCGAGGGACCCTGGCGTACTCCGCCTCGCCGCCCCGCCCGCCCGCCACCTCCCCGCGGGCGTCACACTCTGCCCCGACTCGCACACCGTCACTCGGAAGAGGGGCGGGAGGCGGACCCCCCCGTCACGTCTGTAAAGCACCGTTGTCGGGAGGCTCCGTCGCGCCACAGATCGCGTCCGGAGATAGGGGCGGCCTTCAGCACGCGGCCGCCCATCCACGTAATCGCAATTTCACGCCCGCGCGCACATACAGTCGGGAGAAAACAAAGCAACCCGGCCCGACATCCTCTCGCTCTCTCCCGACGCCAAGTGTCACGAGCGCTGCCGACGGTGACACCTGCAGCCCCGGGGTCAGGACCTCACACTGGCCAGGTGCGCCGCCTCTCGTCCCGCGCCGGCCCACGCTCCGCTCAGCCTTCCAGCTCCTCGCGCCGACATGTGTCATTACCTTCAGCACAAAGAGCATTCGGAAAAGTAGGCCCCGTGGTTGCTCTCCGTCTGCCTCTTTCCTCTGTCTTCCTTTTCTCTTTCTATCTCCTCTGTCTCTCCCATCCTCTTTCTCTTTCTCCTTTACTTGCCCTCCTCCCTCCTACCACCCTCCATCCTCCCCCATCCATCCATCCTTCCTCCTCTCCCTCTTCCTTCCTCCCCTTCCCTTCCTCATCTCAAACAATATCTCCCCTCCCAGACCGAATCTCTGTCCGTCACTCCCTCCCTCTTCCTCCCCCGTCCACCCGATTCCCCGAACTCCCACCACCACCACCACTTACCCGGGCGCCCTCCCTCCCCCCCCCCCCCACTAAGCCGAGCTGCAGGTCCTCCCGAGAAGCCTCCCACAACACGGCAGACATTCGGAACACGGACGGGGTACAGTTACCGTCCACGGGTGAAGGGGTCACATCCCGTCACGCCTTGCTCCCCCAGTGGCGCTCCAGGCAGGGAGGGAGACACCGGGGGTCGGCCACCGGGGGAACCGAGGAAACCCCTGGGGAAGGGATCCGGAGGGAGGGAAGGCCGCCTTTCACAATGGGCGTGATAATCGTTTATTGTGTCTATAAGCATGTGCGTGGAAGAAAGGTAGGAGGGGAGGCATGGAGAGAGAGAAGAGAGAGAGAGAGAGAGAGAGAGAGAAAGAAGAGAAAAAGAGAGAAAGAGAAAAAAGAGAAAAAAAGAGAGAGAAAGAGACAGACAGACAGACAGACAGATTCATCAATCACAACTCGAGCGCCCGCAAGAGGGAGCGCTGCGGGCGTGGTGCTCCCGGCAGGTGCCCGCCCCCGCCTTCCCCGCAGTCGGCAGGCGCTCAACCTCGTCTGCGTCACAGTTATCCACGCCGTCACCAGACCCCCCCCCCCCGCCACCCCTACCCCCGGCTCCCCCGCCACCGCTAACTTCATTCTTCCCGATTCTCTTCAATGACCTTCCTACTTCTTCTCCCCCCTACCCCCAACTCACACTCGCCTCCTTCCCACCCATAGAGATGAAAAGACTTTCTCCTTTCCCTCACTTTCTTTTCTCTTCCTCCTTTCCCTCACTCCCCTCCCTCACTCATTCTCTTCCTCCTTCCATCACTCTTTCTTTCCTCACTTTCCCCCAACCTTCTCTTCCTCCTTTCCCTCACTCCTTCTCTTCTTGCCTTCCCTTTTCCTTATTTCTTTCCTTCCCTAAATACTCCCACTTTCTTTCTATTCTGCCTTTCTTTCACTCCTTTTCTTCCCTCCTCCTTTCCTCATTTCCCTATATCCCTTTCCTAACTTTCTTTTCTCTCCTCCTTCCTCTCATTCCTTTTCTTCCCTAACCCTTTTCCTTCTTCCCCTCCTTTCTAACCCCCTCACGTTCTCTTCTCCCCTTACTCCTCTTCCCCCCACCCCTTTCCTTCTTTCACTCCTTTCCTAAAATCATCCTCCTACCTTTCCTTTCTCTTCCTCTTTTCTCTCCCTCCTCTTCTTCTCGCCTCCCCCTTTCCCTCTCCCCCTCCTTCCCGACCCCACGGCAGGGACAACAACCCACCCTCTTACCACCATCTCCCTCGGCTCCGCCACTTTCCCACGCCCCCCGCTTCCTTCCCACGCTCTCCGCCGCCGACGCCGACGACAACGACAACGACTTCCGCCTCTGCTCTCGCCACCGGCCCTACCATCCCCCTCCCCCTCCCTTCCTCTCCCTTCTTCTCTTCCTCTTCTTCTCTTCTCCTCCCCACTCCTCTCCTACTCTTCTCCTTCTCTACCTTCCCTTCCCTTCCTTCCCTGCTCCCCCTCTCCCTCCCCTCCCCCACTCATCTCCCTTCCCTTCCCTTCCTTTTTCCTCCCCACTCCTCTCCCTTCCCTTCTCCTCCTTCCCCACCCTTCTCCTCTCCTCTCCCTTCCCTTCCCCCTCTCTCACTCCCTCCCACCTCCTCCGCATCTCCCCTCTCCCCCTCTCCCCACCCTCCTCCGTCACCCCCCTCCCCCCGCCGCTGCACCGCTGTCGATCCCCTCCCGTTCAGCCGCTGTTCGTACGCCAACATCCGTTCGCTAAAGGGGCCAGTGGAGATGGCGGGGGTGGGGGTGGGGGTGGGGGGAGTCACATGGCTAAGAGGGGGGAGGAGAGAAGGGAGGGGATGCCTGGGGTGGGGTGTGATGGTGGGGGGGAGCTTTCGTCTTGGTGGCTCTTCTCACGCTTCTTGACCTCCCTTGTTTTCCTATCTGCCTGACCGCCCTCTGTCTGTCTGTCTGTCTGTCTGCTTGTCTGCTTGTCTGTCTGTCTGTCTGTCTGTCTGTCTGTCTGTCTCTGTCTGTCTGCTGCGGCCGACCAGTACCGTCGATGGTGCTGGTGATAGTGTTAGCGGCGAGTCCTCCCCCCCTACCCCCCCATCCCACCCTACCCCCTTCCAGCTCCCTCTCGCCGCCCCCGCGCCGCCGCCAACCCCGCCCCCGCCCCCGCGATGCCGCTACACATCGCCACACACAACAATGCAGGACTTTCACGGGAAACACCATCGCATCGCACAAAAACGACAACGGCCAGGAAACGCATCCAGCCACGCTTGGGGGACGCTCCATACGCCCTGGGAAGCGCAACGGGGGGAGGAGGGAGGAGGGAGGAGGGAGGGAGAAGGAGGGAGGGAGAGAGGGAGGGAGAGGGAGAGGGAGAGGGAGAGGGAGAGGGAGAGGGAGGGGAGAGGGAGGGAGAGAGGAGAGACAGAGACAGAGACAGAGACAGAGAGAGAGAGAGAGAGAGAGGAGAGAGAGAGAGAGAGAGAGAGAGAGAGAGAGAGAGAGAGAGAGAGAGAGAGAGACAGAGAGACAGACAGACAGACAGACAGACAGAGACAGAGAGAGAGAGACAAAGAGAAAGAATGAGAGAGAGTAGGAAAAAAAAAGATAGAGAGAAAGACAGCAAAACAAAGAAAAATAAAATCAGAGAAAGCGAAAGAGAAAGACACAAAAAATACGAAAGAGAGAGGAGAGAATTAGCGAAGGGGAGAGCGAGACACCAGACGGGCAGGTAGGTCGCCGGTGACGCCCCCTGCACCCTCGAACAGGTGGGGGGGCATCCAGCCATGAGAAATCAGTCACTGACCACAGAGCAAGCGTGGCACAGAACGACGAAAGAGAAGAACAGGAGGGGATGCAGAATGACACAGGAGAAGAATAGGAGGAGACATAGAAGACAAGAAGAAGAAGAGAAGAAGAAAGAAAGGGCACAAAAGAACAGTCAGTAGAAGTATAGTATAAAAATACGAGAACAAAAATCGAGAAGAAAAAAAATCAAGAAACACAATAATTATTTTAAAATACGAACTTAAAAATAACAGTGGAGAACCAAATACAAAATGATGAATAACATCTTCCCCCCCCTTTTCATCACCATATCTGTGTGTGTGTGTGTGTGTGTGTGTGTGTGTGTGTGTGTGTGTGTGTGTGTGTGTGTGTGTGTGTGTGTGTGTGTGTGTGTGTGTGTGTGTGGGTGTGTGCGTGCGTGTGCGTGCGTGCGCGTGCGTGCGTGCGTGCGTGTGCGTGTTGCGTGCGTGCCGTGTGTGTGTGTTACAAGTAAAAAAAAAATCTCCATTTAAAAAACAACAACGACGACGACGAAGACGACAGCAAAAATCAATAGAAGACCAGCAACAACAACAAACGCCACCACCCCCACCCCCACCACCCCCCAACCCCACCAAACAGCACACAGCAGGGCGCGGGTATCGAATTCGGTGCCGCGCGACGAGTTTCCCCGCGCCGGCAGCGAAAAGCAAGGGTTCGAGACGGAGGAGGAGGCGGCGACGGAGACGCCGACGGAGAGCTGACGGCGACGGCGAAGTGACGGGACGGCGACGGAGAGCTGACGGCGACGGCGAAGGCGACGGAGAGCTGACGGCGACGGCGAAGGTGACGGAGACGGCGACGGAGGGGTGGCTGCGACGTGGTGGCGATGGTGACGGTATGCGCTAATTGTGTTAACTAGTGGTATCGGTGGTGGTGGTGGTATTGACGCGGCGTCGGCAATGGTGTTCGGTGTGGCACTGGTATAGTGTTGATGGATTTGGTATAGTGGTAGTGAAGTAGATCTAATGGTGCTGGTATAGCGATTGTACGGTTGGTATAGTACCAGTTGTAGTGTCCTGAACACGAGGATTTCCAAGGCAGATAGACCAAGAACGTAAACGCCAAATAAATGAGAAAAAAGGAAAAAAAAAGAAGACATGAAAGTAAGGCGTACGATGGAAATGATAGAAAACAAAGATAACAAAGAAAAAGAAAAACTAAGAAAACAGTAGAGCATATGACGGACAAGTGACAAAGAGACACAATGACCACATAACTTTTTTTTTTAATCTATAAATTATCAAACTAAACTAAACTATCATTCATTATAAATCATTAAACTAAATCATCATCTACTATCGTAAATTATCTAACTAAATCGTCACAAATCATTTAGCTAAACTATCACTCATTATAAATCATTTCATCATTTAAATTATTAATAAACTATCATTCATTATAAATCTTCATTCATTAAAATTATAAATTAAACTATCATTCATATGAATCATTCAATTATAAATTATCAAACTAAAACTACCATCATTCATTCATTCATTATAAATTATTAAACTAAACCATCATTCATAAATCACCCAACCATCCTCTACCATAAACTAAACTATATTTCCTCACAAATCATTAAACCTAAACATTTCACTATAGACAAGCAAATGAGAAGAAAAAACACGAGGAAGAAATACCAGCGGGAGAGCGAAACGACAAGGAAAAATTAAATAACAAAACAAAAAAATGCGACAAAAAACCCCGAAACGACAAGGAAAATTTAAATAAACAAAAAAAATGCGACAAAAACCCCGAAACGACAAGGAAAAATTAAAAAAAAAAAAAATGCGACAAAAACCCTGACCCTTTGCAATAATACCTTCGCATATAACTCAGGAAGGACGACGAGCGTAAAATATTCCACCAACAAAAAACTAAGAAAAACAAACAAACATGAAAGTCGTTGGCGTTAAGGTGAACATCTGGAAGTATTTCAGACAATTATCTTTTTTATGTTTTATTTACATAATATATTCGCGGACACACGAGAGACGACAGAGACAGACAGACAGAAATAGAAATAACCAGAGAAGACAAGCAACTCTCATCCGACGAACAAATAACAGTAAAATTAAAAATAAAAAACACAAAAAAACGGTGCAAATAACAGAATGACCAATAAAAAAAATGGCACGACGGCGATAACAAACTAAGACAGCAAAGTAACGGTGAAAGAAGTCAACAAAAGAGACCGGCGCCGAAGTGGAGCATCTGATCGCCAGCCCGAGCGTCCGGAGAGGAGAGGGGGAAGAGGAGAGAGAAAAGAGAAGAGAGGGAGAGAGAGAAAAGGAGGGAAAGGCAGAACAGAGATGAAGGGCGAGAGGAGAGAGAAAAGAGAAGGACAGGGAGAGAGAGAAAATGAGGGGAAGACAGAAACAGAGATGAAGGGCGAAAGGAGAGGAGGAAGAGGAGAAAGAAAAGAGAAGGAAGAGAGAGAGAAAGGAGAGAAAGGCAGAAAAGAGATAGGCGAGAGGAGAGGGGGGAAGAGGAGAAAGAAAAGAGAGAGAGGGAGGAGAGAAAATGAGGAAAAGGAAGACAGAGATGAAGGGCGAGAGGAGAGGGGGAAGAGGAGAAAGAAAAGAGAAGAGAGGGAGAGAGAGAAAAGGAGGGAAAGGCAGAACAGAGATGAAGGGCGAGAGGAGAGGGGGAAGAGAAGGAAAGAAAAGAAGAGGGGAGGAGAGAAATTGATGAAAAGAAAAGAGATGAAGGGGGGGATGGAAGAGAAAGAAAAGAGGATGAAAGAGAGAAAAAAGAGAGGATGGAAGAGAGAGAAGGAAGATGGAAGAGAGGAAGAAGTGCAGTGTATACGATAAGAAGGAAAGAACGGGAGGATAAGGGAAAGAAAGGAGAGAAACACAAAGGAGGCAAAATTCCCGAACGTCAAAGAAAAGACAAATTAGAAAATAATAATAATAACAATCTTCTTATCAAAAAGAACAGGATAGCGAGAGAAACGAAACGAAGGCGAAAACAACACAAACACACACGCGAAAGGGAGAGAAAAGGAAAAGAAAGAGAAGAAGTAGTAAGAAGAGGCAAGAAAAGAGCGACAAGAAGAGAGGAGACCCGTGGACAGGGGCCCTCCCCCCCCCGACGCCTCCCGCCCGCATCCAGCTACCGTAAGAATCCACGTAAAGCTACCTTGTATGGCTTTCAATGGGAGGGGGGAGGGTGGGGAGAGGTAGATGGGAGGGGGGAGACGGCAGGTTGGGGAAGGTGGGGAAGGCAAGTGGGGAGAAGGTAGACAGGAGGGAGGAGAGGGAGAGAAGGGAGACGGGGAGGGGGATGGGGGAGGAGGTAGACGGAGGGTGAAGGGAGGAGGTAGACGGGGGGAGAAGGGAGGAGGTAGACGGGGAGGGAGAGAAGGGAGACGGGGGGGGAGAAGAAGGGAGACGGGGGGGGGAGAAGGCAGAGGGTAGGAGGAGGAGGGACACAGAGGGAGGAGAAAGGGGCATAGAGGAAGGGGTTTGATAAGAAAGGAGGAAGGGCGATTCACGACACCTCTATTTCTATTTCCGTATACATTCCACCTCCTGCTCTTGCTTTACTTAAATTTAATTGGCCATTGACTCGTCTTCATTCTCATTATTTTTGTGTTATTTACATCTCCACCCTTTCTCCTTTCCCTTTCACTCTCCTCTCATCCTCCTCCCCTTCCATTTCCCTTTCCTTCTTCAATTCCCTTCCCTCTTCCTTCCCTCTCCCTTCCTTTTTTCTCTCCCCTTCCCCTTCCCCTCTCCTCCGCCCCCTTGCTTTCTTTCTCCCTTCCCCGTTCTCCTTCGTGGAACCGAGGGGATGAGCACCCAAACTCCCGTCCCCCCCCCCGCCCCCCCCCCCACCCTCGCCGCTCTCCCTCCCCGTCTTATAATGAGTCACTTGAAACCTGTTTCTCGTACGAGGGAAACCTTGCACGTGCATGCAAGCAAGCATGCATTACATACACATGGATGTATACATGGTTATCACCGCACTCTTTGTTTCTTCGCACGCCTGCCTCTGTCTTCCACGGCATGTCTTGCCTTGTACGTCTGTACTCTGCCGATCTGTCTATATGTGTGCGTGTGCATGGGTGTGTGCAAGTGTGTATGTGTGCATGTGCAAGTGTGTGCGTGCGCGTGTAAGTGTAAGTGTGCAGGTGTGCGTGCGCAGGTGTGCATATGCGTGAGCAGATAAACCACCCCACAAACACAAACTCCAATACTCGCCCATTTACCTCCGTGCTAAGCCTACCCCCGACACGTGAATCCGAGGCCTACTCCTCCCCGCACTCACGCCGGAGGAGGAGGAGGAGGAGGAGGAGGAGGAGCGAAGAGGAGAGGAGGAGGGGAGGGAGGAGGAGGAGGGGAGGTGAGGAGGAGGGGAGATGGAGGATAGAGGAGGGAAAAGGGGTAGGAGGGGGAGGAGAGGAGTGAGGAGGAGGTAGGAGGAGGCTAGGAGGCAAGGATTAGGAGGAGGAAGAGGTAAGTGAGGAAGAGGTTAGAGCGAGTAAGTGCAGCATGGGTAGGAGTTCGCGGGGACGAGGGAGGCGAGTGCAGATGATCAGGAGGGGAGAGATCGAGTGAAGGTAGAGAGGAGAGGAAGGAGGGAGAAGGAGAAGGAGAAAAGAAAGAAGGAGAAGGAGAAAGGAGAAGTGAGAAGGAGAAGGAGAAGGAAGGGAGAGGGAGACAGGTGGGAGAGGGGAGAGGGAGAGGGAGAGGGGAGGAACAGAAGAGAAGGAAGAGGGAGAAAGAAGAAGGAGAAGAAGGAGAAGGAGAAGGAGATAAGAGATAGGAGAAGGAGAAACAAGGAGGGAGAGGAGAGGAGAGGGAGAGGGAAGGAGAGGAGAGGAGAGGAGAGAAGGGAAGGAGGGAAGAGAGGAGAGGAAGAGAGGAGGTGGAGGGAGAGAGAGAGAGAGAGGAGAGGAGGAGGAGGGAGAGGAGAGAGGAGGAGGCAGGAGGAGAGCGAGCGAAGCCCGGCGAGGGTCGTCTCGCTCTTCCAGGATCTTGCAGACGACTTCGCTTCCCTCACCCGGCGGGCGGCAGCGATCGGCAGACAGCCTTTTATGCAAAGCAGATGGGGAGAGCCAAGTTCCTCTCGTCTCTGTGTCTGTCTGTCTGTCTCTGTCTGCTCTGTCTGTCTGTCTGTCTGTCTGTGTCTGTGTGTCTGTCTCGTCTGTCTGTCTGTTGTCTGTCTGTCTGTCTGTGTCTGTCTGTTCTGTCTCGTCATCTGTATCTGTTTCTGTCTGTCTCTGTGTCGTGTCTGTGTCTGTGTCTGTCTGTCTCTGTGTCTACACCTCTCTTTTTTCTTGCTCATTTCCTATCTTTCTCTTGATCTCTATCCCTACCATTCACACTCCCTCGCTTGGCTCCTTCCTCTATTCTTAGAATCTAATTATCTCACTTCCTCAATCTCACCGGTAATCGTTAATGTCTCCACTCCCTGTAAGGATAAGTGAACAAACAAATGACTAATTAAATAAACAAATAAAAAATAAACATGGGAAAAGGAAGAAGGAAGTGGAATCGAGGAGATAGTGAAAAAAGGATAGACGAGAGGAGTGAGGGAAGGGGAGGGAGAGGAGGAGAAGACAAGAGAAGGGAGACAAGAAGACAAGGGAAGGAAGGGAGAGATGAGGGGAAGAGGATGAAGGGAGAGAGGTGAGGGGAAAGAAAGGAAGACAGGGAAGGAGGGAAGGGGGAAGGGAGAGACGAGGAGGGGAAAGAAAGGAAAGGAGAGAGAGCTGGGGAAGGGAAGGAAGAGAGAGAGAGAGAGGAGAAGGGGAAGGAAGGAGGGGGAGGGGAGCAAGGGAAAGAAGGGAGACCAAGAGGGGAAGAAAAGGGAGGGAGAGAGAGCTGGGGAAGGGAAGAAGGGGAGAGAGAGAGAGGGGGGGAAGGAAAAGACGGGATATAGAAAAATAGAAGTGAGAAAAAGGAGAGAGAATA
The DNA here is from genome assembly GCF_003789085.1 of Penaeus vannamei. Lineage (NCBI taxonomy): Eukaryota > Metazoa > Arthropoda > Malacostraca > Decapoda > Penaeidae > Penaeus > Penaeus vannamei. The sequence continues at coordinate 70,248 of NW_020869614.1, read as the reverse complement.
GAGGAGGGGAAGAGAAAAAAAGGAGAGAGAAAAGGAAAGGGGAGAACAAGGACGAAGGAGGAGAGGGAGAAAGGAAGGAAGGGAAGAGGAGAAGACGAAGGAGAAAGGGGAACTCGAGAGACGGCGAAGTTCAGACGTGACCACATTCCAGAAGGATCAAGGGCACCTGCATCTCATGACTTACTTTGACTCTTCTGCGGAGTTCCCCGGAGCCGGAGGGCGGGAGAGGAAGAGAGGCGAGAGTGGGAGGAGGGAGAGGGAGGGAGAGAGAGAGAGGGGGGAGAGAAGGGAGGGAGAAGAGAGGGGGAGGAGGGGAGAGAGAGAGGGGGAGAGAGAGGGAGAGGGGAGAGGGAGAGGGAGAGGAGAGGAAGAGAGAGAGAGAAAGAGAGAGAGAGAAGAGAGAAGAGAGAGAGAGAGAGAGAGAGAGAGAGAGAGAGAGAGAGAGAGAGAGAGAGAGAGAGAGAGAGAGAGAGAGAGAGAGAGAGAGAGAGAGGAGGGGAGGGAGAAAGAAAGCCAAAAAAAAAAATAGTGAGTGAGTGAGTGAGTAAGACAGAGACAAAAATAAAAGAATCCTTAAAAAAAGGGAAACTCAATTCAGTCATCAAAACCTCCCTCGAATCCCACTCCCCCAACCAACAGCCCGCCAACCCAACCTCCAACCATACACAGAGAGCGACTCAATTCAAGCAAATCAACCAACCGCAACCGTCCCCCGACGTACTGAACCCTCATTCCCTCCTTCGACCCCACCTCCCGCCGTCACAACCCCGTGTTTTCCTCCGAGTCTGCGGTGAAGTCCTGGCGACGGGAATGCACTTGCACACCGAGCCGGAAGCCATGCAACGAGGAAGCTGTTGCAGAGATGGGCGGATACGGAGAGTGGGGGTTCGTGGGTGGGGTGGGGGGTGGGGGGGGGGGGGTCTAAATGCATTTCTCAGTTCGAGACAGAAGGAAGTAGAGGATGGGAGCGGGAAGGGTAGAGAGAAAGGGAGAGGGAGATGAGGAGGGAGAGGGAGATGAGGAGGGAGAAGGAGATAAAGAGATGAGGAGGGAGAAGGGGATAAAGGAGATGAGGAGGGAGAAGGAGATCAGGGGATTCACAGGGAGGGGGTGGAGAAGGAGAAAGGAGGAAAATAGAAAGGGAGAGAGGAAAGGAAGGAGATAGGGAGAGAAAGGGAAGGGAAGGGAAGAGAAAGGGAGAGAGGCAAGGAAAAGAGAGAGGAGAGAGAGAGAGAGAGAGAGAGAGAGAGAGAGAGAGAGAGAGAGAGAGAGAGAGAGAGAGAGAGAGAGAGAGAGAGAGAGAGAGAGAGAGAGAGGAAGGAAGAGAGAGAGAGAGATAGGGAAAGAGATAAATTTTCAAAATGAATTCGGACCGGTCGGAGAGGAGACAAGGGTTTGCAGAATGGGGGGCGGGGGGCGGGGCGGGGTTCCAGGATTTCTCAATTCGCGATTCCTGGAGCGACGGGCGTGGCCCCTGCCTGCACAAAGCGCTTGCCACACAGCCTTGGTCACGGCGGTAAACAAATTAAAGCTCCCATTATCTCCGGCTCCATCCGTCTCCGCCTCAGCCTCCTTCCTCCCCTCATCTCACGTACCTTGTTCAAGCGGAAGTCCTGCTGATACAACGACGGCATGGTGGCGGAGTCAGCGCTGACGCCGCGCCAGGGGTCAGCCTCGCGGGCGAAGGCGGCGCCCAAGGCGGTTCCAGAGCCAAAGGGGAGCCGCGGAGTCGGAGTCCAGTGCCTCCGCCGTCGGAGATGACTAAGAGCGGCACTGCTATCACCGGAAGAGCCACGGAGGCACTGCTATCGCCGCGAGAGCCACAAGCGGAGCCAGACAGCCACTCGAAGTATCACCGTCGAGAGTCCCGACTGCGAGAGTGCCAGCGTTGTGGCAGAGGCGAGGGGGCACTGCGATGCCACACTCATGCAAGCGGCCGGACGAGTAGCCTTAACATTTCTCTCGCAGCGCCTCACCTTCTGCAACTGTTGCTCTTGCTGTTGCTGCCAACGCGTCGTGCAACCCTGGACGCTTTGCCCTCAGTCATAGTAAGTCCAGGAACGGCAACTCCGCGCTCGCTCCCACGCCACTTCCAGGTAACAGATCAATTACGTTTTTATCAATAACTGTAAAGATTTCTTTTTTCTCAGACCAGCTGGAACCTCAAGGTTGGAACACTTTCGACTTATCTCGCTTTTTTCCATCTTAATTCTATTTTTCTTTTTGTTTCCCTTCTCCCGCCAAGGAAGGACCTCAAGCAACGGACGGCGGCGGCGGCGGCGGCGGCGCGCCTCCGGAGGGACAAGGCACGAGCCCGCACGACCTTCGCCCGCACGCGCGCCGGCACACCACTTCCAGGCCCTGAGGGAACGCGCTGTAACGGTGCTGCGGCGACGAAGGAAAGGGAAGGAGGGGGGAGGGGAGGGGAGGGGAGGGGGAAGGGAAGGGAGGGAAGGGAAGGGAAGAAGGAAGGGAAGGGAAGAAAGGAAAGGGAAGGGAGGGAAGGGAAGGGAAGGGAAGGGAAGGGAAGGGAAGGGAAGTGGGAGGAGAAAAGAAAAGGAGAATCGTGGAAGGAGAAAGGAAAAGAATATAAGAAAGGAAGAAATGGAAGGGGAAAGGCAGGTTGTAAAAAAAAAAAAAGGAAGAGGAACTGAAGAAGGATAAACGAAAGAAAGGAGAAGGGAAGGGAAAACAGAAAGGGGGGGAGGGCGGAAAGGAGGAGTGGGAGGGCTAGTTCCGGGTATGGAGGGGCGGGGAGGGGGAGAGGGAGGGACAGCAGACGCCTGGGTGGTCGGGCACGGGTTCCGGGTGCGGGAAATGGACACAAAACCGATCCTTTCGCTGCTTCTCAAAATACTCAACTCAAAAACACTCGCGTCATCTGGTATTTAAAAAAAAATCTTTATGCACATAACAATGTATTAAGAAAACAAAAGGAAAGAAAGAGAAAGAGAAAAAGAAAAATACAGGAAAAGGAGAGAAGCAAGGAGAGAAAGAAAGAGAAATAAAGATAAAAAGGAAAAAAAGTAAAAAAAACGAAAGGAAGAAAAAGACAAGAGAAAAGAGAAAGAAAAAGAAACAAAGAAAAGGAAAAAACATCCAAACAGAAAGCGAGAGAAAACAATCAAAATAAAGAGAAAAGAAAGAGAAACAATCGAAATCGAGAAAGAAAGAGGAAGAAAGAGAAAACACTCGAAATAGAGAGAGAAAGCAAGAGAAACCAACCGAAATCTAGAGAGAGAAAGAACGAAAGAAGGAAGCGAGACAAACATCCCCCCAGCAGGCAAAAAAAACCCGCTCGTCCCCAGCGTCCTCCTGAAGGCGGGTCAGCGCGAAGCCCCACCGATTCAAGCCCGGAGAGGGAGAGGGGGAGGGGGAGAGGGAGGAGGGAAGGGAGGGGAGGGAGGGAGGGAGGGGGAGGGAGGGAGGGAGGGAGGGAGGGAGGGAGGGAGCGAGGAGCGAGCGAGAGAGAGAAAGCGAGCGAAGAGAGAGAGAGAGAGAGAGAGAGAGAGAGAGAGAGAGAGAGAGAGAGAGAGAGAGAGAGAGAGAGAGAAGAGAGAGGAGAGAGAGAGAGAAAGAAAAGAGAGAGAAGAGAAAGAGAAAGAGAGAAGAGAAAGAGAAAGAGAAGAGAAGAGAGAGGAAGAGAAGAGAAGAGAAAGAGAAGAGAAGAGAAGAGAAGAGAAGAGAGAGAGAGAAGAGAAGAGAAGAGAAGAGAAGAGAAGAGAAGAGAAGAGAAGAGAAGAAAAGAGAAAGAGAAAGAGAAGAGAAAAGAGAGAAAGAGAAGAGAGAAAGAGAGGAGGAGAGGAGAGAGAGAGAGACCCACGCAGATGAATATTCATGGCCTCTCCCACGTTCCCGGTGGCTCCGATGCTTAACAAGGAGGAGGCAACGCAGGGGGGAAGGGGTCGGAGAGGGTAGGAGGGGTAGGGGGGAGGAAGGGGGGGGAGCAGATTGAGATTGAGAGGGAATAAGGAAGGGGGTAGAGAAGAAGGGTACGGAGGAGGAAGGGTGTAAGAAAGAGGGGGGGAGTAGGGGAGAGAAGGGAGGAAGAGGAGGAGAGGAAGGGGAGTTAGAGAGAAGGAGGGGGGATGAGGAGTGAGAAGTGAAGGGGAGAAGGAGGGGAGAGAAATCAGGAAGGAGAAAGAGAAGGAGGAAGGGAAAAGAATGATGAGTAAAGAGAGAAGAGGAGTAAAGAGGAGGAGAGACAGAAGGGGAGCGGGAAAGGGAAGCCGAGGAGGGGAGAGGATGGGAGAGAAAGAGAGGGGAGGGAGGGAGAGAAAGAGTGGGGTGGATGGGATCGAAAAGCCAAGAGGACGGCGTCTCCAACCTCTCTTCCTTAACCCCAACCCTTCCTCTGCTCCTTTCTTTTAATCTCTCTCTCTCTCTCTCTCTCTCTCTCTCTCTCTCTCTCTCTCTCTCTCTCTCTTCTCTCTCTCTCTCTCTCTCTCTCTCTCTCTCTCTCTCTCTCTCTCTCCTCTCAAACAGTTTCGTCTTCTCCTCCTCTCCCCTCCCTTTCCTCCTACCTACTTGCTTCCCCTCTCCCCCCCTCCTCCCCCCCCCCCAATATCCGACAAAACAATAATTCGTCGCGAATAACCTCAATATTTGTACTCGGGGGGGGGGGGCAGTATGGTCTTACGCAAGGGATACGAGAGGGAGAGGGAGAGGGAGGAAAGAGAGAAAGAGGAGAGAGGGAGAAATGGAGAAGGGAGAAAGGAAATGGGAGGGGAGGGAGGGAGGGAGGAGAAGAGGGGGAGGGATGGAGAGGGGAGGAGAGGAGAAGAGGAGAGAGAGAGAGAGAGAGAGAGAGAGAGAGAGAGAGAGAGAGAGAGAGAGAGAGAGAGAGAGAGAGAGAGAGAGAGAGAGAGAGAGAGAGAGAGAAAAAATCAAAGCAAGCAGCAGCAGAAGAAAAAGAAGAAAACAAAGAAAAAGAAGAACAACAATAACAAAAAAAAATAATAAAAGAAAAGAAGAGGAAACAACAACAACAAAACAAAGAAAAAGAAGAACAAACAATAAAAAAAATAAATAAAATAAAAGAAAAGAAGAGGAAAAACAACAACAAACAGAGCAACACCACCGAGAACAACCACTCCTTATGCAACGATCCGATCCCCTTCCCCCGACCTGCCTGCCTGCCTGCACGCGCGGCCCTTGAGACACTTGAGCCGGCATGACACTCGCCGGCACCGTGACAGCATTTCCTGCCAACAATAGCTGATCCAAGAGAAGAAAGACATAGCGGCAAAAAAATAAATAAATACATAAAATAAATAAATAAATAATATATATGACGCTAAAAAGGCAAATCCAATAAAAATAAATAGCGACAACGAAAAAAGATATAGATATAAATAACATGTCAAAAACACATGAGAAAAATTACAAAACGAGTCTACATAACCAAGACAAAAAGAAACCGATTAAGAAAATGAACAAACACCCAAACGTCACCCCCCCCCCACCTCCACCCCCAAGAAAGCTAACAAATTAACAAAAAAATAAAAATAAATAACACACAAACACAAAAACACACCAAAATACCAATAACTACACACAAAAAATCCGAAAGTCAATCCCTTCCACCCAAAACAAGCAAACCAAAACATTCAAACAATCAAACAAAAATAAAGCAATCAAAACACAAACAAGAAATCAAAAACAACAACACAAAAACAAGCCTCCCCCAAAAGAACTAAAGAAAAAATCCCTCCCTCCTTCCCTGAGCACGTGCGTCTCCAACCCCCGTCCCCGCCCCCCCCCCCCGACGCCGGCCCATACGCACAGGCGCGGCGTCACTCCCCTTCCAACGCCCCGATAAACGCCCCAAGGTCTGCTGCGACTTGAAGCCTGGTGGTAATAATGAGTTCGTGTCCGGCGTGTGTGGAGGGAAGGTGGGTGGTTGGGGACGGGCGAGGGCGAGAGGGGAGGGGAGGGGAGGGGGAGGGGGAAGTGAGGGAAAGGTAGGGGAAGATAAATATTATATATATATGTATATATTATAATATATATATATAATATATATATATGATGAAGAGAGAGAGAGCAGACGATGAGAGAGAGAGAGAGAGAGAAAGAGAGAGAGAGAGGAGAGAGAGAGCGAGAGAGAGAGAGAGAGAGAGAGTAGAGAGAGAGGAAGGAGCCGTGTGATCGGGTGTTTGTGTGTTAGTGTATTATGTATGTGTACTTGTGCGTGTGTGCATATAAAAATGTAACCTTACCCATATTCTTTCCTTTACAAATCGATACTGACATAGGCACAGACGCGTATATAGAACAAAACGTTATAAAAGTATGAGTGTCCTTGCCCATGTATACACTATCATCACACAACACACACACACACACAACACACACACACAACACACACACATCCACAGCACAATCACACAGCACACACACACACGACACACACACGCGATCACGACGACACACATACACTACACACACACACACACGCGCGCGCGTACACAATCACACTTGATAACGACATCCTGTACACCCACCCTCCATGACGCTATCGTTATCGCTCTAATAAAACAAAATCCGACTAAAAGCTCCAACCACCGCCGCCCCCCTTTCCCCAACACTCTCCCATACTACCCCCTCTCCTCTTTACTTCTTTTCTCTCTCTCCTATCCGTTTCCTCTTCCTCTTCTTCCTCTCTCCCTCTTCTCTCTCTCCTCCGTTTCCTTCCCTTCTCTCCTCCTCTCCTCCTCCTCCACGTCTCCTCTCCTCTTTTCATCCTTTCTTCACCTAACCTCTCCATAGCACTCTATGACCCCAGTTCCTCTCCCTCCTTCGCGTTATAACTCACTATATCTTCATGGTCCCCTCCCCCCCCCCCTACCCATCCCTCCCCCTACCCCATCCCCTCCCCCCTCCTCTTTCTCCCTACGTTACCCACCCCCTACACCCTTTCCCACCTCCCGTCTTCCCCCATGTTTACCCCACCAAAAGCCTCCCCTTCTTGCCAAACACTCCATGGTCCCCTTTCCCTGTCACCCCTCCTCCCCCTATCCTTCCCCTCTTCCCCTCCTCCTCTCCATCCCATGTTCGCCAACTGCACTCATGTCGCCCTCTCCCTATCCTACCCCTCTACTCTCCCCCAACCACTTTCCCCCCCCTTTAATACTACCCCACTCCACCATGGTCTACCTCCCCACCCCACAGCACCCACACATACACCTCCTCCCTTCCCCCACCCCTCTTCCCTCCTACCCCCAGGCTCACCCCACCCCCACCCACACATCCACCCCACCCTTCCCCCCTCTTCCCCTCCTACCCCCCAGCCCCCACCCCACCCACACCCACAGCACCCCACCCTTCCCCACCCCATTTCCCTCCGTACCCCCACCCAAACCCCACACATCCACCCCAACCCCTTCCCCTCCAACCCTCCACCCCACCCTTCCCCACCCACCAAACCCCCCCCACCGCACCCCCCAACCCTCCCCTCCCCCCTCCCCCTCCCCTCCACCCCCAAAACCCTCTCCTCCCATGCAGGACGCAGCTCTTGCATGACATCCGACGACGTCCGCGACCGCCTTGCCCCCCCCCCCGCGCATGACAAGAGCGCCGGACGCACGCAGCAGCCACTGGCCGAGGCGTGACGAGGAAAAAAAGACGCGGCGATACAGAAAGAAAATTGCTTCGTCAAAACCGACCCGATCTAGATGCTGTACAAGGCTAACAATAGCGAGCAGACATAAATAAAAAATGAATGAATGAATGAATGAATAAATGTATATATAAATATATAACAATAAATAAATAAGATAAACAAAAACATACAAAAAACTAATAAAAAGATAAATAAATATGCATTTTCTTCCAAATAACCAAAGAGGTAAAACAATTGCCCAAATAAATAAACACAAATAGTCACACACACAAACAAACGAATAATTAAATAATCAAACAAATAAATGAAAATATAAATAACAAAATAAACAAATAAAAAACAGCAAAAAGTAAACAAAAGACCGAACCAATAACCATAAAAAACTCCAATAACATTACAAATAAAAAGAAAAAAAACAAACAAACAGAGAAAGGAACGAAAAAAAAAAAATAAAAAAATAACCGCCCGCCTGTTTAGTGCCATTAGTTGCCACGCAAAAAAAAAGTGCCACAATTTCGCAAGGCGACCAAGGGGCGTAAAACAGACACCCACTTTGATCTTGCACTCGCTCGAGACGCACGCATCCGGCATCCTGTACGTGCAAAGGACGCTGTGGCCAGACATAATGCGCTCCTGTATCCCTGCGCATGTTGCCTCACGAACGCCCCCCCCCCCCCCCGATTATGTGTGGTCTAAAAATACGTGCAGGTGCGTAGGCGCGCACGTATACATACATGGATGTGTAATAACTACAATGATTATGTTCAACAACACACATACACAGTTGTATATATATACATAATTCACTCATTCACTCACTTATTCACTTATTCACTCATTCACTCACTCGCTCTCACTCTCTCACACATCCACTCACACATTCACTCGCTCATTCACTCACTCACTCTCTCTACCTCACAAACATTCACTCGCTCACTCACTCATCACATCATACCAACCAAACACACCAAACCACATCGGCAGTCACCCCCACCCCCACACACCCCACATACACCCACCCCCCCCCTCCCCAGCCAGCCCCACGCAACACACGCACATTGACGCAACCCCCCCTCCCTCTCCCCCCTTCGCAAGCATCCAAAAATCACCCCTCCCCCCCCCCCCCCACCAGCAAGCAGCCCTGTCTCTTATCACGAGGAAGTCCCACAGACGCAGCGGCGGCGACCACCTCCTTAAAAGCCACAGATAAGCGTTATCGGGACGTCCCTCCGAACCACCAGAGGCCGCTCTCAGCAGGCCCCGGCGAAGGATCGAGTCAGATGCCCAGAAGGGGAAGAAAGGGGAGGGGAGGGAAGGGGAGGGGAGGGCACGATAGATAGGTGAGTCAGATGCCCAGAAGGGGAAGAAAAGGGGGGGGAGGGGGGAAGGGGAGGGGAGGGCACGGTAGATAGGTGACTCAGATGCCCAGAAGGGGAAGAAAAGGGGGGGGGGGGAGGGGAGGGGAAGGGAGGGCACGAATAGATAGGTGACTCAGATGCCCGAAAACCTGGGGTGGGGGGGGGAGGCCATGATAGATAGGTGACTCAGGTGCCCAAAATCCAGGGGAAGGAGGAAGATTACGAGAGACATTTTGTATCTTTCTTCATTCTTTTATGAAATGGGGGATTACGATAGATAATGACGAAACCCAAAAATCAGGGACAGGAAGGGAGTCCGATAAATAGGGATAAAAGACCGACCCATCTTATTCCTCGCACGTGTCCCCTAAAACATTCTCTCTTTTCCTCAAACATAATATCTTCTAAAACATTCCTTCCACTTAAACATCGAACACGAAAGAAAGAAAGAAAGAAAGAAAGGAAAACGCACGTCATTATATTCTCGACAGACCGATGGCCCTTCTCCCCCCCCTCCCCCTCCCCCTCCCCCTCCCCCTCCCCCTCCCCCCTCCCCCCTCCTGACGACAATCCGGAGGAGAGAGAAACTGCAAAAATCGTTGACTTTCTTTGGCTTTCTTGTCCTCCTCTTGCAAGTGCGCGGACCGTCGCCAAGTGGCCCGTGAAGTGGACGCGAAGCAAGTCATGTCCCTCTTCCGAGCCAAAAAAAGGAGGAGGAGGAGGAGGAAGGAGGAGTGGAGGAGAGAGAAGAGGAGGAGGGAGGAGAGGAGGAGAGGAGGAGGAGGAGGAGGAGGAGAGGAGGAGGAGAAGAGGAAAGGAGGAGGAGAGAGGAAAAGAAGAAAAGAAAAAAAAGAAGAAAAAAATGGAAAACAAAAAAGCAAAGCCCCCCCCCCTAAAAAAAAAGTCAAAATGCAATGCACGAGAGAGGGCAAAGGCAGAGAGAGGCAAGTCCAAGTCCAAGCCCAAGCCCAAGCACAAGCACACACGCACGCTGACTCATCCCTTCGCCCCACGAGAGAGCATGACCAGCCATCCATCTTGCGTGGCGCTCCCGTGTCACTGTGGGATGCCATTGTATTCACTTCGCCCCCACTTAATTAGCACTTGACCTGGACCTCTTCAACTGACACCCTTTCCCCTTCCCCCACCCTTCCCCCTCCCCCTTTCATCACCCTCTCCTCCCCCTTTGCACCACCCTCTCCCTCCGGTCTACAGACACATACCCTTCTCTTCCCTCATATCTTTCCTCTCCCTCATACCCCTCCCTCCCCACATACCCCTCCTTTCCCCATACCCTTCCCTTCCCAATACCCTCCCCTCCCCCTCATACCCTTCCTCCCCCTCATATCCTTCCCTCCCCCACATACCCTCCCCTCATACCCTTCCCTCCCTCACATACCCTTCCCTCCCCACATACCCTTCCCTCCCCCACATATCCCTCTCCCCTCACATACCATCCCATCCACCCCTCATACCCTTCCCCCCCTCATACCCTCCTTCCTAATCCTCCTCACCCCAACTCTTTAAATCCCCGATAACAATCTGTCTCCATCCTACGCCGCAACGAAAAGGACAGGGAAGGACGAATGAGAGGAGGGAGAAAGTAAATGATAAAGGGGCAGTGAGAGAGAGTTCAAGAGGAGGAGGAGAGACCCGAGAAGGAGGGAGATAAATAAGTGGCGAAAGCTTTGAGGATATGGGGGAGGGGGGGAGGAGGAAATCTGAAGAGACTGGGGGATCCGAGAGGGAGAGATAAAATGCGTGAAGACAGAGAGGAGACGAGAGGGAGAGGAGAGGGAGAGGAGAGGGAGAGAAGAGGGAGAGGGAGAAGGAGGAGAGGGAGTGAGTGAAAAAGAGGGAGAGGGTGAAGAAGAGAGGGAGAGGGAGAGGGAGAGAGTGAAAGGAGAGGAAGAGGGAGGAGAGGTAAAGAAGAGAGAGAGGGATGAAAGGGGAAAGTGGCAAGCGGGAAGAGGGATGTCGGAGGGAGAAGGGGGAAGAGGAAGGGAGAATGGAGGAGAACGAAGGGACAAGGGAGGAAGAATAATTGACAGAGAGGAGAGAAAAATAACAAAGGAGAGAGAACTGACACGAGAGGAAAGAGGAACGAGGAAGAAAACAGGAAACAAGTGGAGTTAAGAGGGAGGAGAGAAGAGGAAGCAAGAGGAGGAAGAAAACAGGAAACAAGTTGAGTACGGAAGAAGAGAGAGGAGAGAAGAGGAAGCAAAAGGAAAGGAGAAGAGAAGGAGAAGGAGGAAGGAGGAAGGAGGGAAGAGGGAGAGAGAAGAGAGAGTTCTGGCAAGGCCGCGCTGGGTAAGGAGATGCGTGCGGGGGTATTTAAAGCCACGGGCGACGTGATGCCCTTGCTCACTTACGCCTGGCGTTAAGCACGTGAAATGGTGTCATTGTCTATATATATGTGTGAGAGAATTTGAGTGTGTGCGTGTGCGTGTTTGTGTGTGCGAGTGTGCGTCGAGGGTAGGAGCTATTATTTACCCTGGCGTCTCTCTCTCTCTCTCTTCTCTCTCTCTCTCTCTCTCTCTCTCTCTCTCTCTCTCTCTCTCTCTCTCTCTCTCTCTCTCTCTCTCTCTCTCTCTCTCTCTCTTCACCCCTTTCCCCCACCTGTCTTTACCACTTCCCCCTACTCCTCCCCCCCTCTGACATTCTCTCAATCCACCTTTTTCCTTCTCCCCCTGTTTACTTTCATTCCTCGCCCTTCCTTCACTCCCCTTCCATATCCACAAACCCTTTCCCCTACCATTAACACCCCCTCCCCCCTCACACACACACACACACACACACACACACACACACACACACACACACACACACACACACACACACACACACACACACACACACACACACACACACACACACACACACACACACACCACACACACACACACGCACACACACACACACGCACACGCACACGCACACACACACACCACACACACAAACACACACACACACACACGCACACACACAAAGGGACCTGCGCGTCGTGGCTGGAATACCGAAGGGAAGGGAAGGTACACGATGCGCACCTTCACTAGAGACGCAACCAACCCATCACCCTGGACGATCCAGGCCCTTTCCCCTTCTCTCCTGTCTTCCTCTTCCTATTTTTACCTATTCTTCTTTCCTCTTCCTATTCCTATTCCTATTCCTTTTCCTCTTCCTATTCCTTTTCCTCTTCCTCCTTTATTCTTCCTTCCCCTTTTTCTTCTTCAAAGAGGAGAAAAGAAGATAAAAGAAAAGAAAAAAAAAAAGACAAGAAAAGGAAAAAAAATAAAAAAAGAAAAAGAAAAAAGAAAAGGCAAAGAAAAAGAAAAGGAAAAAAATAAATAAAACATCAACAGAAAGACTTCCCTGCCTCCTTTCCCTCCCTTCCCTCCCCTCCTCTCCCCCCCCTCGTCAAAGTCACCCTGATCCCACAACCCGCCCACAGCTCCTCCTACAACAAGCGCCCATTTCACCTCCTTCGACAACCACTGCCTTATACCTTACACACACACCAAGACGGTGCCAAAAAGATGCGTCCCCCCCCCTCCTCATTTCCCTCTTTATCCCTCTCCCATCACCGCTGCCTTTCTCTTTCTTCCTCTTTTCTTTTCTCCCATTCTTCTTCTTCTTCTTTCTTCTTTTCTTCTTTTCTTTCTTTTTCTTCTCTCTCTCTCTCTCTCTCTCTCTCTCTCTCTCTCTCTCTCTTCTCTCTCTCTCTCTCTCTCTCTCTCTCTCTCTCTCTCATCACCAACCCTTTGTCTTATTCCCCACCCTATTTCCCCTGCCCTATTTCCATTCCCCTCCCCCCTACTCCTTCAGCACTTCGCCCCCATTTCCTCCTTCCCCGGACGATTTCCACTTCTCCCCATTTTCTTCTCTCCCCATTTTCCTTCTCCTTCTCCCTTCCTTCAACCCCTCCCTCCGTTCCACCTCCCCCCCCCTCCCACTCCCTATTTACGACCCCACCTCCTTCCCTTATCCCCCCCTTCTGGCTACCCTCCCCCCCCTCCTGTTCCTCAACGATACACAGGCCCCGTTGCAGTATTGCCTTTCCTGTGGGTTCTCGCATTACGTCTGTGTGTGTGTGTGTGTGTGTGGTGTGTGTGTGTGTGTGTGTGTGTGTGTGTGTGTGTGTGTGTGTGTGTGTGGTGTGTGTGTGTGTGTGGTGTGTGTGTGCGTGCGTGCGTGCGTGTGTGCGTGTTGTGTGTGCGTGTGCGTGTGTGTGTGTGTGTGCGTGTGCGTGTGCGTGCCTGCGTTTGCGTGTGCGTGTATGCGTCAGTGTGTACCTGAGCGTGTGCACGGAGGAAAGAGGGTATCAAGAAGTTGAAATCGAAAAGGAGGAAGAGGAGCGTGTGCTGAAGCAGGAGGGCGAGCAGGTGAGCGGCGACGGCGGGCGGCGAAGTCGGAGTCGCCATAGGAGGCAGAGTCTCCATAGAGTCTCCAGCGTCTCCAAGAGCTCGCCATAGAGTCTCCAGAGTCGCCATAGAGTCTCCATAGTCGCCATAGAGTCTCCATAGAGTCTCTCCAAAGTCGCCATAGAGTCTCCAGTCTCCAGAGTCGCCATAGAGTCTCCAGAGTCGCCATAGAGTCTCCAGAGTCGCCCATAGAGTCTCCAGAGTCGCCATAGAGTCTCCAGAGTCGCCATAGAGTCTCCAGAGTCGCCATAGAGTCTCCATAGTCTCTCCAGAGTCGCCATAGTCTCTCCAGAGTCGCCATAGTCTCTCCATAGAGTCTCCATAGAATAGTTCCCATAGAGTCTCTCCATAGAGTCAACCACAGAGCCGCCACAGAGCCACAGAGCCCACAGAGGAGTACGTGAGCGAGGGGCTGCGACGACACGGTGAAATCCGGCCGTCATATGCCTCGGGACGCTCCAGCTTATCTCGCGTCCTTACCGAAGGCTTCTCTTATCGCCGCATTCCTGAAGACGAGATCACCAAGTATACAATACGAAAAAAAAAAAAAAAACAGAGAGATACTTAGACGACAATCAGCGCTTGGGCGGCAACGTACTGAAATAAAGCTTGATAAAAGAGAAAAAAAAAACGAGGCCACCGTGCCAGGTAACGCAAAAAAAAAAGAAAAAAAAGAAAAAAAAATCATAACAAAAACGACAATCCAAACTACTCCTAAACATAAATTAACCAGGAACATCCCTCCCCCGTCCCTCCTACCCGTCCCCTCCACGATTCCCCCTCCTCACTTCCCCCTCTCCTAACCCCCCCATCCCCTTAGACTCCCTCCATCCCTCCCTCCCCCCTCCCTTCCTCTCCTCCTCCCATCCCCCCTTCCTTTCCCCTCCCCCGTCCCCCTCCCTCCTCCATCCCCTTCCCCCTCCCCCTCCTTCCCCAACACTACCCCTCCCTCCTCCCTCCTCCCCCTCCCTCCCCCACCTCCCTCCTACCCTCCTACCTCTCCTCCCCTCCCTCCTCCCCTCCCTCCCCCCTACCCTCCTCCCCCTCCCCTCCCCCCTCCTCCCTCCTCCCTCCTCCCGCCAAATCTCGCGTGACGTCTCGGCTGTTATCGGCCAATCGCGCCGCCGAAGCCTCCGTCTCATCATCGCACGCCTTATCGCCTCAGAAGACTCGCCCGGAGCCATGGGAGGACCGAGGAGGAGGTGGACAGGAGAAGGAGGAGGAGGAGGAGAGGGAGGGAGGAGGAAGGAGGAGGAGGAGGAGGAGGAGAGAGGAGGAGGAGGGAGGAGAGGAGGAGGAGGAGGAGGAGAGAGAAGGAGGGAAGGGAGGAGGAAGGAGGAGGAAGAGGAAAAGAGGAAAAGGGGGAGGGGAGGAAAGAAGAAGAAGAGAAGAAGGAGAAGACAAGAAGAGGAAGGAGGTGGTTCCACTAACTTGTACTAAGAAACACAGTCCGACAGACCGATAGACAGCACTGAGCAGACAAGCAGACGGTCCAGTCAAAATCAGCAACGAAGTAAAGTGGGAGGGAGCCAAGGGGCGCGGGCGTGAGATCCCAGTGCTTTCTCTCCCTCTCTTTCTTCCCCTCGCCCTCTTTTTCTCCTTCTCCCTCTCCTTTTCCCTCCACATCATCCCTCTCCATCTCCTTTTCCTTCTCCTTCTCCCCCCTCCCTCTCCCTCTCCCTCTCCCTCTCCCTCCTTCTCCCTCTCCCTCTCCTTCCCTCTCCCTCTCCCTCTCCTTCTACCTCTCCCTCTCCCTCTCCTCCCTTTCCTCCCACTCCCTTCCTCCCACTCCCTTCTCCCTCTCCCTCTCTTCTCCTCTCCCTCTCCCTCTCCTCTCCTCTCCCTCTCCTCTCCTTCTACTCCCTCTCCCTTCCTCGCGACGCCCCTGGAGCCACGGGGACAAAGCCCAAGGGGAACCGACAACCTGCAACACCAACCGTCGTCCACACCTCTGCCTCTCAGCGTGCAACACCATGCACAACGCACACACACACACTCGTAAACACAACAAAACCACTCTATCTATCCTTATAATTTCTGTTCTCTCTGTCTCTGTCTCTTATCTCCGTTACTGCCTCTCTCTGTCTCTGTCTCTTATCTCCGTTACTGCCTCTCTCTCTCTCCCTCTCCCTCTGCCTCTTGTCCTTTCTCCAATGGCCTCGGGAGATAGGATATTCATGACCAAATTTCAAGCAGCGATGACTAACGCCGCCCTGCCTGCTCTGCTCGAGTGCATGCATGTTTCATTTCCTTCCCTGCTTCTTCGTGTACCTCTTAATTCGCCGCCCGCCACGCATGCACAGATACCCACACAGATACCCACAACCCCACACATTAACAAGAAAGAGTAGCAAGTAACCATGCTGGGCGTTTTGGCACTCGATGACGTCACCGCTCTGCCAGGTGGCCTGCGCGAACACCTGTGGCAGCCAGCGAGAGAGGGAGCTAGGGAACGCGAACGCACGCACGAACGCACACATGCACGCACGCACAAACGCACGCACGCACGCACGCACACTCGCCAATCCACACACTTGTGGATCGGTGCCCGCCGTGCCGCCACAACACCAACAGGTTCCCGCACACTGATTTTTTTTTATCAGCAGAGAAATGCGGAGAATGGGGAGAGAGAGAGAGGGCGAGAGCGGAAGGACGGAGGGCAAAATGGGAGAGGAGAAAAACAGGGGAAGAAAGAGAGAACGATGGAAGTGGGTGATGACGATGAGAGTAAAAGAAGGGGAGACAAAGGCCAGGGAGGCGGAGAGAGAGTAAAGGCAAAGAGAAAGATTCCGGAAAACGGGAGAGAAATAGGAAGCCAAAGAAATTACCAAAAAATAAATAAATAAATAAAAAATAATATTATTAAAAATAATAACAGAAAACAGGAAAAAAGAGCAATAAAACTAGAGAGGACAGGACAGGAAAATAAATAAACAAGCACCTACGAACACCGAGATAAGCGTCGGGAAACGAGAGAGGAGATAGGCAAGAAAGAGAGACAAACACACACACGCACACAAAAAAGTGAGAATCAAGAATAAAAGACAATGAACAAACAAAGAAAAAAAAGACAACAGATGGCGTGTCGGGGACAGAACTCCCAAAATGCACCGCGGGATCCAATGGGTGTGGCGGGACAAGGTGGCGTGACAAGGTGGGGCAGTAAGGTGGTGTAAAAGGGTGGCGTGACAGGTGCAGCGTGAGAAGGTGGCAGCGTGACAGGTGGGGCATTAAGGTGGTGTAAAATGGCGGCGTGACAAGGTGGCAGGTGACAAGGTGGTGTAAGGGGTGTAAACAAGGTGAGTAGTAAGGTGGCGTAGTAAGGTGGTGTAACAAGGTGGAGTAGCAAGGTGACGTGACAAGCTAACGTAGCAAGGTGACGTGACAAGCTAACGTAGCAAGGTGACGTGACAAGGTGACGTGGCTGGACTGAGCATCCTACAAAACGGTGGGGGGGAGGGAGGAGGGAGAGGAAAATGTGGACAGATAGGTCGCGAGGCAGATGCACTGAGGGGGGTGAGGCGATGAGGCGCTATTGATCCCCTCCCCCATTCCCGCCCTCTCGGACACGCGATCCTCCCCCTCCCTCTCCTCCCCTTTGGACACTCCTGTTTCCAACCCACTCTTCCATCATCTCCTTTTCCTCGCCTTTCCCTCTCCCTCATCCGTCCCTTCCCACGTCCCCTTCCCTCCTTCCCTCTCCCTCCCCCTCTTCCCCTCTCCTCCCTTCCCCTCCTCCCCTTTTTCCGCCCCCCCTTTTCCTATCGACTCCCAGAGTGCCAACACTTTCACAATAACACTCCCTAATGCCCCTCACACCCTCGTTCTGAAGTGTGAAATAAAACACGGCACCCCCCCCCCCCCCCCACCAGTGCCACTTTAATCAAAACAACTAAGGGAGGTAAGAAGAGGGAGGGAAGGACGGAGGGAGAGGGAGTTAGTGAGATAAAGAGGGAGGGAAGGAGGGAGGGGAAGGAGGGAGGGAGGGAGGGAGGGAGGGAGGGAGGGAGGGAGGGAGGGAGCGAGGGAGGGAGGGAGCGAGGGAGGGAAGAGGGACTGGGGTGGGACAAAGCGAGCTAGGCGAAAAGAGATATAAGAGAGGCAGATAGAGACATGAAATGGCATGGAATGGAAGGAAAGGAAACAAAGAGAGGAAAAAGGAAGGGAGGGTGGGGGGGAAGAGAGGGAGCTGAAACCGAGTGGATGACTCAGTCTCTCTCTCTCTCTCTCTCTCTCTCTCTCTCTCTCTCTCTCTCTCTCTCTCTCTCTCTCTCTCTCTCTCTCTCTCTCTCTCTCTCTCTTCTCTCTCTCTCTCTCTCTCAAAGCCACGGCATACACACACACACAACTCCACGAGCGGAAACACCTGCAGAGAATGGCAACACCTGTGCTCAAATAATCATAGTGTGTGTGTTTGGTGAGTCAGAATCTAAGAACTAGGTGTGTGAGAAAAATGGAAATGAGAGGAGAGAGAAAAGAATTTATGAGAGAGAGAGAGAGAGAGAGAGAGAGAGAGAGAGAGGAGAGAGAGAGAGAGAGAGAGAGAGAGAGAGAGAGAGAAGAGAGAGAGAGAGAGAGAAAAGAGAGAGAGAGAGAAAGAGAAAGAGAGAGAGAGAGAGAGAGAGAGAGAGAGAGAGAGAGAGAGAGAGAGAGAGAGAGAGAGAGAGAGAGAGAGAGAGAGAGAGAGAGAGAGAGAGACGAGACAGAGGGGAGAACGAGACAGAGGGAGACGAGACAGAGGAGGACGAGACAGAAGGGAGAGTGAGACAGGAGACAGACAGACTGAGACAGACAGACAGAGACATAGAAAGAGACAGAGACAAAGAGACAGAGACGAACAGACAGACAAAGAGAAAGAGAGACGGAGAGAGAGAGAGAGCCCGCCATAGACACTGACCGCAGCGGCGATTAGGCGCACGAGGCGTGAGACGGACCACCCCCGTCGGACACGTCACGGCCGACAGCTGGTGGCGCTAACGGGTTGGCGTGACTCGGACGGGGCTCGAGGGCGGCCCCCTAACTGGCTTACGAGGAGCGCGCGATGGCGATGGCTGCGGCGACGGCTATGGCGACGGCGGTGGCTTGGGTGGTGAGGATGGTGATGGATGTGGTGTTGGATGTGGTGACGGCTATGGTGACAGTGATGGCTTGGGTGGTGAAGATGAATTGCGACGGATGTGGTGATGAATGTTATGGTGGCAGTGATGAGCATGAACGGGTGGTGATGGATGTGGTGAAGATTGTGGTGTTGGATGTGGCGATGGATGTGCTGACGGCTATGCTGATAGTGGCGGTTATGATGCTAGTGATGATGATGGTGGTGGTGATGGTGACTGCGACGGCATCATATGACTTATCACTGACATATAAAAATAAATCTGAGACGAGAGCAAAAAAAAAAAGGGAGGAGGGGGAGGGGAGAGGAGGGAGGGAGGGGGGGCGGAGGAAGGAAGCAGGAAGAATCACACTTCCGCCGGCACATGACAGACCGGGTGTGATACGAGACAAGGGAAGAGGAGAATGAGCACAGAGAGAGAGAGAAGAAGGAGAGCTGTGTGAGGGAGAGGAAGAAGAGGAGGAGGGAGGAGGAGGAATAGAAAGAGGAGAAGAAGAAAGAGGAAGAGGAGGAACAGAAGAGGAGAAGAGGAAGAGGAAGAGAGGAAGGAGGGAAAAGAGGAAAGGCAAGCGAAGATCAGAGGGAGAAATGAAAGAAAAGAGGGAGAAAGACATGGGCGCAGGACGAGGGGAGAGGGGAAGGAGAGGAAGGGAATGAAAGACGGGGAGGATTGCGGAATGAGGAAGGAAAGAAGGAAGAGAGGAAGAAGGTCGTCATCACCATCAACAGCACTTTGCAACCCACATTACGGCAATTAACACGACGGCGGCGTCACGCTGGGCTAAATCGTCGTGGTGGTCTGGTCTTCCTCCCTTCACTTTCCTCCCTTCCCTTCCCTTCCCTTCCCTTCCTTTCCCTTTCCCTTCCCATCTCTTCCCTTCCCATCACTCCTCTCCCCTTCACCCTCCCTTCTCTCCCCTTCCCCTCCCTTCTCTCCCCTTCCCCTCCTTTCTCCCCTCACCTCCCTTTTCCCTTCCCATTTCATATCCTCCTTCCCTTTCCATTCCATTCTTCCCCTTCCCTTTCCCTTCCCTTCCTCTCCCTTCCCACCCATTTTTCTCATTTCCTTTCCTCACCTTTTCTTTTTCATCTATGCGTTATTTTTCCTTTTCCTATCCTCTCTCTTCCCCTCTCCATTCCCTGTCTCTGCCCTCTTTCTGTCTATTTGTCTTTTTTTTTTTTGTTGTATGTGTGTATATGTGTGTGTGTATATATATATGTGTGTGTTGTGTGGTGTTGTGTGTGTGTGTGTGTTGTGGTGTGTGTGTGTGTGTGTGTGTGTGTGTGTGTGTGTGTGTTTGTGTGTGTGTGTGTGGTCTGTCCTGTCTGTCTGTCTGTCTGTCTGTCTGTCTGTCTGTCTGTCTGTCTGTCCCTGTCTGTCTGTCTGTCTGTCTGCCTGTCTCTGTCCTGTGCCCTGCCCTGCCTGTCCTGTCTTTGTCTGCCTGCCTGCCTGACCTTCCCCCGTCTACCCCTCTCATCACCTCTTCTCCTCTGCTTCTATCAATCAACCATTCATTTCTTCAATTCTATCCCTTCCCCCCCCCCCCTCCTCCCCCGGGGTCCGTGCGCCGTGCCATATGGCGACGCCCGACGCGGGCGGTTCGGCTTTTCACGCTCATTAATCGCAGCCTTTCTTTTTTTCTTTTCTTTTCTTCTTCTCTCTTCTCTCTCTCTCTCTCTCTCTCTCTCTCTCTCTCTCTCTCTCTCTCTCTCTCTCTCTCTCTCTCTCTCTCTCTCTCTCTCTCTCTCTCTATCCATCTCTCTATCCATCTATCTATTCATCTCTCTAATCTATCTATTCCATCTATCCATCATCTATCTATCTATCCATCTATCTATCCATCTATCTATCCATCTATCTATCCATCTATCTATCCATCTATCTATCCATCTATCTATCCATCTATCTATCCATCTATCTATATCTATCTATCCATCTATCTATCATCATATATCTATCCATCTATCTATCCTATCTATCCATCTATCTTTTTCTCTCTCTCTTTCGCGCCGCTTTTCTTTTTTCTCTCTCTCTTTCGCCGCTTTTCTCTCTCTCTCTCTTTCGCCGCTTTTTTCCCCCCCTTTTTTCCTTTCTTTCTTTCCTTCTTTCCCCTGCCACTTCGAAGATCCCTCGCCGCCGCACCTCCGGCCACATCACCCGCGGCAATCCCTCGGCCCTAATAAGCTTCTCCGTCGCCAACGTCGCCAACGCTGCCCGGGGGGGGGGGGGGGGTCGCTTGCGTGGCGACGCTGCTGCCTTCGCCTCCTTCTTGGTCTCGGTCTCGGTCTTCTCTCTTCTCTTTCTCGCTTTTCTCTCTTCTTTCTCTTCTCTTTTTCTCTCTTTCTCTTCGCTTTTCTCTCTTTCTCTTCGTTTTTTCTCTCTTTGTCTTCGCTTTTCTCTCTCTCTTCTCTTTTTCTCCGACTCTTCCTTTCACTCACTCACTCACTCTATCTTCTCCTTCTTTGTCCTCTTATTCCCCTCTCCCTTTCTCCTTCACCTCCTTACGCCTCTCTTCCTCTTCCCTCTCCCCCTTTTTCTTTTCCATATCCCGTCTCGATTCCTCCACCCTCTCTCTTCTTCACTCTAAGCAACTCCATCTCGCTCTTCCCCTCCCCTTTTTCTCTCCCTCTCCCTCTCGTTTTCCCCCTCCCTCTCCCTCTCCCCTCCCTCTACTCTTTCTCCCCTTCCTTCTACTCTCCTATCCCCCTCTCTCTACTCTCTCTCCCCTCCCTCTACTTTCTCCGTTCCCTCTCCCTCTACTCTCTCCCTCTCCTTTCTCCCTCTCCCCTCCTCTACTCTTCTCCCCTCCCTCTCCCTCTACTCTCTCCCTCCCCCCTCCCCTCCCCTCCCTCTCCCTCTCCCCTCCCCCTCACTCCCTCCAAACTCCTTCTCCCTCCCCTCCTTCCCTTCTCCCCCCTCCCTCTCCCTCTCCTTCTCCCCTCCCCCCCTCCCCCCCACCGGCATCCATACCATCCGCCGTTCGTGTCTGATAGCAGGTCGGGACGCGTTTCCTCTGCCCATCCCCCTCGTATCCTTTCAAGAAAATAAAAGAAAAGAAAAAAAAGAAAAGAAAAAAAGGATGAAAGGAAGCGAAAGAAAAGAAAAAAAGGAAAGCGAAAAAGAAAAAAAAAAGAAAACGAAGATGAAAAAAAAAAAAAAAATACAAAAAAATAAAAATAAAAAAAATGAATGTAGATATAGAAATTCGACTGTCAGCATGTTTTAAATGGTTCTCCCTCCCTGACTATCTCCCCGTTATCACTATCATTTTCTTCTATCCCCCCCTCCCTCCTTCCCTTCCCTAAATGCCATCCCCTATTCTTCCCTTCACCTTGCCTTGTCCCTTTACCACCTCTCCGACACCTGACACCTGCTGAGACTTGAGGTGCTGTCACACTAGCACTTTTTCCGTCAATTTTTTTTTTTTTTTTACAATTTTCTGAAATTTTGTCCATTTTTGAGCGAATTGTCGATTTTTCAGTCAGACGATAATGATCGTTTCCGTCTGAAAACCTTTCCGTCAACTTTTTCCAGCCAAGCATAGTCAAATCAAGAGCTATTAGTCGAGAATGTTTGTATTTAAAATAAAAATTGACAAAAAATTGACGGAAAAAAGTGCTAGTGTGACAGCGCCTTTCCCGATCGCAAAGCCACCTTCTCCCGCCCCTCAGCACTTTCTTTCGCATTTCGAGTTCGTTCGCGCACACTCGACGAATTCATCTACCCGTGCACATTTAAACATAAAAAAAAAGACGAAATTTTGTCTGAAAAAAAAAAAATGCCAGGGAGGGGGTCCAGTCTAGAGCCGCGTGGGTACATGGGGGCAAAGAGACCCCCCCCTCCCCCCCCCGTCCGAAGCTCATTGTCTTATATCTCAAAAGCTTTCAAACGATTAATTTCAACAATGACGCTTCAGTCTTTTTTTTTCTGAAACTGCTGCATCAACGTGACGCATGACTGAAAACCTCGGAAATCCACGAATACCCCCCCCCCAAAAAAAAAAAAAAAAAAAATCATGGAAGTTTATTCTCGGAAAATTTATAAAGCTAAAAAAAAATCGTATGTTTGTGTGTCGTATGTGCTATTACAAGATTGTGTCCTTATCGGCGCTATCTCACAACAGCCCGGCGATAAGGATTCAGCTGGCCCACAAGCACGCTGAGTGAGTGAGTGAGTGAGTGAGTGAGTGTGAGTGAGTGTGTGCGTGTGAGTGAGTGTGTGTGTGTGTGTGTGTGTGTGTGTGTGTGTGTGTGTGCGTGTGCGTGAGTGTGTATGTGAATGTGAATGTAAATGTGAATGTGAATGTGAATGTGAATGTGAATGTGAATGTGAATGTGAGTGCGTGCGTGCGTATGCGTGTGCGCGTATGCGAGTGCGAGCACCTGAGCTAATTAACAGTTCAGGGAATGTCTCATGATTTACAAAGTATATTTCTTTCACCCCAAACATCGCATCACGTTAATACACAGTATATACACCTGTGTGCCGCCCGCCCATTAACGCCCATTCTGAACCCCCGGCACGACCCTCTACCAGCCTCGATATGAGCCCCGGCCATGACTCATCGATAAGCAATCGCGTCACCTACATGCCAGTCGCGATAAGAGGAGGAGGAGGAGGAGGAGGAGGAGGAGGAGGAGGAGGAGGAGGGGAGGAGGAAGGAGGAGGAGGAGGAGGAGGAGGAGGAGGAGGAGGAGGAGGAGGAGGAGGAGGAGGAGGAGGAGGAAGGAGGAGGGGAGGGAGGGAGGTGGAGGAGGAGGAGGAGGAGGAGGAGGAGGAGGAGGAGGAGGAGGAGGAGGAGGAGGAGGAGGAGGAGGAGGGGAGGAGGAGGAGGAGGAGAGGAGGAGGAGGAGGAGGAGGAGGAGGAGGAGGAGGAGGGGGGGGAGGGGGGAGAGGGCAGCTGGGAGGAGGGGCAAAAGGGAGGAGGAGGGCAGCTGGGGGGGGGGGGGGAGGGACAAAAGGAGGGACAAAGAGAGGAGGGGCAGCTGGAGGACAGGCCTGCGTTAGCGAGAGTGTTATCGAGCGCGTGAGTGCGTGTGATAACGAATGCGTTAGCGAACATGACAGCGATAGTGTTAGCATGTGTTAGCGAGCCTGTGCCCCCCACCCCCCACCCCCAGCACGTCAATCGCTACACTCTATTTCCCTTTTTGTCGGTCCTTCTACCTTCCGGCCGTTCCTCGCTTCGTTATCTCTCTCTATTGTTCGTTATCTCTTAGACCTTATTAAAGAAAAGAGCGTAGACCGTATTATGGGACAGAGAGAGAGAGAGAGACTGATAGCGAAGAGGAGTAACGTTGGCTCTAAATAATTATCTTATGATGACTAACGACTAAACGATGATGATGAATGATAGATGATGAATGATGATATGATGATTGATAATGATGATGATTGATGAGATGATGATGATGAATGATTGATAATGATGATTGATGATGATGATGATGATGACGCGGCCATCATATAAAGATAACGACAATGATGACAATGGCTAATACGATTGCAATACCGATTTCGTCAAGGTTTCTCAAACAGAGGCACGAGTAACAAACAGACACACACAAACCACGCACACACCCACACACACAAACGAACAAAGACAAACAGACAAACACAAACACAGAAAAACACAGACAAACAAACACACACACACACACACACGAGAAAAAAATATATATGGCCAGACCGTGTTCAGTTGAGCTATTCCTGCTCGTGACTGCACAGGTGAAGCGGCACAGCGACATCACGGGGCCCAGAGAGTCATCCCCCCTGGAGTGATGCTTAGCTCTGCAACGCCCTCTCTTGAGAGGGAGAGGAGAGAGAGAGGAAGAGAGGGAGGAGAGAGAGGAGAGGGGAAGAGAGGAGAGGAAAGAGGGGGGAGAGAGAAGAGAGGAAGGGGAGAGAGAGGAGAAAGAGAGAGTTAGAAGAGAGAAAAAGAAAAGAAGAGAGGAAGTTAGAGAGGGAGAAGAAGAAACGAAAGAAGAAAGGAAAAGGGGAAGGAGAGGAAGGTGAGAGGAGCAGGCAAAAGAGAGGAAGAGAAGAGAGAGGAAATGAATGCAGGATATAGAAGAGGAGCGGCGATGAGAAAAGAGCAAAGGAAGGGAAAGGCAATGCGCGAAGAGAAGAGCCAGGAGAGGAGAGGGAGAGGAGAGGAGAGGAGAGGAGAGGCAAGGAGACGAGACGAGAGAGAGTCAAGGAGACAGACGAGAGAGACGAGACGATACGAGAGGAGAGGAAGGAGACGAGAGGAGAGGAGAGGAGAGGAGAGGAGAGGAAGAGGAGAGGAGAGGAGAGGAGAGAGGGAGAGGAAGAGGGAGGAAGGAGAGGCGAGCGAGAGGCGAGGAGAGGAGAGAGAGAGAGGCAAGGAGAGGAGAAGCGAAGAGAGAGAAGAGAGAGAGAGAATATCACAAGGAGCGGGAAGAGCCGAGATGCGAGAGAACCCTCCCCGCAGATCTCCCGTTGGCCAATAAACCTGCGGTCGCGCTCGAACTGTGACTGAAAGCTGGCTGCACCTGGAGGCTGCTGTCCGTGCTGCCGCTCTGCTGTTCCCGCTCCTGTTGCTTTGCTTCTGGTGTTCTACTTGGTGTTCATGTCACTGTTGGTTCGTTTCCTCTTTCTGTTCTTGTGTCTGTTGTTACTTGTCATCCTCTTCCTCCCTTCTCTTCTCTCTCCCTCTTTTTCCCTCCTCTTCTTCTCTCTTCTCTCTCCTCTCTCTCCTCTCCTCTCCCTCTCTCTCTCCCTCTCTTCCCTCTCTCTCTCTCTCTCTCCCTCTCTTCCCTCCTCTCTTCTCTCTCCCCTCTCTCTCCTCTCTCTTCTCTCCTCTCTTCCTCCTCCCTTCTCATTCTCTTCTCTTTCTTCTACCGTCTTACTGGTGTCTTGCTGCAGTTATTTTTTTTCTTTTTCGGTGTTATGTCTCCTGATAAAAACGGGGCTGGGACCGGGATTGGTGTTAATGTTTCTTTTAATGTTGTCTATGTTGATTTCGAGGCTAATGTTGATTTTGGATATGTTGATACATGCTAATGTTGATATGTTGATACATGCTGATTTTGAGGGTAATGTTGGTATGTGTTGATATTACTCATGTGCTGCTGACGCTGACTTTGTTACTACTTATTCTAATCATCATGGTGCTGACGTCGACGCTGACGTTAACGTGGGCGATACTGAAGTCACCGCTGACGCTCACGATCCTGACTCTTGTCTTCAGAGATGACTGGCACGACGACTGCCTTCGAACGACGCCGACCGCAACGACGACGACGACGACGACTGCGCGAGACGACTATGGTGCATCGGTGTTGATAGTTTCACGCATTCCCGACGACGCCCCCTCCCCTCCTCCCCTCCTCCCCCCGACGCCGCCCCCCCCCTACGGCAGTTCTCACGGCGCGGGTGGAATGACCGTCCGGCACTCCCGCTGCCGCCGGCGCCGCATCCGCACACGGACTTCCGCGGCGGCCGAGGCGGTGGGGCGGTGGCGCGGCTGCACGTGCTACAAACACACTCCCCCGGACGCAACACATACACACAAGCCGCGCAAACCACGCCTGTTCATTCACTCACGTAACACACGCGCCTCTCCAAACACGCCGCCATACTTAATTAATTTGTCCGCAATGGCCGTACATACCTCGGCACTAAACCAGTAACACACAAAATAAAAAAAAAAACAATTATTGCCATCACTTTTTTTTTGTTCCTCTGTTCCTACGTCCGCAAAGAAATGATCTCGATAGATAAAAGCACCAACAAGCACACTACAAACACTGTCAATACGAGGTGGTAAAGGGGCGGGGGGGGTGGGGTGGGGAGGTGGAGGAGAAACGCGAAGATCTAACATCATTATCACACCAGAAAGAGGTGGAGGAGGAGTGGGGGGGGGGAGAAGGTCGACAGCGCCACGAAGATGGATAAATCGACAGTCCACCCATCTCGAGAGGGAATCCAATCCACGAAATCCTCGGCCCCTTCCCCTGCCACTCTCCCCCTGCCACACTTCCCTCCGCCGCCACTCCCACGCAACAAATCGGGCTGATCGCGAATGATCGAATAATCGAGCGAGGGAATCGATAAGCACTAAGAAAAAAAAACACACTGCTCTCACTGGCACTTCGCTGCTCTCACTGGCACTTGGCGAACGGACGCGAGAGACACACACGCCGAGGACAGCGGACGCGACGGACGGAGTGCGAGCGCTGGAGACGTCCGCGATACACTATGCTTACGGGGAGTCAGCGACCCGCCCCTGCAGGAGACAGGACCCCCCTCCCCCCCTCCCCTCCTCCCTCACCCCTTCTCTCCCCCCCCCTCCCCTCGCTCCTTCGCCTCCTCCCCCTCCCCGCTCACTGGTCCCTGGCTCCCTTCGCTTCCTTCCCTCCTCCTTTCCTCTTTCTTCATTTCACATTCCTTCCTCTTCTCGTAAAACCTATTCCTCTTATGTTTTCCTTTCTTTCTTCATCAACGTCCATAGCCTCTTCCACCACCTCCAGGATTTTTAATTTTGCTCCTTGTCTTTGTGGTTTTTGTCGTTCTTATTTCATGTTCGTGTTTGTGTCACCATCACCATCACCATCGCCATCGCCATCGCCATCACCATCATCATCATTCTTCTAATAATAATAATGATAATCATCATTGCAATTATTATTATCATTATCACCATCATTACTATCCCTATCAACATCATAAACATCAGTAGTAATATTCGTACTGGCATCACTCATTCTCCATCATTCCTCCTCTTCCTCCTTCCCCTTCCTTCCTCCTCCTCCCCTTGCGTCTCCTTCCAGCCCGAGAGCCCAGCCTTACCACCGGCAGCCGGGTCTAACCACAGCCTACCACCGCAAGCTCGCTAAAACCACACAACTGACGTCCCTTATACGTAGGAGAGGGAAAAAAAATAAAGACATATTTTCTTTTACACCGCATTATCCTCCCTCTCTCCCTCCCTCCCTCCCTCCTCTAAGAAATTTAAAAAATCAAGATAACTCTTTATAAATAATAATATAAATCACTCAATATATCGTGCTAGATAATAGACAGACAGATAGATCAATAGATTTAAGATGGATAGAGAGATAAAGATAAATATATATTTAGATAAGCAGATAAAGGGAAATATCAAACACTTAAGACATACAGGTAGAGAAAAAAACAGACAAACAGATAGATAAACAGACAAGACAGACAGACAGACAGACTGACAACCAAAAAAAAAGCAAATACCAAACCCAGCTGCCCATCCCAGGGGGCCTCACAGCAGCAGCCGCTAATAAGCACAACGGCCGCACCGACGTCGACCTGTTGCATCTCGCGGCCGACCTTCGATAGGTCACTTGCCTCGCGAGGTCGAGTGACGTCACGCCCGCCGCTCGAAAGCTTGGTCGTCGTCGTCGTCGGGGGGGAGAGGGGGAGGGGGGAGGGGGAGGGGGGAGAGGGTGTCGCTATCGTCGCGTGAATCGACATTTGCAGGATTCGAACGGCATTGTCATCATTATCAACAATAACGATCGATATATCAGTCATTATCAGTGTATATGAACATTTATTTTATTTTATATATATATATATTTTTTTTTTTTTTTTTTTTTGAGGGGGGGGGGTAACGACACTGTCTAATCGCGGATACCATTATCCTCACCCTCGTCACCATCAAGGCCAAGCGCCATCTCCCCGTCATCATCTCGGCCAAGAACCGTCCTCATCATGGCCACCCCCACCCCTCCAACCCCGCCCAGCCCCACCCCCAGCCCGCCCCCGCCAACACCCCCGCCCCCCTGAGACGCCCCGATCTGCAGCCGGGGCAGCCAGCGCACCCAATTCCCACAATCGATCCGGCAAGAACGAAATCGCCCCAATTACGGCCCGGCTCCCGTTCCGCCAGCCTCCTCTCGCTCGATATTTTTCGCACGTACACGCATGCACGCACGCAGGTACGCGCGCTCGCGGGCACAGGAACAGGCACTCACAGAGACGCAGACAAAGGCACAGGCAGAGGAACAGGCGAGCACGCACACGCAGACGCACACATATAGATAGATAGCTGCACACACAAACTCATACACATACACACACACACACACACACACACACACACACACACACACACACGCACACACACACACACACACAACACACACACACACACACACACACGCACAACACACACACACACACACACACACACACAACACACACAACACACACCACACACACACACACACACACACACACACACACACACACACACATACACACATACATACATACACACTCTCTCACTCACCCCACCCCCTCCCTCCCTCTCTCTCTCTCTCTTTAACAACGTAACTGTCAGAATGAAGAATGAAGAGGGGAGAAAAATGAATAATTACTATAATAACCGAAGAAACACGAAGGAGGAAGCAGAGAACGAGACGAGAAGGGGAAGGAAGGGTCAAGAGGTGACGAAGGGCGACCTCCTCAAGGCTAAAAGAAAGGGGAGGGGAGGGGAGGGGAGGGGGAGGAGGATGGAGAGGAGGAGGAGAAGATGAAGAAGAAGAAGAAGGATGGAGAGGAGGAGAAGAAAGAGGAGAAGGAGGAGGAGGAGGAGGAGGAGAAGAAGAAGAAGAAGATGTAGAAGAAGAAGAAAGAAGAAAAAAAAGAAGAAAAGAAAAAGAAGAAGGAGGAGGAAGAAAACGAAGAAAATGAAGGAGGAGGAGGAGGAGGAGAGGACGAAGACGACGACGAAAAAGAAGAAGAGACGAAAAAGATGGATAGCAGTAGCAACAGGAAAAGATGAATGAAAATGACAAAAAACACTGAAGGAGTAAATATGCAAATATGGAAGGTATAAAAACGAAGAGCGGGGAGGAAGGGAGGGACAGAGAGAGGGAAGGAGGAGGAGGAAGTTGTTGTGTAGCGCAGGTGAACATAACGCTCAGGTATTCCTTCCCACGCACGTAAGTCCTAGACCACCCCCCTCCCCCCTCCTCCACCGCCACCCCACCTCCTCAACCCTGTCTCCCTTTCACCCCCCGCCCCCTCACCCCCCTCCATTCTCCCCTCCTTCCCTCTCCCATTCCTTACCACCCCCCTCCCCTCCCACCGCCACCCCCACCTCCTCAACCGTCCCTTTCCACCCCCGCCCCCTCCCCCCTCCCTCCATTCTCCCTCCCTCTCCCATTCCTTAACCCCTCCCCTCCCACCGCCACCCCACCTCCTCAACCCTGTATCCCTTTCACCCCCGCACCTCCCCCTTCCCCTTCCCTCCCCTCTCCCTCCCCTCCTCCCATTCCTTGTCGTCCCTGTCGTCTTACTCATTCGTCCTCTCCTCGGAGTTGCCTTCGAGCTCGAAGCATCTTCCTCCCATCCTCCCCACTCCTCTCCTCTACCCTTCTTTCTCCTCTCTCTCCCTCCCTTTCCCCACGCTTCACTCCACTCACTCTCTCTTCCCTTCTCTCTCTTCTCCTCTTTCCTCTCTCTCTCTCCCTCTCTCCTCTCTCCTCTCTCCTCTCCTCTCTCTCTCTCTCCTCTCTCTTCTCTCTTCTCTCCTCTCCTCTTTCCCCTTCCCTCCCCCTCCGCACCCACTCGTACCTCTAATTGCAAGGAGCGGTTTGCATGTTCCCCGACTCCTTGCACAGGCGAAGGTAGAGGGAAGGAGGGGGAGTGAGGAGAGAGGAGAGGAGGGGAGTGAGGGGGAGAGGGAGGAGGAGGGGGAGGAGGGAGGAGGGAGGAGGGGAGGAGGGGAGGGAGAGGGGAGGAGGGGGAGTAGAGGGGAGTTGAGGACGGGAATTGGAGAGAGTTTTTGTTTACAGAGTTGCAGGAATGCCCGAGTTATTTCCTCCTGCAATACGCTTTTTTTACTTCGGTGTCTTGTTTTTACTTCCGAAGCGCCTGTCTGTTGTGTTCCGAAGATAAGGAAGACAGCCTAAAAATAGAAATCCTGGATCTCTCCAGTGCAAACAACCTGCATCTCACTGCTCTTATCGTCCTTCCATTTTTTTTTCCTGGTTCTCGTCGTCTTCCTCGTCCTCGTCCTCGGCCTTGTACTTGACCTTGCCATGGTCTTTGTCCTCGTCCTCGACGTCATCCTCGTACTCGTCGCCTTCCTCGTTCTCTTCCTATTCCTATTCCTTGTTCTTGTCCTCATCCTCGTCCCCTTCCTTGCCTTCTTCTCTGTCCTCTCCTGTCTTGTTCTTCGACCTCCATCCTCGTCCTTCCTCCTCCCTCCTCCTCCTCTTCCTCTTGTCCTCATCCTCGTCGTCCTCCTCCTCGTCCCCATCCTCGTCTTCGTCCTCTTCCCTGTCCTCGTCCTCATCCTCGTCCTCGTCCTCTTCCCTGTCCTCGTCCTCATCCTCGTCCCCACGAATAGAAAGCCAATCCACGCACGCAAGCACGCACACATTCCCGAGCCTCACTTTTTATTTCTTTTTTTCTTCTTTTTCTTTTTCTTTTTTGCACGGCGGGAAAGTCGCGTCAAAACACACTCGAGCCTTTCATCTTTGCCCCGTGTCGTCCCTCTCCCGTTTTCGCTGTCTGTCTCTGCCTTTGTGCTTTGTCTCTCCGCCTCTTTATTTACCTCTTTTTATTTAACGACTTCTGTCTCTCCGTCTTTCGATCTCTCTCCCTCCCCTTCCCACGCCTCTCCACTCCCTCACTCGACCTCTTTATTTACCAATCTTTATTTTTAGATTTCTGCCACTCCGTTTTATCTGTCTCTGTCTCTACGTTTTGTTTCTCTGCCTCTTTATTCATTCTTTTTATCTTTTATTTATCATTATTATTATTTTTTTTACATTCCTTTCTCAATTTTCTTAAAACTTGATGTTTTATGTTTCTTTCCATACTCTCCGCTTTCATTCCCTACCTACTTACACCTCTTCCCTGTTTTATCAAGTTCTTCAAACTCCTCTCCATCTTCTGTCTCCACTTTCCATTTTATTTCTTTAACTGTCCCTCCTCCGCATCCTCCTCCTACTTTTGTTTCTGCTTCTGCTTCATCTCGACCTTCTTCTCTTTTCCTCCTTACTCCTTTTCCTTCTCCTTCCTTCTTTTCCTCCTTATTCCTTTTCCTGCTCCTCCTGCTCTTACTCCAACCTCTACTCTAGTATTTATTTTGTTCCTCCTCCTTTCTTTTCCTCCTCCTTATTCATTCTCTTCCTCCTCACTCCTTTTTCTACTCCTGCATTACCCTCTGCCCCTTTCCCTACACCAGCTGCTCCTCCTCCTACTCCTCCTGTTTTTACTCTAGCTCCTGGTTTAGCCCCTACCCTATCTCCCTCCCTTCTCCTTCTCCTCCTTCTCTTCTCCCTCTTCTCCTCCTTCTCCCCTTCCCCTCTCCTCCTCCTCCCCTTCACAACTTGACTCCCACGCCCCTTCCCTCCCTCTCCCTCCTCCCCCGACCATTGATTATTACTATTCTTCTTTCTCTAAAATCTTTACCTCCTCCTCCCTTCCCTCTTTCCCCCATGCCCCCCTCTCTCACCCCCCCCCTCCCTCCTTCCTTCTGCCCGCCAGTGCCATGACGGAGCAAGAACGAATAATCTCAACAACTCTCTAAGCGAACGGGGGGCATGGAATCAACGGAAGAGAGAAAATTGGCGAAATGAAAATAAAAAAACTACAGGACTCTGATTCATTTCCTCCCGACTCAGGCAACTCAACACAATCGTCAGCGCCGCCATCATCTTCATCATCACCCTCATCATCAACACCACCTTCATCATTAATCATCATCATCATTCAACCACCACATCACCATCAATATCATATCACCATCATCATCATCACATCATCATCATCACCATCCACATCATCATCACCCTCCTCCTCCTCCTCCCGCACTTCCTCCTCGACAACCAGCTTGCCATAACCCCCCCCCCCCCCGCCATAAACCAAAAAACACCCATTCTAGTCTAATTGAAATCCCCCGCCAAAAAATAAGCGCAATCACCACAAAGGTCACTCATTTATCATTCACACACTCCCTCGTTTCGCAGAAAGGTGTCGCCCGCTGCTGCCGCCGGCCCAAAGGTCAGCTGAGGAAGGAGACAAGGAGGGAGGGAGGGAGAGAGAGAGAGGGGGAGAGGGAGAGAGGGAAGAGAGGAGGGAGGGAGGGGGAGGGAGAGGGAGAGGGAGAGGGAGGGAGAGGAGAGAGGGAGAGGGAGAGGGAGAGGAGAGGGAGAGTGAGAGAGAGAGAGAGAGAGAAGAGAGAGAGAGGAGAGAAGAGAGAGAGAGAGAGGAGAGAGGAGAGAGAGGAAGAGGGAGGAGAGAGAGAGAGAGAGAGAGAAGAGCAGAGAGGAGAGTGAGATGAGAGACGAGAGAGAGAGAGAGAGAAGAGAGAGAGAGAGAGAGAGAGAGAGAGAGAGAGAGAGAGAGAGAGAGACAGAGAGAGAGAGAGAGAGGAGAGGAGAGAGAGGAGAGAGAGAAAGGATCCCAGCATACCCCAAATCCCACTTGATAACACTGCTCCGCAGTCGTACGCACGCATTCGCATTTAACATTCGCAACTCGCAAGTCCCAAATTCTACACACTCATTCGCAATTCACTCACGCTTCCACTTCCACTCACACGTCCCAGCCAAATGCCACACTCGCACTATCAATCCACACTCGCACTATCAATCCACACTCGCAATCCGCTTTCACAAAATCCGCACTCACAATGCACTCGCTTTTCCACTCATCAATCCGCATTCCCACGTCACCCTGGCACTCGCAATTCGAACCCTCGTTTCGCACTCGCACTCGAAACTGGCACTTGGAATTGGCACTCGATATTGGCCCAGGAAACCACACTCTCCATCCCGCTCCCCCTCCCCCCCCCCCACCCACCCTTTGCAATCGCCATAGGCCTCACATCCGCCCGCTGACAACTTCCCTGAACCGAACTTCCCGACGCGCCGACTCTCGAAAAAAAAAGACGAACCCGAACCCGAACCTGAACCGAAAGCCACGAACCGATCCGAACCAAGCCAAGCCAACCCCGAACCACGATCGATCCGAACCAACTCGATCCGACCGAACAAACCCAAGTCGAACCAATTCAAACCCGACCCAATCCGACACCAACCTAACCAAGTCGAAACAAACCAACCCGACCAATCCGACACTAACCCAAGTCGAAACCAACTCAACCCGACACCAATCCGACGATCCGACACCAACCCAACCAAATCAAATCCAACCGACCCGCAACCAACCCTTGACCGGACCCAAACCCAACCTTCTGCAACCCCCCCCCCCGCCTTCCCTCAACCACCTCACGCCAACCAGCCGCCCTAAACGGAGAAGCAAATGACGGGAGGATTCGCAGTCTTCCATCTGTGGGCGAGCGAGAAGGGAAGAGAAGAGGGTGGTGTACATGGTGTGCATGTGCATGTGTGAGTGTGCGTATGTGTGTGCATGTGTAAGTGCATGTATAGATATATCCGTATGTGTGTGTATGCACTTGTCTATATACGCATGAATGCATGTGCGTCGATATGCGTCTGTATCCGTCCCCGCGCATACGCACTTCACCCAACACACACCCCCAACCCCCACCCCACGAGACATCCAAACCGGACCCTCCTTCGCCACCAACAAAACCCAGGCCCGCGCGCTCGCCCCGCTCCGCAAGCGCATCGCGGCCCCCTGACTCGGACCTCGAGAGCCGCCCGATTGGCTAATTGATTGACGGAGCGGCCGGTCAAGGGGCGCGCGGCGGGAGTGAAAGGCCCGGCGATTGGCTGCGGGGAACGGGCCCTTGTCCACGCGAAAGGAGGGCGGCCGAGACAAAGGCACTCGGGAAGGGATTCATTGCCAAGGACCGGGGGAGGGGGCGGGGAGAGGGGACCGGGGGAGGGGAGGGGGAGGGGGGGGGGGAGGCACAAGGACAAGGGCGGCGGAAAGAGGAGGAGAATGGGAAAGGAAAAGGTAGGGAGAGAATGGAGAGGGGTAGGTAGGAAGAGAATGGGAAAGGAGGACTAGGAGGAGAATCGGAAAGAGGAGGAGGTAGGAAAAGATTGGGAAAGGAAAGGTAGGAAGAGAATGGGAAAGAGAAGGAGGTAGGAGGAGAATGGGAAAGGAGGAGGTAGGAAAAGAATGGGAAAGAGGAGGTAGGAAGAGAATGGGAGAGGAGGAGGACAAGAGAAACGAGCAAAGCGAAGGCGAATGAAAAAGGGAGAGCAGAATCATAAGAATAAGCAAGAAAAGGAGAATGAGAATGAATATGAGAGATAAAACTAATGAGAGCACGAACGAGGAGAAAGAGAATCAGCCGGAGAATGTAAATGAGACAGACAAAAAGCAAGAAAATGGAAATGAGAAAGATAATAAGAATGAGAGAGAGAGAGAGAGAGAGAGAGAGAGAGAGAGAGAGAGAGAGAGAGAGAGAGAGGAGAGAGAGAGAGAGAGAGAGAGAGAGAGAGAGAGAGAGGAGAGAGAGAGAGAAAGAGGAGACAGAGAGAGATAAGTCAGAAAGAAAGAGAAAAAGAATCAGACCAAGAAGGAAAAGTGAGAAAAATGAACCGCCGAGAAGCATAAAAGCGACGACCGAAACTGCACTGCAAGGGAAGGGAAATGCAAGAGCAAATAGGGACTTATGCAACACCGTGAATTGACGAAGAGGCAGCGGTGATGCAAGCGCGAGGAGAGAGGACACGAGGAGAGGGAAGGCAAAGGGGGAGTATGACAAATGGCATAAAACCCTAGCGTGCAACTTTGTGCAATTTTCCATGTATATGCATGTATGTATGCATATACATATAATACGCTGTATATATCCTTATATTTCATACATATATAAATGCATTAATTAATTAATCAATTAATATATAAACATATTAATATAACTATACACAAACGCGCGTGTGCCTGTGCGTGCGTAGGTGCGTGCGTGCGTGTGTATGTGTATTTATGTATGTGTGTAAGTAATAAATAAACAATTTAGTCTAATTCCATTCATCACTGTGGTTATTCTTGGTGTGACAAGCTGTGTTTGCTTGTGCAAGGAATGGCCGGGGTTACTATCCACTGGCAGCTTGGATTTGATCGCGGGGCAGCAAGATTATTAGTCAAGAACACTTCCACTGTGTGTGTGTGTGTGTGTGTGTGTGTGTGTGTGTGTGTGTGTGTGTGTGTGTGTGTGTGTGTGTGTGTGTGTGTGTGTGTGTGTGTGTGTGTGTGTGTGTGTGTGTGTGTGTGTGTGTGTGTGCGTATATATGTATATATATATATGTATATATATATATATATATATATATATATATACATATATATACGCATATGGATGGAATTGTACCACATTGATAAAAGATCAAACGCGGCCAGCGGAGCGCGAGCGCGCGAGGGCAAGTGCTTGGCCGACCGCTTGACACCGGGCGCCGGGCCAGGGGGACGGGGGACGGGGGGAGGGGGGAGGGGTCGCCGCCGCCGCACGCCCAGTGAAAGTGGCCGGGCGGCGCAGCACGCGGTCAAGTTCAGTCCCGCAAGTGCCAGGCTCGCCGGCCGCCCGCGGAACCGCCCACGGGTCCACCCACCGACGTCGCCAGCGGTCGAGGGGCGGGAGGAGGGGCGGATCAGTGGTAGATGGACGCAGGGTAGAAGGGCCCGGGGAAGGGGTGGAAGGGGCGGGGAAGGGGTGGAGGGGCGGGAGGGGTGGAGGGGGCGGGGAAGGGGTGGAAGGGGCGGGGAAGGGTGGAAGGGGCGTGGCCGGCCGAATGCACGGATGGGCGGACGGGGGAGGGGCGGCCAAGGGGAGATGGCAAACTGACCCGAGAGCTTCTTTTGGTAAGGTTTGGGTCCGTGTGTGTGTAAGAGAGAGAGGAGAGAGAGAGAGAGAGAGAGAGAGAGAGAGAGAAGAGAGAGAGAGAGAGAGAGAGAGAGAGAGAGAGAGAGAGAGAGAGAGAGAGAGAGAGAGAGAGAGACAGAAAAGAGAGGCAGAGAAGTGCCAGAAAAGAGACAGAAAACAAATAGCTAAGAGACAGAAGAGAGACAAGAAAGAGAGAGAGGAGGAGGAGGGGGGAGGGGAGACGAGTGGGGTGGGTTGCATGACACGGAAAAGGTGAGTCACAGGTTTGCCACTCACCACCACCACCACCTACCATCACCACCACCACGCCGCCAACATCTCCTCCACCACTACCACCAACCATCTCCACCATCTCCACCACACCACCGCCTTACCGCCATGTGCTACCTCCTGACCTGGCTCCAATCCCCGCCGCACCGCCCGCCCCCAACGCCCAATCACCCCCCCACCCCACCCCACCCCCGCCCTAACCCCCTCCCCCCCACCCACGCCCACTGTCGCTCTCATTACGTCACACGGCGAAGGTTCACCTGCCCGAACCGTTTATCGAGGCCAATCGCATTCCTCCGTTTCAGCCAAGCCTTTCATCATGACGCTCAACACTTTTGAACCTGATATCAAAATCATTTACGGACACACACACACACACGTGCATGTGAGTGTGTTCATATATGTATACAAAACGTCTCCGTTTTCTTTTTCTCTTTTTAACATATATTCATATATATATCTATATATATACTCTTATACATACTTTATACATACACATCATATATATATATATATATATATATATATATATAATATATATATATATATATATATAATTTATTATATATACACATTATAATAATAAATAAATATATATATATATATATATATATATATACATATATATATATATATATATATATATATATATATATAATATAGAGAGAGAGAGAGAGAGAGAGAGAGAGAGAGAGAGAGAGAGAGAGAGAGAGAGAGAGAGAGAGAGAGAGAGAGAGAGAGAGAGAGAGAGAGAGAGAGAGAGAGATAGATAGATAGATAGAGAGAGAGAGAGAGAGAGAGAGAGAGAGAGAGAGAGAGAGAGAGAGAGAGAGAGAGAGAGAGATAGACAGAGAGATAAGAAGAGAGATAGACAGATATACAGATAGATATAGGTATATAGTTATATCAGGTTAAATTATATATCATATATATATACAATATACACACACACATACATTATATATATATATATATATATATATATATATATATATATATATACATATATATATATATATATATATATATATATATATATATATATATATATATATATATATATATGTAAATACAAATGCTTCTCGAGTCGATTCCTCAAAGCCCTCCCAACCGGGCCCGCATCCCGACGTCCGATTAAAAGCCGTCCAAGGCGAGATCGCGCAAGCGGCCCGTGTCTCC
>NW_020869614.1:20000-30000 GCF_003789085.1 Penaeus vannamei | reverse complement strand
TCTCTCTCTCTCTTCTCTCTCTCTCTCTCTCTCTCTCTCTCTCTCTCTCTCTCTCTCTCTCTTCTCTCTCTCTCTCTCTCTCTCTCCCTTGAGTTATCACATATCTTCTATTCCCTCCTTCTCCTCAGAGGGAATAGGGAAGAGATAGCCTCGTCAAAACGGACCTAACATAATCATTACCATTAACGGCTGGAATGAGGGGAAGGAGTAAGGGAATTGAGGAGAGGACGGCTATGAGAGGAGGGGAGGGAGGGGAAAGATCTCTCTCTCTTTTTTCTTTCCTCTCCGTCTCCGTGTCTCTCGCTCTCCCTCTCTCTCTCCATCTCTCCTTCTCTCTCTGTTCCTCCCTCCTCCCTCCTTCCCTCCCTCTCTCTCTCTTCTCATTTTCAGTTCATTTATCCCTCACACCCTCCCTCCCTCTCCCCTACAGTCTCTCCCTCTCCCTTTATCGGTCCCTCATCCATCCATCCATCATTCAAACCCTCCTCCTCCCTACGTCCCTCCGTCCCTCCCTCCCTCCCAGGAGACCATCTAAAATGACCTGCAAGTAAATCGTACCAGCCACCGGCCTGCAAGGAAACAAAAAGCTAAACGCCACAAAGACCTCTCCAGTCTGAACCTCTCCTCTGACCTCTCCCCTCTCTCTCTTCCCCTCCTCTCCCCGCCTCTCCCTCTCTCTCCTCCTTCCCCTCTCCCCTCTCCTCTCCCTCTCCCCTCTCCCCTCTCTCTCCCTCTCCCCCTCTCTCTCCTCTTACCCTCTCCCCCTCCCTCCTCTCCTCCCCTTCCCTTTCCCCTTCCATCGGCCCATATCCACTTATTGTGCCCCGTCCCTCACCCCTGCATACACCCATAATAGAAGTAAAGTCTCTCTCTCTACTGCTCTCTGGAGTGAAGACAACGGGCGTGCAGGCTCGAGAGGGAGAGGGAGGGGAGAGAGGGAGAGGAGAGGGAGAGGGAGAGGGAGAGGGAGAGGGAGAGAGAGGGAGAGGGAGAAGGGGAAGGGAGAGGGGGAGGGAGAGGCAGAGGGAGGAGGAGGCAGAGCGAGAGGGAAAGGGGGAGGGAGGGGGGAGGAAGAGCGAGAGGGAGAGGGAGAGGGGAGGAAGAGAGAGGGGGAGGAAGGCGAGAGGGAGAGGGGAGAGGGGGAGGAAGAAAGAGAGTGAGAGGGGGAGGAAGAGCGGAGGAGGAGAGAAAAGGGGGAGAAGAGGGAGTGAAAGAGGAAAGAGGAAGAAGGGAGAGGTATGGAGGATGAATGTGGGTGCATATACAATCGCTATGTTTTTAGGCATATGTCTATAAACGTAGACGTAGACAAACATACACACATACAAACGAACTTAT
This sequence comes from Penaeus vannamei, assembly GCF_003789085.1. Lineage (NCBI taxonomy): Eukaryota > Metazoa > Arthropoda > Malacostraca > Decapoda > Penaeidae > Penaeus > Penaeus vannamei. The sequence goes on along the minus strand of NW_020869614.1, from coordinate 28,662 downwards.
AAGCATAATATACCACAATATGACAATAATCATATGAAAGAGCACGATATAATATAACACTGATATGACAGTATGCTATAACTTGTGTATACAGATACATATAGATAGACAGATAGATACACAGACTGATGATTGACAGACACAAGGGTTATACAAGCAAACCAACCCCCCCCCCCAAAAAAAAAAAAAAAAAAAAAAAAAAAAAACAATACCAATCTCCCACCCAACAGTTCATCTTTAGCAAGATTTCTCCATGTCCGTGCGGTCAAAGCATTGCAATCTACAAACCACTGCAACCTGCTAAACAATCCGCAAACGATTCCAAAAAGCCTTAAAAGAATTTTCCATTAATATTTTCTTTTTTTCTGTTTTCAATCTATTCTTATTCCCACAGCTGGAGAAAGAGAAAGCGAAAGAGAAGAAAAGAAAAGGAAAAAGAAAGACAAAGACAAAGACCAGAGAGAGAGAGAGAGGAGAGAAGAGAGAGAGAGAGGAGAGGAGAGGAGAGGAGAGGAGAGAGAAGAGGGAGAGGAAGAGGAGAGGAGAGGAGAGGAAGGAGAGGAGAGGAGAGGAGAGGAGAGGAGAGGAGAGGGAGAGAGGAGAGGAGAGAAGAGAAAAAAGAGGAGAAGAGAAAAGAGAGGAAAAGAGGAAAAAAGAGAAAGAAAAAGAGAAAGAAAGACAGAAAGACAAAGAAAGACAAGCGCAAGAGCAAGAGAAAAAAAAAGCACGATTACAATGACAATCGGGTAATTTCCACGCCAGCAAAGCAAAAGCGCAGATCTGCATTGCAATTCCATTTCCCAAAGAGAAAGGATCATGCAATTAAAAGGGTTGCACTCGCGTGGCCCTTTGCAGAGAGAATTGGATGGGCAGAATGGATTAACTGGTAAATGGGTGGACGGATGGAGAAAATGGATAAATCAGTGAATGGGTGGATACATGGATAAAATGGATAAATCAGTGAATGGGTGGATACATGGATAAAAAGGATAAATTAGTGAATGTGTGGGCGAATGGGTAAACTGGTAAACGGGTGGACGGATGGATAACATGGATTAACTGGTGGATACATGGTAAACTGGTAAGTGGGAGGTCGGATGGATAACATGGAAAAATCAGTGAATGGGTGTATACATGGATAAACTGGTGAATGGATGGATACAAGGACAAAATGGATATACTGGTGGATGGGTGGACGGATAGATAATCGATAAATTGGTGGGATGCATGGATAGATGGACAGAATGGAAACAAGGGTGGGGATGGGGATGGGCAGACTAGAACGAATGGATAGATGGATTCGGAGTTAGAGAGAGAGACAGACAGACAGATAAATAGATGGACGGGGAGGTAGACAGACAAACAAGACCTAAAGACGAAGGTCTGCACTGGAAGAAACTCCGCCCACTTATCCATGCGTTAAAGAAGAGAAACAAGGAAGCAAAACAAAACAAAAACAACGACGACGAAAAGACACACGCTTTTTGCTATCACTTCCTCTTCCTCTTTTTTCCCCCCTTTCAACTTTCCTCTTTCCTGTTTCCTCTTCCTAGCCTTATGCCTTTCCACTTTTTCTCTTTCTCTTTTCTCTTTCTCTCTCTCTCTCTCTGCTCACACACACACCACACACACACCACACACACACACACACACACACACACACACACACACACCCACACACACCACACACAAGACACACACACCACCACATATGAAAGCAGAGAAGGAAAAGGCAGAAGAGAAATGTGATAGATACCAAACTGAATAATTTTAACTATCATCGATTAGCAACACGGAAGACGCAAAAACTGGGAGGGAATGGACGATGAGGAGATGGAGGAGGAGGAGAAAGAAGTGGAGGAGAGAGGAGGTGGGAAAGAGGAAGAGGACGAAAGGAGAGGAGGAGAGGAGAAAGGTGGAGGAGAGAGGAGGAGGAGGAGAAGAGGAAAAGGACGAAGAAGGAGGAGGAGGAGGAGAAAGAAGGAAGAGGAGGAGGAGGAGGAGAGGACGGAGGTGATGGAGGAGGAGGAGAAAGAGGAGAGAGGAGGAGGAGGAGGAAGGAGGAAGGAAGAGGAGGAAGAAGAAGGGAAGAGGAAGAAGATGAAGAAGGGAGCAAGGAACAGTAAGAGTAAGAGGCAAAGGAATAAGAGAAAGAACGACAAGAAAGCAAGGAGAGAAAGAGTAACATGCGCGCGGGCCACTTAACACAGGTACGGCACGAAGAGACGGGAGGGGGGGGGGGGGAGGAGGACTCAGGGAAGGAGAAGGAGGGGGAGGGAGGAGGACTCAGGAAGGGATAGGGAAGGGAGGGGAGGAGGACTCAGGGGGAGAGGGAGGGGGAGGAGGGACTCAGGGAAGGGATAGGGAAGGGCGGGGAGAGGAGGACTCAGGGAAGGGAGGGGGCGGGGAGGGGGGGGGGGAGAGAGAGAGAGAGAGAGAGAGAGAGAGAGAGAGAGAGAGAGAGAGAGAGAGAGAGAGAGAGAGAGAGAGAGAGAGAGAGAGAGAGAGAGAGAGAGAGACAGACAGACAGAGAGAGAAAAGGAAAATGAAAGAACTAAAGAAGAAAACAAGAGAAAAACAAGAAAAAAAAAAAGCGAAAGAAAGAAAAAATAAGAAAGAAAGAAGAACGAGAGGGCGAGCCAGAGACAGAGAACAAGCGCCAGCCCAATATAGATTTTCTTTATCGAATAAATTGATTCGTGCGGGTGTTGGCGGCAACAGGGGGGGGGGGGAGTGGCGGTCATGGGGGGGGGGGGATGCATGCTGGCCGCGCGATCAGGTGTCACGACAGGCATATTACAGGTGCGATGGCGATGATGAGCCAGACGAGCAATTGAGGGAAGAGGTAATTACCCCAAAATGAGGGTAATCGCGTGTTTGTTGGTGAAGCAGTAATAAACAGTGATAATTATTAAACGATAATTAATGGCGATGGCGATGACTGATGATGATGTGATAATTGATGATTGACGAATGATGACGACGACGACGATGACAAGGACAAAGGAGATGAAGATGAAAATGACGATGATGACATCAACAAATAACAACATCAATAACAAACACAACCCCTTTCCTTAATCTAAAAAAAAAAAACAAAAAACTCCCACAACCAAACATGCTGCATAACACGGTTTCCTCCAGGATTAAAAAAAAAAGCCTTAGGCCTACACGGGTATCACCTCCCTCAGCACCTCACCGGCACAGGCCAAGAGGAAGAAGAAGAACACCTGCAGAACAGCGCAACGAACACCCACCTGCTGCAAGGGGGGGATGCAGAGGAGAGAGAAAAAAAATGTATGAGAAACTTCGCCTATTGCATGCAACGCGATTATTGTGCAATAACAGCAGCATCACTAATTACCGTGGCAAAGATATGGGTAGCAATTCCGTGAACTCTTTGTATGACCTATATATATACACAAAAGAGGAGGAGGAGGAGGAGGGGGAGGGGGAGGGAGGGGAGGGGGAGGGGGAGGGGGAGGGGGGAGGAGGGGAGGAGGAGGAGGACGGAGGAGGAGGAGGAGGAGGAGAGGGAGGAAGGAGAGGGAGGGAGGGAGGAAAGGAGGGACGAAGGAGAAAGAGGAGGGGAGGGAGGGAGGGAGGAGGGGAGGAGGAAGGGAGGGGGAGGGGGAGGAGGAGGGGAGGAGAGAGGATGGAGGAGGACGGAGGAGGAGAGGGGAGGGATGGAGGAAAGGAGGGGAGGGAGAGGAAGGGAGGGACGGACGACGGAGGAGAAGAGGGAGGGAGGAAGGAGGAAGGGAGGGAAGAAAGTAATGAAGAGGAAAGTAAGGAACGAACGAGCAAAGGAAGGGAAGGAAGGAGAGAGGCAAAGGAAGAGAGGAGAAGAGAAAGAGTGAGAGGGAAGGGAGGGAGAGAAGAAAGAGTGAGAGGAAGGGAGGGAGAGAAAAAGAATGAGAGGGATGGGAGGGAGGAAGAAGAGAGGGAAGGGAGGGAGCGAAGAAAGAAGAGTGGGAAGGGAGGGGCGAAGAAAGAGTGAGAGGGAGGGCGAGCTGGAGGTAGGGAAATGAGAGAGGGAGGAGAGCGACCCGAGAACAACCCCAAACACATAAAACCTCAACGACATACAACAGAACTTGCCCTCTCCCTCCTTCCCCCGCCCTCCCTTACCCTCCCCTCCACACCCCGCACTTCCCTAAACCCTAAACACCCCTCCTCCCCCCCAGTCCCCGAAGAGTGCCAAAGCAAAGTCCTGAAGAGTGCCACTTGCGCCCACTTGTGCCAGCACAAACACCCGCCCTCATCGCCTCAGGCAAGCACAAGAAAAGGGCACATGGGGGCGGTTGGGAGGGAGGGGAGGGGAGGGGAGGGGAGGGGAGGGGGGGAAGGGAAGGGAGGGAAGGAAGGAAGGGAAGGGAAGGGAAGGGGAAGGGAAGGGAAGGGAAGGAAGGGAAGGGCGGTAAGGGAAGGGAAGGGAAGGGAAGGGAAGGGAAGGAAGGGAAGGGAAGGGAAGGGGAAGGGAAGGGAAGGGAAAGGGGAGGGAAGGGAAGGGGAGTATGGGGGGGGCCAATAGAGAGAGAGAGAAAAAAAATTATAGAGAGAATTAGAGCGAAAGAAAGAGAATTAGAGAGAAAGAAATGAGAGGGAGAGAGAGAGAGATTAACCTTTGTCTTTGAACATTTAATACATCTTTATACTCCTTACATTAAACAATTCGTGCATTGTATGTGTGCGGACATGCATTAACAAAAACATATGAATGTGTTTATGGGAGCCGGAGGAGGGAGAACAAAGCCAGGTGACGGGAGAAGAGAGAAAGGAGAGAGGAAAGAGGAAAGAGGGAAAAGAGGGGGAGAGAAAGGAGAAAGGAGGGAGGAAAGAGAGAGAGGGAGGAGAAGGGAGAAGGAGAGAGAGAGAAAGGAGAGAGGAGAGAGGGAGAAAGGAGAGAAAGGAGAAGGAGAAGGAGAGGAGGAGGAGAGAGGGAGGAGAAAGGAGAGAGAAAAGAGGAGAAAGAGCGGAGAAGAAGAGAGTACGGAAGAGGAGAGGAGAGAGGAAAGACGACAGAGGCAAGAGAAAGGGAAAAGGAGATAGGAGAGAAAAGAGGGAAGAGAAGAAAACCAAAAGAGGATGGAGGCAAAGGAAGATGAGGAAAACACGGAGTGAGGGAATGCCCTTATTTCCTTCGCTTAAATTCCATGGCTTTCTTTTAACGTGCTTCGTGCAATAACATGCATCTTAAAAGAAAAAAAATAATGAAAATTCAATATATAACAAAAGGAAGGAAAACATGAATTATATATATATATATATATATATATATATATATATATATATATATATATCATCCTTACATAAATATAAATACACCGCCAAAAAAATAAATAAATACAACGTGCATTAAATAAAAAGAAAACCGCAAAGAAAAATGCGACAAAAAAAAGCGTAGACTAAACACCAAAAGAAAAGATCAACATCCATTGTATCGAACCAAAAAAAAAAAAAAAAAAAAAAAAAAAAAATTGCATATCATTAGTAAACTTACCTGAGATTTCGATCCCTGGGGAGAAAGAGAGAGATACACGGAGTTAGTAAATGGGATACAAACACAAAACAAACATAACAAACAAAAAAACAAAACACCTTACAAAAGTGATTACCAGAGTGGGCCCATTAAACAAACACAAACAAACACTCGACCTTCTTCTTTTTTTTTTGTGGCACGAGTTTGTTTGTGTACGTTTCGAAGTGACTCCTAAGTCGGCGTTCGAGTTGTCTGGGGCTGATTTATTAATGCAATTGACTGGGCCAAGGCATGACTTGTCAATAAACACCGTGTTCCTCCGTCAATAGCCCTGCCCAAGGAACCGCTCTCGAGAAGCAATGCGGAAGACGCGAGGCCAAGGACGCACTTGCATACAGGAAAGGAGCAATGTATGTGTATATGTACGTGTGTATGTATGCTTGGATACAACACACACACACACACACACACACACACACACACACACACACACACACACACACACACACAACACAACACCACACAACACGCACACAGACAAGAATGAGATCCCAGAGAGGAGAAATGAAGACGGGGAAAGGACAGGAAAAAGGAAAAAGGAAAAAAGGAAAAATTACAAAGACGGAAAAAAGGGGGGAAAGAAAAAGATACGTACGTAGTAGGAAGACAAACTTGGAAAAAAAAAACATAGAAGGGGAAGAAAGAGAATGGAGGGGAAACGACAAAAAAAAAAGAAGGAAAGTTAACAAGAGGAAAGATGAGAGGGGAAGACGAAATAACCAGAGAGCATCTGCACACACACTCCCCCCCCCGCTCTCCTAAGTCCCACACCCACCTCCTCCCTCCTCCTCGCCCCACATTCAACCCTCCCTCCCCCTCCCTCCCCCCCTCCGCTTCCTCCATCCACTACCTTTTTTTTCCTCAAGATTTTTTTTTTTCCTTTTTTTTGGGGGGTGGGGGGGCGGCGGGGTTTTCGAGGTCCGCAACGCTAGCCCATCAACCCTGATCAATCGTCAACTGCCGCCGCTAATTGCGCCCATCTCGAGGTGTGCGGGCGGGGGGCGGGCGGAGCGGCTCCGCAGAACGTGGGAGCTGTGTGCCGTGAATTCGCCGCATTTTTATTTTTTTTTTTTTTTTCGGTCTGCCTTCTCTCTCTCTCTCTCTCTCTCTCTCTCTCTCTCTCTCTCTCATCTCTCTCTCTCCTCCTCTCATTCATTTTTCTTTCTCTTTCTCTCCACTCTCGGCTATTTTCTTCCACGACACGAGAGAACAAAAACGAACTATTTTCACTATCTATTGAACGTCGATGAAAACGGTACCGCGAATAAGCACACCAACATTGACACACACACACATCACACAACACACACACACATGACAATGCGATCACACATCACACACGACACTTACAACACACATTTCATTAGCGGGCACGATCAACCTCAATACTACAATCAAGCACACACAAACACCTCACACACACCTAAACACTACATCACACACACACACACACGACAACACACACTCACAACCTCACACAACACACACAAACACACATACACACACCCTCTTCACTCCCACAACAACACACACACAACTAACAACACTATCTCCGCACGCAACCAACCCCTCTTCACTCCCCACAGCACAACACACACAACAACCCTCCCTCTCTCCCCCCCACACATCACATCAAGCCCGAAGCTTCTCGTTACAGCCAAATGGGATTCATCTCTGAACCCTGCCGCGGATATCCCAGGATCACTGCAAGTACCGCTGGATTCCGGGGAGATGAGATGGAGGGGGGGGGAGAGATGAGATGGAGATGGAGGGGGTGGGAGACGGAGATGAGAAATGGAGGGGGTGTGGAGAGGAGATGGAGAGGGGAGAGAAGATGTGAAGGGGAGGGGAGAGAGAGAGAGAGACGAGAGAGAGTAGAGATGAGAGAGAGAGAGGAGAGAGAGAGAGAAGAGAGAGAGAGAGAGAAGAGAGAGGAAGAGGAGAGATGAGAGATGAGAGATGAGAGAGAAGAGCGATGAGAGAGAGAGAGAGAAGATGTATGAGAGGGGAGGGGAGAGGAGATTGAGAGGAGAGGGAGAGAGAATGGAAGGGGCGGAAGATGATGATGGAGGGGGGAGAGAAGAGTCAGAATGGAGGTGGGAGCTAATGGCTATCCTTCCTTGGGGGTAAAAAAGGTATGGAGAAGGGAAAGCGGGATCGGAGAAATTGAGAGAAGGGGAACAAGACTGGATGAAGATGAGGAAGGAGAGGGAGAAGAGAGAGAAGGAAGGTGAAGGAGAAGAAAAAGGAATGAAAAGGAATAATGAAAAGTGTGAGAATAAAAGAAAAGAAAAGAAAAAGGAAAGGGAGGGGAAAAGGGGATAGGAAGGGGAAGGGAAGGGAGGGGTTGGGGAGGGAATGGGCAGGGAAGGCGATGAGAAGAGAAAGAAACAGAAGACAAGAACATGTAGAGAAAAGAGAAAAGAAAAGAGAAGAAACTAGAAACACGATCAGCACCAAACTACCCCACAAATCAGTAGAGAAAAACAGGCGCGAGAGAGAGAGAGAGCAGGAAGCGAGACATCAGCGAATCCATCTCCCTGGAGGCTGCGACACACGGTGCACGCCACGAAATTAAATGAGAGAGAAGGAAGAAAATCAGAAGGGGAACAAAAGACAAAACACACGGAGAAAAGAAAATGAAAAAGACAGCACGAGAGTTAAGAGAGAGAGAGAGTGAGAGGAGAGAGAGAGAGAGGAGAGAGAGAGAGAGAGAGAGAGAGAGAGAGAGAAGAGAGGAAAGAGAAGAGAGAAAGAGAGAAAGAGAAAGAGAGAAGAGAAGAGAGAGAGAGAGAGAAGAGAGAGAGAGAGAGAGAGAGAGAGAGAGAGAGAGAGAAAAGAGAGAAAGAGAGAAAGAGAGAAGAGAGAAAGAGAGAAAGAGAGAAAAGAGAGAAGAGAGAAAGAAACTAGAAACAAAACCCCACCAAGACCAGCATATCAGAGAACAAACAGGGCGAGAGAGAGAGAGAGAGAGCGAGAGACATGCGCACCGTCTCCCGGAGGCTGGCGAACCGCAACGCGAAGGGAAGGGAAGAGAAAGAGAAGAAAACAGAGGAAAAACAGAAGACAAGAACACGGAGAAAAGAAAGAGAAAAGAAAAGAGACAGAGATAACAACAAA
>NW_020869614.1:12500-15000 GCF_003789085.1 Penaeus vannamei | reverse complement strand
TATTAACAAGTAAATATATTAATAAATCCTTTTACTTCTCTGCTATTTACTAAGTACAAGTCTCTATTAACCAAGTGACTGTTTTCCTACCTATTCTCTATACTATTTGTGAATTGTAAATAAACAAATGATTTTTTCCTACTTTATCTCCAAAATATCAAGTAAAGGAATCCACATCCATGCATTGTCAAAAAGCCTTGTTAACAATACCAGGAAAACAATCCATTTAACAATGCCAAATAAGCAAAACAAAAACAGTAAGAGAGTAATAAAAAAAAAGAAAAAAAAGTAAATAGACTGCAGACCCCCAAGATAAAATAATTTCCCAGTCAAATATATACATAAACACACCAAAAATTAAAATCAATACATAGTGTAGATAAGTAGATAAATAAAATTAGCAGAAAAATGAAATCCCCTCCAAAAAACAAAAAACGAACACTTTGAAAATGAAACTTGTACGTTCACAGCTGATCTAAAATGCGCAGAGGCAGAAGGCCCATGCAGCAACACATACATGGGAAGATTAAACATACTAGGCTTCACGGCTTTTGAGAATGAGAGGGTGAGCCACCACAAAGGAAGTGTGCTGCCAATAATAATAAGTGGGTTGGATTTATGAATGTATGCAAAAATAAAAAATAAAAGAATATGATAACTTGAAAAATACAATAACAGATACAAGTATTTCATTATTTGAGAAAAAATAATATTAATAACATCAATACAACTCTTTCAAAGCTGTTCTTCTCTTGTGGTGAACCCTGAACACTATAATCATCTACTCGTACAAATCACGAACAGCCAGCCATGTATTCCCGCAATCATAGGCCACTACTGCACATTTAACCTTCCCACCCTCCAAAAAATAAAACAAGTTTCACCATCCCGAGCAAGGGTCAAAGGTCATAGTTCAGAGGTTGCCTAGCACCCTGGCCTCAGACTTGATAATAGTGGGATGTAGTGGTCTGTGTGGTTTCTATTCATGGATTACAAAGATTGCAAGCTAAATCAATATCAGTCAGACATCTTTAATAGTCCTGTCCTGGAGGAAAGAAAATACAAAAATCAGCACAATAAATTGCAATCTGAACTTTGTGCGATAACATATAAAGTATACAATTCATTAACCATCTCCGCAAAATCAATAACATGGGCAATCAACTTCCTACATCCCAAAACACAGAAACTTTAAATATCAAAGTACGAAAAATGACCACAAAATTCTCCCCTCTCCCCAAAATTACTTATACAATAATAGTCGCAATAACTGCCACCCCCTAAAGAGGATAAGAATGCCAAAACCTTTGTCTTCAACCAGTCTGATTGCTGGGAATGAATCTAAGCTTTAATCATGGCCAGACCTGAACTGTCAGAACATGATAGCTACAAGGTCAATAGTTGACCTTTTTACAACAACATATAATTGACAACAAACGGTAACATAGAATGATAATACATATTGTATATTAGTGTCTAATTGCATAGGATGTACTTAATATCAGAAAATACTAGAATATCCAAATGCAATTGTAGATGTAAATAGTTATGGATATAATCTGAATGTCTGGGTATTACATATATATATTAGCTTTCATTTCAAACAAAAGTGCTGTGAGTCCATGCTTCAGTATGAGTGAGAATGAGAGTGAAGTGAGAGTAGAGAGAGAGAGAGAGAGAGAGAGAGAGAGAGAGAGAGAGAGAGAGAGAGAGAGAGAGAGAGAGAGAGAGAGAGAGAGAGAGAGAGAGAGAGGTGAGAGAGAGAGAGAAGTGAGAGAGAGTGAGAGAGTGAGAGAGAGAGTGAGAGAGAGAGAGAGAGAGAGAGAGAGAGAGAGAGAGAGAGTGAGAGAGAGAGAGAGAGAGAGAGAGTGAGAGAGAGAGGTGAGAGAGAGAGAGTGAGAGAGAGAGAGTGAGAGAGAGAAGAGAGAGAGTGAGAGAGAGAGAGAGAGAGAGAGAGAGAGAGAGAGAGAGAGAGAGAGAGAGAGAGAGAGAGAGAGAGAGAGAGAGAGAGAGAGAGAGAGAGAGAGAGAGAGAGAGAGAGAGAGAGAGAGAGAGTGAGAGAGTGAGAGAGTGAGAGAGTGAGAGAGAGTGAGAGAGAGTGAGAGAGAGAGAGAGAGAGTGAGAAGAGAGGAGAGAGAGAGAGAGGAGAGAGAGAGAGAGAGAGAGAGAGAGAGAGAGAGAGAGAGAGAGAGAGAGAGAGAGAGAGAGAGAGAGAGAGAATTACAATAAAAAATATAGCTGTAATACTAAAAGCAATTATAATAACAAAAGCATTAATGATGATAACAACAATAATAATAACGGTAACTTCGAGAACCATAAATCAATAATATAAACAACAACGACAACAATAACTACAAAAAATAAATAATAAGAATAAGAATAAGAATAAGAATAGTAACAGTAATAACACTAAGAATAATAACGCTGATGCTGCTGATGATGATAATAATAAAACTAATAACAATAACAATAGGAATAATAACAACAACAGTACTAA
>NW_020869613.1:418769-428769 GCF_003789085.1 Penaeus vannamei | reverse complement strand
CACAAATTTAAGAAAATGAAACTCCTTTTTTAACATAAATCACGTGATGGGCCTAGGTTCCAGTTATTGCATAGGATATAAAAGCTTGCTATTGATATGCTAAGGATAATTAAGTTCGAAAATTAAGTTCAAGTTCTGTTGTGTGTAGATTTTTTTTCTCTCTCTCACGTGTTTCACTTAGGTTAGAATCATTGTTTCTGTGATGATTAATCTCTTTTTTCAAGGGTATAATTCATGTGTATAATGATCAAATTATGTTTTTTTGTGTGATTTTTTTCTCTTACGTGTATTATTATGTAAGAATTATGTTGTATTGTGAGGGTTAAGTTACGAGTTTACAAAGTTCCAGTTATTGCATAGGATATAAAAGATTACTATAGATATGCTAAGGATGATTAAGTTCGAAAATTAAGTTCAAGTAGATTTTTTCTTTCTCTCGCGTGTTACATTAGGTTAGAATCATATTTTTTGTGACTTGGGTTAAGCAATTTCTTTCCCTCACTTGTTTAATTAAGGTTAATTATGTTATTTTTGCGATGTATGTTAAGCAATTTCTTTCTTTCAGGTTTATGATGTTTATAATGATGTTCTAATAATGTCTTTTTTGTGTGAATAATGATGTTCAAATAATGTTGTTGTTTTTTTGTGATAAGGGTCATTTATTTCTCTCACGTGTAAATTAAGTTAGAATCATGTTTTTGTGATGTGGGTTAAGTAATTTCTTTCTTTCATGTGTATAATGATCTAATTATGCTCTATTTTGTGATTTTTTTTTCTCTCACGTGTATTCTTTCTTATGTATTATGATTATGCTCTATTTTGTGATTTTTTTCTCTCACGTGTATTCTTTCTTATGTAAGAATTATGTTGTTTTGTGAGGGTCAAGTTACGAGTTTACAATGTACTAGAATGTTAAAAGTCGGTAACTAGTATATCAAGACATATTCTTTCCTTATCTGTACTTAGACAGGATCTTGCTTATCTGTACAAAATCCTAGCGAGTTAGTGAACTTTTCCAAAGTCTTCTTCAAGCATTCTAGATATTTAGGATATTCAGAAGGAAGGTTATATGTTCTAAATTATATTTTCTTGTGAAAGATAAAAGTTCTCGCTATCGTTTGGGCTAACCTGGTATACTAACCTTGTTTTGAGATTTCCCTGTGTGAAGGATCTCTCTCTCTCTCTTCCTCCTCTCTCTCTCTCTCTCTCTCTCTCTCTCTCTCTCTCTCTCTCTCTCTCTCTCTCTCTCTCTCTCTCTCTCTCTCTCACACACACACACACACACACACACACACACACACACACACACACACACACACACACACACACATGCAGACACAAACATGTGCATGTGTGTTTACGAGCACATGTGATGAGAGGGAGAGGGGAGTCAGAAAAATAGGCCTACATACATACATATATACTATATAAGTATGTTTATATATATATATATATATAATATATATATATATATGTTGTGTGTGTGTGTGTGTGTGTGTGTGTGTGTGTGTGTGTGTGTGTGTGTGTATGTGTGTGTGTGTGTGTGTGTGTGTGTGTGTGTGTGTGCGTGTGTGTGTGTGTGTGTGTGTGTGGTGTATGTGTGCGTGTGTGTGTGCGTGTGTATACATACATATAATATATATATATATATATATAATATATATATATACTATATGTGTGTGTGTGTTTGTGTTTAGATAGAAATTATTTTTTTCTGGCGATCCCGTCTGGAACGGAAGTCCGTTTGTTTTCGAACGGTTTTGGCGGGAAATCTTTCTCCCCTTCTTTGATGTAGTATTTTCAGAAGGATGATAAAATCTGGATAGGAAGTAATGATAATAGTTCTAAGGTTACCAATAGTACTGTAATATTACTGTAATAGTTATTGTAATTATTACAGGGGGCAAGCTTTGATGTTTCCACCCATCAGGTCTCGCTTTATTTAAGATCTTTCTTTTAACCTGCATATATCAAATATATAAACTATTTTCTTGTTTTCAAGTAAGAGTGAACATTGCCCTTCCGAATGAAATAGCTATTTGGCGCTTATGATGTGACAGTGAGCGATCATTCGATGATTAACCTAACGTATTGCAGCGAGCCATAAAGTGTAATTCTTGCTTAAAACTCAAAAACTATCTATAAACATCTGATTTCATTTCATAAATCATATCTCATTTATTACGCTCGAGATTTTACATGACCGAAAATAATAGACGAAAGGTGAGATATGAAAAAAATGCAGAAATATACAGGATATTCGTGTAGGCAGCTCTTTCCCATTTTTGTCATTCGTTTAAAATCAAATGCTAATCATGGTGTAACAAATAGAAAAAGAAAGAGGGAATAATGAAAAAGAAAAGGGAAACATATGTGTGTTTAGATACATACATATATATATGTGTGTGTTTGTGTGTGTGTGAGAAAGAGAGATCGAGAGTGTGTGTGTATGCGTGTGTGTGTGTGTTTGAAAATATAAATATGTATATATACAAGTACACAAACGCACACACACCTACACGCACACACAAACACACACGACGACTTAGTCCAAATAAAGACTCACTAACTTCATTCAAATTATGTTTATGCAGCATGTTCATCTTTTTAAACCATTCTCGCATTTTATGAATATGTTTACTCCGAATACTGTTGATTTAAATAAACAACTGTTCCTCTTGCATTATTCGTTTCATAATACTTAGTATCAATCTCATTATTTGATACCCAGTGGTCTATTGTATAGAGAGATACCCACTTTTTGGCTCATACTAAATATAAGTACTTTATTTTGTACCGTGTTCATGTTGACGAATGTAGAGTAAGTGTGAATGAGAATGAATATCTTCACAATACAAGAGATGTATTTGATGGGTTTAGAATAGATCTTCGTCGATGTATTTCTGATGAAGATCTATTCGAAACTTGTCAAATACACCTGTTGTATTGTGAAGATATTCATTCTCATTCATACCTTTCCTACATACTTTATTTTGGTATTTTCTCGGTATGAGGTACCCCAACATGCCCTGTCCTTAGTGCTCTGGGCAACAAAGGCTTTCATTAATCCAAAACTTTCGAAACCACATGGCCACATAGAATTTAGAGTGGCGTTGTTTATACTGTTATATGTAGGAAACCACATGGCCACATAGAATTTAGAGTGGCGTTCTTTATACTGTTATATGTAGGAAACCACATGGCTACATAAAATTTAGAGTGGCGTTGTTTATGCTGTTATAGGTAGGGTTTATGTTGCTTTTGCCACATAGTGAGAGACATTTCGATGTGGCTGATATGTAGAATATGTAGACGGTTTGCACTGGGGGTATGAGACTTTATGCAGGATGTGTGGCGGCAGGACTGTAGTCTGTCTGTCTGAGGAGGAAATTCCATTTCAATCACTTTATTAAACCAGTTTCATAAATCCGTAACTTCCGTTGTGATTAACACTATTTTTATCGCATTAATTTAACTAGTTTCATCCTTCCGCAATTTCCATTATAATCCTTAGCTGCAATTATTCATTTTGATTATATATTTTACGAAGCAGATGTGGCAGTCTTATACTCTTACGTAACTGCAAATAAAAGTATTAACACTTCTGCGAAAGCTAGAAAGTCCTCACACTTAAATAATTATAAGTTTCATTCGAGTAAAAAAGAGAGAGCGAGAAAAGGAAAAGAAAAATAATTAGATGGTCAAGAATAAAGGGAAAGAATAATTAGTCACGAAATCCCATTTTTGAGAGAATTTAAAACTTTCTGTAAGAGGTTTCAATCCTTCTGTACCTTGTCACTTATGGGAATGTGTTTCAGGGAATTTATACGATTATTTAGCAATTTTCTTGATATCATGGACAATAATTTCTCATTTCTGTATGACATGCTGTTTTATTCATTAAGACTTTATATATATATGTTGTGTGTGTGTGTGTGTGTGTGTGTGTGTGTGTGTGTTGTGTGTGTGTGTGTGTGTGTGTGTATGTGTGTGTGTCTGTGTGTGTGTGTGTGTGTGTGTATGTGTGCGTGTGTGTATGTGTGTGTGTGAGTGTGTATGTGTGTGTGTATGTGTGTATGTACATATATACATCTGGACTTGCTCTAACATAAATTTTAGTAGAGATTTCGCAGGTGGCCATATTGCAAACACTTACACATCTTAAACTAGTGCAACACAGCTGGCGTGCGAATTGCAGAGACAAATGATATTAATACAGCGACGCCAGCACTGCAGATTGGAGGGGCGTGGTCTTCGTTCTAGATTTGCAAATTTCGACTCTTAAGTGGATGATGATGAGTGGGCCAAGGAGTTCAGAACCCGCCATTTTTTTTTTTTTTTTTTTTTTGAGAAGTAAGGTTATTATTATTATCATTATTATTGTTGTTGTTGTTGCTGTTGAGAAGTAAGGTTAGTTTTTTTTTCTTTTATTTGAGAAATAAAGTTACTATTATCATTATAATTACTATTATTATTATTATCATTATTATTATTATTGAGAAGTAAGGTTAGTTTCTTTTCTAGAATTAATGTTATTATTATTATCATTATTAATATTATTATTGTTATCATTGTTATTATTATTACTTAGAAGTAAGGTCAGTTTCTATTTGAGAAGTAAGGTTAATTTCACTTTGAGAAGTAATATTTTTTGAGAAGTAAGGTTAGTTTTTTTTTTTTGTATTTTTTTTTTTTTTTTTTAGAAATACGGTTCGTTTGAGAATACGTTCATCAAAGCTTAACCTCGACTTTTTAAAAACTTATGCTGTGCCTTGGATTAACACAACATATTCACCAGATAATTTGCATTGTGTTAAATATATAAAGATGAACAAGAAGGTCACAGTTCATACCCATTTATTTTTGAAAGTCAAATCACAACTAGAATATAAAAAAGGAGTCGAAGTGATATACTTATTTATGAAAAGAGCTGAATATTGGTCATTAAGGTATATGATAAAATTATTCATTAATTATCCCTGATTTTGTGAATACTAATGATGGTCTTTTACCTCATTTGTGATAGATAAATTAAGTCTTTGAGTATTTAGGTTAAGTTCAGTCTAGAATTAATTAGAGGAACATTGGGCGTTGTAATTTATTGAGTTTTTTCTGGGTTTTACATCGGGTTGTGATTCAGTATTAGAGTTATTATAATAATAACTTTTATTTTTTCTCTCATTTGCATAGTGTTTGCTTAGACTCAATGGATATGCAGTAATTTATCTCACACACACACACACACACACACACACACACACACACACACACACACACACACACACACACACACACACACACACACACACACACACACACACACACACACACACACACACACACACACACACACAGCACACACACACACGCACACACACCGAGTAATACGGCGACAGACAGACACAAAGACACAGGCAAAAACAATGAAAGAAACAGGATGGTTTGCATACGTTCTCTCTCTCTCTCTCTCTCTTCTCTCTCTCTCTCTCTCTCTCTCTCTCTCTCTCTCTCTCTCTCTCTCTCTCTCTCTCTATCTCTCTCTCTCTCTCTCTCTCTCTCTCTCTCTCCCTCCCTCCTCCTCCTACCCCCACTCCATCCCTCCCTCCTTTCTCTTCCCCCCCTCTCTCCCTCCCTACCCCCACTCCATCCCTCCCTCCATTTCTCTTCCCCCCCTCTCTCCTCTCTCCCCTCCCTCTCTCCCTTCCCTCCTACCCCCACTCCATCCCTCCCTCCCTTTCTCTCCCCTCCCTCTCTCTCTCTCTCTCTCTCTACACAAATACATATAATTTCTACTGCAAAACCACAAGCCAGCAACTGGAAATATGCGGGTTTTCAGGGACGAACGACCTTGCGAAGAACGCGGAGTGTAAGTCAGGATTTTTTAACCGGAAGCTTGTCGTTTACGAAATACCATGAGTGCGTGTGTTCTGAGGAGCTCGGGCGGGTCTTCGCAGTGTCTTCTTAATGGAGGGAAAAGGGGAGGGAGGGGGGGAGAGAAGGGAGGGAGAAGGGAGGGAGGGAGAGGGAGGGGAGGAGGAGGAGAGGGGGGAGGAGGGGGGGGGGGGGGGAGGAGAGGGGGGAGGAGCCGGGAGAGGGAGAGGGAGGGGAGGGAGGGAGGGAGGGAAGGAGGAGGGAGCGAGAGAGAGAGAGAGAGAGAGAGAGAGAGAGAGAGAGAGAGAGAGAGAGGAAGGGTGGATAGGAGGGAGGGAGGTAGAGTGGTAGGTGAAAGTCGAGACTGGGAGAGGAGAGTGGGGGAGAAAGAGAGAGAGAGAGAGAGGGTGGGCGAGAGAGAGAGTTTGTATGTATGTAGGTATGTATGTCTGTGTGTATGGATATGAATATATGTATATATATATATAATATATATATATATATATATATATATATATAATATATATATATATATATATATTATATATATAAGTATGTATATATATATATATATATATATATATATATATATATATATATGTATATACATGGAAGAAAACCCACAATGTACAAACTAGATTTATTGATGAAAGTGAGACAACAGCTTCGGAATCGTCCTCGATTCCATATATATATATATATATATAATATATATATATATATATATATATATATATATATAATATATATATATATGACCACAATGACAAGCACAGCAAAGTTTATACAATATGCCTACACCCACAGGGTGTGTGTGTGTAAGTTTGTATGTATGTATGTACGTCTATATATGCATATACGTATGTATGTATTTCTCTCTCTCTCTCTCTCTCTCTCTCTCTCTCTCTCTCTATATATATATATATATATATATATATATATATATATATATATATATATATATATATATATATATACATATATTATATGTATATATATATATATATATATATACACACACATATATATATATATATATATATATATATATATAATATATATATATATATATATATGTGTGTGTGTGTGTGTGTGTGTTGTGTGTGTTGTGTGGTGCCATGTATGACCACAGCGACAAGCACAGCAAAGTTTATACAAAATGCCTACACCCACAGCAAAAACAAAAAAATCTGAATCGTTACACACAAATGACTAAACAAGCAGAATTTTGACAAGAATAGATCGTAATACAATAGACAGTAATCAGCATCAGGTCCCAGGAGGAAGGCCAAGGTCAGGGAGTCTTGGGAAGGTTTTGCTTACTTGTGGCGAAGTAAGGTCATCCAATTCCCAGTGACCAGCAGTTAGGGTTGAAATTCAGCACTTTAGATTTTTTGGTCAACAGAGCTTTTATTTATTTATTTATTTATCTTTGTAAGAATTCGCAGTTTTTCTTTCTTTCTTTCTTTATCAGCAGGACTTTTTTTTTTTTTTTTGTAAGAATTCACCTTTTTTCTTTTTTCTCTCTTTTTTATCAACAGAGCTTCTATTATTTCTTTTCTTTCTTAAGGATTCGCCTATTTGTAAATTAATTTATCATCTTTCCAATTAAGCTTGATGGCCTTCATCGCGTAGGTTAATAAAACACGCATTTAATTCTCTAGCTTACATAATACCAGGTTTATGCTCATTCTGTTTATCAAAGCTATGCCGGGTTTCGTTGTAAAACTTGGTGCGGTTCTTATACACGGAATGCCGTTAAAACGAGGTCTATTATTATCAAGAGCATCGTATTTCACCGAAGAATTACGTAAGGTGGAAAAATTAGGTTGGGGAAAAGCATCATCGCTTGCAACGGTTTTCGATGCATGGCGTTTGGCACCAGGGGACGGGTTGTACGGAATTAATACATCACTTGAATATATATATGTGTGTGTGTGTGTAATACACAAACACACACCACATACATAGAGACACACATATTATACATATATATATATATATAATATTATGTAAGTATGTGTATGTGTGTATGGTACATACATACATACTATATGTATTATATATATATTTATATATATATATATATATATATATGTATATTATGTGTATGTATGTATGTACAACATAAATAATATATATATTAATATATATATATATATATATGTATGTATGTATGTACATACATATATACATATGCCTACATGTGCATGTGTGTGTGTCGTGTGTGTGTGGCGTGTGTGTGTATGTGTGTGTTATGTGCGCGTGGTGTGTGTGTAATGTGTGTGTGTTTATTATGTATTTGTGAACGTGTGTGTATAATCACACCACATCGCTGCCTTATCTTAAAGACTAGAAAAAGCCACATCCAAAGCCTGCGACCGCCATGTCCTGTTCTTACACGCATTTATATGGGTTACCTAACTGCAGACGAGACGGCATCTATGCGCCTTTACACTTTCGTTCTTGCGAAATTGGGATAAGTATATGCAATTTCGGTTTTTTGCAAGACACGTGATTCTTCGCTGTATTTCAGTGTTTCAGGATTGTTTTCGTTTTGAATAAAGCCGATTTCAGTCATTATCATAGATGAATAAATAAAAAAAACTTCTGAAAATTCCCGTTGAAAGAGACAAAAGTAAATCTAAAAAGAAGCAAAATTAAACAAACCTCGAACAGAAGAAAATGAAAAACGATGTTAATTCATGAAAAGCTGAACCACTGACGCATGGTTAGATACCCCCCCCCTACCTCCCCTCCCCATGGCTTGATCTCTATCTCTCTGTCATGGATATATATCAAGCCAAGAGATGTGTAAGATAATATATAGAGGTTTGAAGGCAAGGACAAACACAATTGCTACTGATGAGCGAGTGATATGAAAGTGCGGGTTTGTCCCCCTGCTTGAGGGTGGGGAAGCCAAGGAACACCATCGAACACCGTCTTTGGGAATCGTATTCGATCTAAATTAAAACCCTTGATTATGGTAAGAGTCGAATTTGTGGTTCTTGTTTTCTTGTTCTGTAATGGCTAATAAAGACTTAGAAATGCATGTTTTTCTTTCTCCGTGTAATGGCAATAAGCTAAGAAGAGAGTGAATTCTCGTAATGTTGTTGCTGATATATAGTTTAGTGAGAGAGTGAATTAAAATACATTTTCCCCCGGAGCGGAGCTCTTCCCGCTCTAATGTAATCGACAGAAGGGCGACGACGACCACAGGGTTGACAGAACGCCAACTAGCCGAGAATGGAGACCAATGAGAGGCAGAGCAGAATAGATCACGTACTCGCAATCGTAAGGACCCTACTCCTGCTTAGCAGACATAGCAGGGCGAGAGACCAGACTTAAGTGAAGAATGGCGAGATGATGCCGAGGAGAAGAGAAGGAGATGACCGAGGCAACCGTGCCGCATGAACGCGACGAAGACTCACAGCAGCTGCAGAGACGAAACATAGCGACTCCGCAAATCTGCTCGAGGACCGAGACCAGCGATATCGGGAGACCGACGAGTTGAAGGACGAGATGATATATACAGAGACGCAGTCAAGAGACAACAGACGTGATGAGAAAGAATGAGAACGGGTAGAGAACACTGTATGACCACAACAGACGGTTAGCCCAATCATGACCCATTGAGGCACAGCCAAGAAAACGGCGCGCGGAGCATGCTGAGGCACCCCACAAGCCTGCACAGACCTTTCGACGTACTGTGGAGGATCGAAAATACTCGATCATCTTGTCTAAAGTGGACTGTCAGGAGCACTACAGTCACTCCTAGTACCCCACGCGGTCTAATCAACAACTGGGAACACTATTATCGACACCCTACGCAAAGAAACAAAAACAACATGCAACACAGTAAGAGAACATTAAATTTTTCCCTACCAAAAGGAAAAGACAAACACAGAAGGACGACCACGAAGACGACTCTAGAAGGACGAGCCGTCACCGCGACGATCCTCCGGCGCGTGGGCCTCACGCTCGGTCACTCACGTATCCTCCAGTATGAGCCGTCACCTCGTCTCAGTAGTCGCCTCATCTCCTGAGGGCCTTGGCCTCAGCGGCAGGGGTGAATTTACTTATTACCTCCACCCCACCAGCCCGCGCGCTAGCGCCGGCGCCCACATAA
>NW_020869613.1:408769-413769 GCF_003789085.1 Penaeus vannamei | reverse complement strand
CTCTCTCTTTTTTTCTCTCTTTTCTCTCTCTTCTCTCTCTCTCTCTCTCTCCTTCTCTCTCTCTCTCTCTCTCTCTCTCTCTCTCTCTCTCTCTCTCTCTCTCTCTCTCTCTCTCTCTCTCTCTCTCTCTCTCTCTCCTCTCTCTCTCTCTCTCTCTCTTTCTCAATGACATGACAAAACACGTTGTCAATGAACACTACCCCCACCTTCCCCCTCCCCCTCCCCCCTGCGGTTTTCTACAACGCAGCTCGTCGTGTGATGAACTTTATTAATTTCATCTTTTATTTTATTATTCGTTCTTTTATTGGGTTGTCTAAATCATCGTCGACTGGTGCCTTGGCGTTCTATTGACTGAATTTGATTTGAATTTTGACTTTGTTCAATTGAAGGTTTTAGTTTCTGTTAAGTTTTAGGTTTTTACTTAATTTTTTTTTTAGGCCTCGGTATATGGCGTGAGTCCTTTTGTTGATGATGAAGCTTAAACAAGATAATGACTCGGACTTTCACCTAAACAGGCAGTTAGCAATTAAGGTCACGGGCATTGAACTATCAGCTGATATCTTAACACTTTAAAAACTTTTTAACACTTTTTTTACGGTTTAGTATTATTCGTAAACAATCCAAAAGATATTTAGCAGGCCGACGTTTTTAACAATCATCTAACTAATTAATGATATTTGACAGTTAGTTGTTAGCCATTAACAATCCAACAGACCTTTATTAACTACTATTAAATCAACAATCAAATGCCCAATATACAGATAATAACTATTAACTCTTCCTCATTAACATTCAAATACCCGAACATGCAGTAAGAAAACAGCAGCCTCTAAGAATTAAGAATTTAACAGACAATTAACAGCGATTAAGTCCAATTGGCAGCTGACAACTTCACAGGCTTTTGACAACAGGCAGCTGACAATTAAATGCCAGAAGGAACCCATCAGCTGTGAATCGACAAACACAAAAGGCACAACCCGATGGCCAAGCTTAAGTTACCTTGAATTGACTTCGATGAACGTCTTCAGCATGTGGTGGGTGTGCTGACGTGAGGCGAGTGCTGACAAAATTGACAAAATCCGTTCCGTTTGCATTTGCTGACGTCTAGATGGGAGGGTTGGGGTTGTGGGGGGGGGTTGTATGGAGGACCATATGTCTGTCTACGGGATTGTGTGAATGGTGGTGTCGTGTGTTGTCTGAAACAGCTGATTTGTACGCTGAGGTTTTGTGAATGTCAGGGTGATGAAGTGAGCAGCTAAAAGAAACTGAAAAATGATTGTTTCACATGGAAAATACTTTTAAGATATACAAATGATATTACCAATGTGAAAAAATAATTAGTAATGCGTCACAATATAACTAATGATGAATTAATGTGTAAAATCACTATAAGAAAGTATAGTTCTTGAGAAGGTAAGCATATTGACAAATATTTATTCTTTTTCTTCTTCTACTTCTCCCTTTCCTCCTCCTCTTCCTTCTTCTTCTTCGTTTCGTTGAAGACTTAAATTGTATTAATAAATGAAGGAAATCGAAAAATGGATGATCAATTAATGATAACAAAAATAACAAGATCATAGCAAGAGTAGGTTGATGAAGCAGGGAGCTAAGGAGAGGAAGGAGTAGGAGGAAAAGAAGAAATAAAGAGTGTGGGAGCGAGTGGGTGAGAGAGAGAGAGAGAGAGAGAGAGAGAGAGAGAGAGACACCTGTGGCCGGATGCCCCTGTCCCCCCTCCCCCGTCACCCCCTCTTCAGGAAGTTCCTCGTAGGATCTTCATTAAAGTATCCTTAGACGTTACTCTTGGTCCTTCGCATTTTTTCTTTCTTTCTTGCTGTGTCTTCTGTTTTCTTTTTGCTTATTTTTCTTTATCTCTCTGTTTGCTCTCTCCTCTCTCTCTCTCTCTCTCTCTCTCTCTCTCTCTCTCTCTCTCTCTCTCTCTCTCTCTCTCTCTCTCTCTCTCTCTCTCTCTCTCTCTCTCTCTCTCTCTCTCTCTCTCTCTCTCTCTCTCTCTCTCTCTCTCTCTCTCTCTCTCTCTCTCTCTCTCTCTCTCTCTCTCTCTCTCTCTCTCTCCCCCTCTCTCTTTCTCTCTCTCTCGCTTCACTTTCCGTTTTGTTATTTTATTGTTGTTATCTTTGTTATTGTTATTATTATTGTCATGGTTATTGTTTTGTCGTCAATATCTTTTCATCATCTCCATAATTTTTATTATCATCATCTTTTTCATTATTAGTCGTACGATTGTTATTGTTATTATTATTAATACGATTATTATTATCATTGTTATTTTATCATGTTCATTATCATTCTGATTATCATTATCCTCATCATAAGAACAAGCAGTGTTGTTGTAACTGTTATTGTTGATGTTGGTAGTATCATTATGTTGTTACTCAGACTGATATTGATATCAATTATTTTATGATCATTTTGATTACTGCTGTAATTATCGTCTTCAGTTTTTTATTATGGTGATATCATTATTCAAGTTATTTTTTAGTGTTAATGTAGTCTTATTATTTATCTTCATCATTATTATCACTATAGTTGTTTTATTATTCATGTTATTGTTATTATTATTATTATCATTCTTCTTCTTCTTCTTCTTTTTTTATATTATTATTATTGTTATTATTATTATTATTATCATTATCGTTATTACTAATGATCATCCTCATCATTATCATTATCATTATCCTCATCATCATCATTATCATTAACATTATCGTTATTTCTAATAACCATTCTCCTCATCATTATCATTATCCTCCTCCTCATCATCATCATCAGTGACTGTTTTTTTCTTTTCTTTTTTCTTATTAATGTTATTGATATATTATCGTTATTGTTGCCGTATTTTGTTATTGCTACTTACGTCATACCAATCTCTCATTATTCAAAGTCATCTTTATTGCTGTTTTATCATTTATGTGCTATCAGTAATGTTATAATAGTTAACATTATTACTATCATTATCGTGATGTTTTTTATTATTAATTTTATTACTGATAATGTTATTGTTGATGTTATTATTCATCTTGTTGTTGTTGATACAGCATTATTTTATTACCGTATTTGTTATTGTTGTTTTATGATGTGCTAGTATAAGTATTTTTATTGTTGTTTTTACTATTATGTAGGAGATGTATGGATGAGAAGAGATATATGCACAATACAAGAGATGCATTTAACCGGTTTCGAAAATATATTCGTCGGGAATACATGTATTTCTGACGAAGATATTTTCGAAACCGGTTAAATGCATATTCATTCTCATTCATACCTTTTCTTACATTTGTCTCAATGAATAATGTCATTAATAATTTTTTAATTATTACTTTTAGTGTAGTAGTCTGTTTGTTATTGATTTCGTTATTTTGTGTTTGTTATCATTAGAATTGTTGTTATTATTACTACAGCTGTTATTATGATTTTTGCCAAATTCGTTGTAATTATCATTATTATTGTTTATTATTGTTGTCGTTTTTATTGGATTTGACTTTTTGGCATCATAATGATAAATTTTACTGTTGTTATTGTTAGTATCAATATTCTTTTTTCTATTACCATTGAGCACAGTATTACTATTATTGTTGTTATAACTGTGATTATTTTTATTGTAGGTTACTGTAGAACATTTGTAATTGTCATTGCTATTATTTCATGTGTTTTGTTGTCATATTCATCACCACAACCACCATCATCAACTATATTATCACGATCATCATCTTTATCATCACCATCACCATCACCATCGCTCTCACCCCCTCGCCTCCCCCCACCACCATCACCCTCACCACTCACCACCCATCACTACTACCCTCACCCCCATCACTCACCACCACTCACCAATATAGTGTTATCTCCATCACCAGCTCACCACCACCACCACTACTACCACTACCACTCACCACATCATACAGTGTTATCACCATCATCATCACCCCCCCCACCACCACCACTCACCCTCACCCTCTCCACTCACCACCACCACCATCACCACATCATCCACTGTTATCTCCTTCACTATCATTAGGTTATTGCCACACCACGTCCTGTACCGCAGTGACCTATTACTTGACGGTTGCTGATAAGAAGCAATGAGATAACAAGTTTCGCCTAATGGCCTCTGGTGTTGAGAAATTGTCTCATTATGTGGTTTATAGATTTTTTTTTTCTTTGATTTTTTTTTCTTTAGGTCCGTACTCTTTTTTAAATTCTTTCTTTCTGTTTTGTTTTTGTATTCTCTTTTGTTTTTTCTATTTCCTCTCTCTCTCTCTCTCTCTCTCTCTCTCTCTCTCTCTCTCTCTCTCTCTTCTCTCTCTCTCTCTCTCTTCTCTCTCTCTCTCGTCTCTCTCTCTCTCTCTCGCTCTCCTTCTCTCTTCTCTTCTCTTTCTCCCTTTACTTCTATCTACGTATCCTTCTTTGTCTGCCCCATTTCTCGTCCCTCTCTTAATGTCTCCTGCTTCTCCTTCCCCAACTCCCTCCCCAATCCCCTTCCCCTACCCACCCCCTTACCGCAACCCCCAACCCCTTCCCATACCCCAACCCCATATCCATCCCCATAAATCCTTCCCTAACCCCCACCCACCCAACCTCCTCCCCCCTCCCCTCAGCCTCCTTCCCTACGCCACCCTACCTCAACCCCATGCTCAACCCCTCCCCTCCCCTAAACGCCCCACATCACTAACGCCTCTCTACTCTTCACTAGCTCCTTCCCTATCCACCCTACCTCAACCACCCCTCCCCCCTCAAGCACCACCCCCTCCCCTCAGCCTCCTTCCCTACCCACCCTACCTCAACCCCCTCCCCCCTCCCTCAAATCCCACCCCAACCCCTCCCCCTCCCCCAACCTCCTTCCCTACCCACCTACCTCAACCCCCTCCCCCGTCTCCCTCAAACCCACCCCTCCCCCCAACGCCCCCACCATCACTAACGCCTCTCCACTCTCATTGCTCCTTCCCTAGCCCGCCACCTACCTCAACCCCTCCCCTCCTCCCTCA
>NW_020869613.1:403769-406269 GCF_003789085.1 Penaeus vannamei | reverse complement strand
TCCCCCCATCACCTCCCCCATCCCTCCCCTTCCCTCCCTCATCCCTACCCCTCTCCATGCTCCTTCTCCCTCCCTCTCCCATCCTCCACTCCTTCCTCTCCTCTCTCTCCCCCCCTCCGCTATTCGGACACCTGGGTTGGGCGAATAGAGGGTGGTAGGAAGGGTCTCCTCCCCTCCCCCTCTCCCCTCTCCCCTCTTCTCCTCTCCCCCTTTCCCCCTCTCCCCTCTCCCCACTGATTCGGACACCTGAGGGTGGGCGAATAGAGTGGAAGGGGGAGGGGAGGGGCGCAGCAACCCCCCACCCCACCCCACACCACCCCAATTCCCCTCTCCTTCACCTCTTATTCTCCCCTTTAGATTGATTAGGGGGGAGGGGAGGGAGGGGTGGAAGAGGGGAGACAGGAGAAGGAAGAGAAAGAGGGAGGGAAGGAGAAGGGAAAATTAAAAAAGGGAGGGGGAGAAGAGGAGAAAGAGAGAGAGGAGGGAGAGGGGGAGAGGAGGAGAGGAAGAGGGAGAAATGAGGAGAATAGGAGAGATATGAAGAGGAGAAAAGTAGAATGAGAGTAAGAAGAAATATGAGAACAAGAGAGGATGGAAAGAATGAAAAGAGAAGAGGAGAAGAAAGGGAAGAAAAGACAAGAAGAAGGAAATAGGATAACGAAGAGGAAGAAAGGAGAGACGAAAAGAAGGGATAGAGGAAACGAAAAGAAAAAGGGCGGAGAGGGAGAAAGAAGGAATGATAGAAAAAAATACGAGAAAGAAATCAGAGAAAGGGAAGCATAGAGAATAGGAAGAGAAAAAGAAAAAAAGAGAAGTAGGGGAAAGCATAAAGACGAAAATAGAGTAGAAACGAGGAAGGAAAACGAAAAGAAAGGGGGAAGGGGGAGAAACGACAAAGAGAATGGGAATGGAAAGGGGGAGAAATAAGGAAGAGGGGACAGGGAGAAAGAAAGGGGTGAAGGAGAGAGTATAGAAGAGAAGAGCTTGCGGAAGAGAGAAAAGAGAGAAAGAAGAAGAAACAAGGAAGAGGGGGAGAAGGAGAAACAAAAAGAGGGAAGGGAAGAAAGAAGAGAGAAGAGAAGATCTAGGCGAAGGGAGAGAGGAATGAAGAGGGGAAGGGTGAGAAACAAGAGGAGCTGGAGGAAGAGAGAAAGAAGGAAGAGGGAGAGAGGGAGAAGCAGGGAAGAAGGGGAGAGAGGGGAGAGAGAAGAAACAAGAAGGGAAGGGGAGAAAAAGGGAAGAGGGGGAGAGGGGAGAAAAAGGGAAGAGGGGGAGAGGGGAGAAACAGGAAAGGGGGAGAGGGGAGAAACAGGGAAGAACGTGGGAGGAAAGAAACAGAGAAAAGGGGGAGAGGGAGAAACAGGAAGGGGAGGGGGAGAAACAGGGAAGAGGGGGAGAGGGGAGAAACAAGAAGAGGTGGAGAGGGAGAAACGGGGAAGAGGGGGAGAGGGGAGAAACGGAAGAAGTGAGAGGAAGAAAAGAGAAACAGGGAAGAGGAGGCGAAGAGGGGAGAAACAAGAAAGAGGGAAGAACAGGGAGAGGGGAGGAACAGAAAAGAAGGGGAGGGGGAGAAAAAGGGAAGAACGTGAGAGGAAGAAACAGAGAAATGGGGAGAGGTGAGAGGGGAGAAACAGGGAAAAGGGGGAGAGGGGAGAAACGGAGAAACAGGGAAGAGGGGGAGAGGAGAGAGGGAACAGAGGGTATGGAAAGAGAATGATTGGTGTTGTTATGCTTGTTTAAAGGCCACTCAAGAAGGCGGTGTTGCTGGTACGAGCTCCATCCTTTTTTTATTTCTATTCATTTCCGGTCTGGGATAAATTTCTTTAATAACTTATTTATTTATCGAAGGTGGCTTTCGGTTCCTTTATTCACAAGATGACATGTTTTCGTATTATGAAGATAGTTTTGTTTTTAGATCTATGTGATTTTGTTCCGTAAAAAAATCTGTTAATATGTAATAACACTTGTGATGTGTCTGTCGCGTACTAAAAATTGCGTAATTATGATGTTGGGTACTTCTTGACTATTTTATGCTGTGGAATGTTAAGTGCTTTCTCACTTTGTCTGTCTGTCTCTGTTAGTTTTTTTTCTGTCTCTCTTCTTTTCTCTAGCTGTCTGTCTGTCTGTCTCTGTCTGTCTCTCTCTCTCTCTCTCTCTCGTCTGTCTCTCTCTCTCTCTCTCTCTCTCTCTCTCTCTCTCTCTCTCTCTCTCTCTCTCTCTCTCTCTCTCTCTCATTATCTCTCTCTCTCTCTCTCTCATCTCTCTCTCTCTCTCTCTCTCTCTCTCATCTCTCTCTCTTTCTCTCTCTCTCTCTCTCTCTTCTCTCTCTCTCTCTCTCTCTCTCTCTCTCTCTCTCTCTCTCTCTCTCTCTCTCCTCTCTCTCTCTCTCTCTCTCTCTTCTCTCCTCTCTTCTCTTTCTCTTCTCCTCTCTCTCTCTCTCTCTCTCTCTTCGCTCTCTCTCTCTCTCTCTCTCTCTCTCTCTCTCTCTCTTTCTCTCTTT
>NW_020869613.1:386154-396154 GCF_003789085.1 Penaeus vannamei | reverse complement strand
AAATGAAGAAAAAAATGAGTGATAATCTTAATACGGTGTGTCACTTTGAAAAAAAAAAAAAAGAAATTTATAATCTGTATCTGGTATGTACCGGTTTGTGCGAAATGTAGTTTTTAGAGAAGAGAACAAAGATGGAAAAGATGTCTAAAAATGAAGAAAAAAGAAGTGATAATGATAATACTGTTTGTAACTTTGAAAAAAAGGAGTTTGTAATCTTTATTTGGTATTTACCGGTTTGTGACGAGAAGAAAAAACATGGAAAATGTGTCTAAAAATGAAGAAAAAATGAGTGATAATGTTAATACGGTTTGTAACTTTGAATAAAAATGGAGTTTGTAATCTTTATTTGGTATATACTGGTTTGTGAGAAATAACGTTTGTAATCTTATATTTGGTAAATACCGGTTTATTATATAGCTTCATTAAAGTATTTGTAGCCAGTCACTGTTAGATATCTGGCTTAATTAGAGGTAATTGAGAAATAACGAGCTTAAAGAGTTTTTAATGAGATGATTCTCGCTTCTTTTATTCAAAAGGGAATTAGGTTATGCAAGAACCACACTTTGCATATGTTGATTGTGTAATGTTTCTTTTTTCTCTGTTTGCAAAGATGAATTGGGATTTTTATGTCTGTTTTATGTCTTTGTTTGTTTGTCTCTGTCTGTCTGTTTCTTTCTTTCTTTCTTTCTTTCTTTCTTTCTCTCTCTCTCTCTCTCTCTCTCTCTCTCTCTCTCTCTCTCTCTCTCTCTCTCTCTCTCTCTCTCTCTCTCTCTCTCTCTCTCTCTCTCTCTCTCTCTCTCTATCTATCTATCTATCTATCTATCTATCTATCTCTATCTATCTATCTCGTTCGTTCATTCTCTTTCACTTTCACTCTCTGACTCTCCATTCTTCCCTCTCTCTTTTCTCTTTCCCTTCCCTCTCTTTTGCTCCTTCCTTTCTTCCTTCCCTTCGTCCTCCACCCCTCCTCCCCCTCAGCCCCACCCTCACCTTCATCCCTTTCTTTCCCTATCCTTCTCCCTCTCCTCCATTCCTCTCACTCTCTCTCACCCATATCCTTCCGGTCCCCCCCAATCCCTCTGTATCTTCTCTCCCCCCCCCTTTCCCTCCTTATCCCTTTCCCTCCCCAATCCCACTTCCCTTCTCCCTCTCCATCCCACCTCTCTCCCTCTCCCTGTCTTCCTCCTACCCTCTCTCCCTCTCCTTTCCACCCCCTCTCCATCCTCCTCTCCTCCATCCCATCCCCTCCCCACCACCTTTCCCTCTCCATCCCGCTCTCCTCCATCCCACCCCTCTCCCTCTCCCTCCACCCCTTTCCCTCTTCCTCTCCCTCTCCCTCACCATCCCACCCCTTTCCCTCTCCATCCACCCCCTCTCCCTCCATCCGAACCCCTCTCCCTCCTCCTCTCCCTCCACCCCTTTCCCTCCCCTGTCCACTCCACCCCCTCTCCCTCTCTCCCTCTCCATCCCACCCCACCCCTTTCCCTCTCCCTCTCCCTCTCCCTCTCCCTCCCACCCCATCCCTCTCAATTTTGCTTACACCATATTTTTCCCCATAAGGAGTACATTACAGCATGTTTATTCAGTCACTTCACTCCCCTCGGTCGATTAAGTCGTTGATTACGCAGGCAACAGGTCACCACCATACGCCAAAGTCATTTTTTTGACCTTTGACCTCATGACTCGCCCGGGGAAGGAGCTTAGGTTAGGTCACTGTGTCAGGAAAGGGAATCGGGTCGTTTCTACGTCATCGAATACGTCATCATTCTGATTTTTGTTTCTACATTTGTTACGTCATCAAAGGTCGTATTTATTTTTTGTGACGTCGTCTTTCTCTCTTTTTCAGTTGTGACGTCATCAAAAGTCATCATTCTTTCTTTTTTTGCAATCGTGACATCACCAAACGTCATCATTCCCACTTTCCCGCAATCGCACGTCATTAAAACGTCATCATTCCCAATTCCCATAATCAGCACGTCATTAAAACTTCATCATTCCCCTTTCCCGCCATCCCCACGTCATCAAAACGTCACCATCTTCTCTCTTCCGCAGTCGTGACGTCACCATCTTCTCTCTTCCGCAGACGTGACGTCACCACCAACTTCCCGCGCCCGCCCCCACCCCCTACCACCCAAGAGGCTCACCAGCAGCCACGTGCGAAGAAAAAACCGGCTGACAGACAGACTGACGTAGAGGCGGACGGAAGCTGACGCCTGCTGCTGACGGCGCTGACGTTGGCGAGGGCGAGAGGATGTTGGCGCTTTTGTGAGTCGCGGGAGACACGCAGGCGAGACACCGTGGGAATTCTCCGTCGGCGGCCATCTTGGATTCGTCGGCGCCATGGATATGACTCGGAGCATTCAGGTTGTTATTTTTTTTTTTTTATTATTTTTATTCTGTTCATTTCCGTTTTTTCTCTACATCTCTCTTTTTTCTCTTCTAATACTTTCTTCGTTCGTTTTTGCTTATCTGTTCTTCTAATGCAAACTTTCATTACTTTCTCTCTCTCTCTCTCTCTTCTTCTATTCTAATACCTTCTTTCAGTCGTTTTTCTTTTCTAATATAACTCTCATTACTCTCTCTCTCTCTTTCTCTCCAGTTTTATTCGTCTTCTTTTGCTGCAGTCTTTATCAACTCTCCTTTATTCTCATCATCGTCATACATTCTTAGTATCTTCTTCCTCTTTCTCTCTCCATCTCTCTCTTTCTCTTTCACTACATCTATCTATTTATCTTTTTTTCTGGCTATCTGTCTCTCTCCCTCTTCCTTCACCTCCACCTCTTCCTTTCTCCCTCCCTCCCTCCCCCTCCTCCTTCCTTCCCTCCCTTAGTCAGTTCCGTCCTGTTCTTTCCTTTCTTCAGCTCTCTTTCCCCCTCCATCCAATCCCTTTCTTCCTCCCTTCCTCCCTCAAACAATTCTTCCCTCCCTCATCGATTTCCTCCTTCCACCCCCTCCCAGCCAATTCCTCCCTCTCTCGCTCCCTCATTTAACCCCTCCTTCCCCCCCCCATCCAATCCTTCCCTCCCTCGTCCTCTTCTTAGCTCTCTCCTTCCTCCCTCCTCTCTTCCTAGCTCCCTCCTTCCCTCCCACCCTCCCTCCCTCCCTCATCCAGTTGCCCCCTCCCTTCCTCCTCCCACCCTCCCATCCTCCCTCCTCCCTTCTCCCTCCCTCCCTCCCTCCCTCCCTCCCTCCCTCCCCGTCCTGAAGTAACATCAGCTCCCTGCTGTGAACTGATAACCTCTTTATCAGCGACATTATCTGAAATACATCTTGTTTATCAGTTTATTGCTCTTTTTGTATTTTGTACTTTGGCATCTCTTCGCTTGTTATGCTTGCCTGTCTCTTCTCTCTTTCTCCTTTCTCTGTCTCTGTCTTCTGTTTTCTCTGTTTGTCTCTGTCTGTCTCTCGCTCCTCTCGCTCTCTCTCTCGCTCTCTCTCGCTCTCTCTCTCTCTCTCTCGCTCTCTCTCGCTCTCTCTCTCTCTCTCTCTCTCTCTCTCTCTCTCTCTCTCTCTCTCTCTCTGTCTCTCTCTCGCTCTGTCTCTCTCTCTCTGTCTGTCTCTCTGTCTGTCTGTCTGTTCTGTTCTGTCTGTCTGTCTGTCTGTCTCTCTCTCTCTCTCTCTCTCTCTCTCTCTCTCTCTCTCTCTCTCTCTCTCTCTCTCTCTCTCTCTCTCTCTCTCTCTCTCTCTCTCTCTCTCTCTCTCACTCTCTCTCTTTCTCTCTACATATATATATACAGAAACATATATAATACAACGAAAGTATTTGCACTTCTTTACACAAATACGTCACATGCAGTTATTATTAGAGGCGTGAATTGATGTCCTCACAGTTAGAGTAAGTCATCTTCAGGCACACAGCTGATGTCATGCAAATTAGGAATTACTCGTTCTTACTTGTACTTGTTACTTTACTTGAATTCCATGTTTTTTCGGTTTCATATTTAGATATTTTCGTGTTTTTGTTTTCTTTTTGGATTATTTTTAGTCCGGTATTTTTTGTCTTCATTATTTTTTTTTATTCTTTGGTTTTCTTTTTATTGCCTGTTAGTCTATTTGGCTATTTTTTATTTCATTTTTTTATTTATTTTTTTTATTCCTTTTGTTTTATGTTTGTCTTCTAGTCTGTCTGTCTGTCTTTCTTTTCTTATTTTCCATTTTTCATCTTTTCTTGAATTTCCTTTTTTGTCGGTCAGTCTGTCCGTTTATTTTTTCATGTTTTTTTTTATGTTTCGTTTCGTCCGTTCATCTTTCTTTTCATGTTTTTTTTTCCTATCCCTCTTTTCTTTCTTTTTGCCTGCCAGTCTGTCCGTTTTATTTTTGTTTCCACTTTTTTCCATATTTTCCTTTTTGTCTGACAGTCTGTCCTCAATGGAACTCTTTATTTTCATATATTTTCTTCTTTTCAGTCTTTTGTTTTTTCAATTGCCTGATAGTTTGTCAATCTGTTTTAATTTTCACATTTTTACTTTTTTTCGTCTTTTTTATTTCTTTACTGTTTGTCAGACTCAGTTTATCGTTATTTGTTGATGAATTTCTGACCTGCTCTCCTGCCCACCACCAGGAGGCGACGGCCCTTAGGGACGTGGCCTACGTCATTCGCTTCGGCCACTTCCCCGGCGACGCCTTCGCTCTGTCACGACGGGTCAGCGGTGCCCCCTCTCCCCCTCCCCTCCCCCCTTCCGCGTGCCTTCGGGCGGAGTGAGCGCGGCAGGACGAAGGGCTGCAGACCCCTCGGAGGCAGGACGTCCCCTCGCCGTCGTCCCTGGCCAGCGGCACCAACAACCCCTTCGGCGACGAGGAGGACGAGGTCGAGGATCCCCCGAAGTCGCTGCAGCTGGACCTGAATCCCTTCGGAGACGATGAGGACGAGGAGAAGGACGAGGAGGAGGGAGGAGGGGGCTTGAGGGACGACCCGCCCGTGACCTCGGCCTCCAGCTGCACCACGACCTCGCCCCGCTCCCCCCTCAGCTCGGGCGTGGCCACGGGCAGGAGCTCCCCCACCACGAGCCAGACGTCCCCCACCACAGGGCCGAGTTCCCCCTCCACGAGGCTCTTCTTCCCCGCCAGCAAGAGCGCGTCGCCGCACCCTTCGGCGTCGCTGCCCTCCCCCGAGCCCTTGGAGGTCGGTGACGTCACCAGGGGCCGCACGGAGGAGGTCATCTCGGTGGCCTTCAACGTGACCCGGCTTGACCTCAAGAGACTTATTGAGGACGCTGGAAGGAACCAGGTCTGTGGATATTTTTCTTTTTTTTAGTTTTTCTTTTTTTTTTCATTCTTTTATCCCTTCCTTTCTTTTCCTTTTGTAAATTCAAGTATGTTTATTTTTCTTATGAATCCCTCTCTAGTTTACCTACAGTATTTTTTTTTAAACATAATCATTTTTAAGACTTCTTTACTTTCAAAATTCCCGATATTTTATACGGACTCCTCTGTAGTTTATCAACAATATTTTTTATACGAATTTCTCTCGTGGTTTATTAGATTTTTCTTCCCTCTAATTCCAACATAAATAGAAACACTCAAAGAACACGATTCCACATAATACACGATTTAAGATAGACGGTTTCCCAAAAGCACCGATTCTGATAACATTTTCGATAACATTTTCTTGTCTTATTTTTTTTCCTATTTCTTCAGTGGGAGTTGACTATGATTTATGACGCTTAGGCTTATCTGTCATGGCATAAAACTTCGGATTCAAGTCTTTATTCTTTGTTTTTTTATTTGTTTTTTGTTTTTTTAAGCTCGTGTCTTTTTTGTTGTGTTGTTTTCAGTTATAAACGTTTTTTCTTCTCTTTATTTTCGTTATTATATTCTTATTTGATAATCTCGTGTGTGGTTAATTTTAGAACTGGGAAAAATTAGTTGGTGTTGCTTGTAAGATATTTCTTCTGAGATACTTTATTCACATGGGATTCGTACGTAATTCATATTACATTTGATCGTCGTTAGTTCATTACACCGTCATTCAAAAAAACATTACATATGAGTAGTAAACACTTATATTATAAGATAGTTGCTATTTATGGGTGATCCCTTACACTTTCCTCTTTTCTTCTTCTTCTTCTTCTCTCTTCTCTTTTCTTCTTCTTCTTCTTCTTTCTTCTTCTTCTTCTTCTTCTTCTTCTTGTCGTCGTCCTCCTCCTTCTCGTCGACGTTGTCCTCCTCCTCCCCTCCCCTTCCTTTTCCTCCTCCTTCTCAACCTCCCTTTTCCTCCACCTCTCCTCCTGCTCCTCTCCTCCTCTCCTCTTCCTCTTCTTCCTCCTTCTCCTCCCTCCTCCTCCTCTCCTTCTCCTCCCCACTTCCATTTTGTCTTTTTTCTTTCATTTTTTCTTCTATTTTTTTCCTCCTCCTCCTCCTCCTCCTCCCCCACTTCCATTTTGTCCTCTTTTTCTTCATTTTTCTTCTATTTTTTTCCCTCTCTTCCTCTCCCCTCCTCCTTTTTGTCCTATTTGTCTTTTTTTCTTCACTTTTTCTTCTAGTTTCTTTTCTTCTTCTCCTCTCCTCCTCCTCCTCCTCCTCCTCCTCCTCTCCTCCTCCTCCTTCTCCTCTTCCCCCCCCCCCCACCCCTCCTCCTCCAATTCCTTTTTGTCTCCTCTTCTTTTTTCTTTACTTTTCTTCTTCCTCCTTCCCCCCCTCTTCCTCCTCCTCCTCCTCCTCCTCTCTATCCAGATTTGGGACAACAACCGACCTGTGGATTGATACCTCTTGTGGATGTAAATTGAGCATGGATTGTAAACATGTCTTATCCATTTGGCGGATTTTGTTGTTTTTATCGGTGTTACACGTGACTAACAGCTGTTTTGTTAAAATTGTGCCAGGCCCGACCCAACGAATTTTCATTGATACAGATGCAGAAATAAAGGCATATCTATCTATATATCTGATAGATATACATTTAACCATCTATTTGCCGGGTTGATTTGCATGTCTAGACTGATAAACATGCATTTATTTCTTTATTTATGCATGTCAAGTATACGAATATGCTTTGGGCCGGGCCTCGCACAGTTCTAACAAACCGGCTGTAAGACTCGCTCTAAATCTCCTTTTGAAGTTGTGGGATAAGCTGGATAAACTTGAAATACGTTTGGGTTTTATGGTATGATATGGATTTATATTTATATACATGTACAACCAGCGGCTTTTGACTTCGATGGAAAATGAAGTGTGGGTTTGTGGTTTTCGTTGTGTGTTCAGAGTCATTAGATCTATCTATCTATTTTGTATGTTTGTCGATATGTCTATTTATTTGTTTATCTCCTTATCTATCCGTCTACGTTGCTCGTTATCTACCAACTTATATAGCTATCTATACCGGCATGTCTGTCCATGGACAGTATTAGTGCTATCAGAACTTAATAAACAACAGAAAATGCCCAAAATCGCACCTGGCGTATTCCATCTACGCATGATGTATATACGTATGTATTTGTATATATATATCTAAAGTATGTGTATTACTGCTATCAAAACTCTTAATAAACAACAGAAAATGCCCAAAATCGCACCTGGCGTGTTTTTAACGAAGTAGTTATTCACAAGTTCCTCTAGAATACAGTTTATAAAAGACCCCCCCCCCTTAAACGCCGACTTTCTTGCTCATAGAAAATGGGAATCGAGGATCATCATCACACGAGCCCGAAACATCACAACATGATATATATATATCTTTTTTCTCTCTCTCTCTTTCTCGACAACAAAACATTACAATGCACAGAAGGCGCAAGGGGTTAAGATATAACAATTCCGTGTCACAATATGTTGCCTTTTGTGGCCAGACGTATGCAAGATCTCTCTTTGGCAATCTGTTTGTTCATGTTGCAAACGTGTTTTTCGTGATACTCAAAGACGGCTGGAGTTCTTCTGGGTTTATGATGTTATTGTGTAATGTCATTTTCAGAAGAGAGAAATGCGAAAGGAGGCTACAATTTATATATCAGATATATCATATTCAACAAAAGGAGGCTCAGGTTTATCTATAAGTTGAGTGCTAAGATGTTCTCTCTCTCTTTCTTCTGTCTGTCTGTGTTTCTGTATTTCTCTCTCTCTCTCTCTCTCTATCTATCTATCTCTCTATCTATCTATCTCTGCTCTGTTCTCTCCTCACTCTGACTCTGACTCTCACTCAACTATCTCTGCTCTCCTCTTCTCCCTTTCTCTTTCTCTTTCTCCTTTCTCTTTCGCTTTCGCTTTTCGCTTTCCGCTTTCCGCTTTCGCTTTCGCTTTCGCTTTCGCTTTCTCTTCTCTTTCTCTTCTCTTTCTCGTTTCCTCTCTCTCTCTCTCTCTCTCTCTCTCTCTCTCTCTCTCTCTCTCTCTCTCTCTCTCTCTCTCTCTCTCTCCTCTTCTCTCTCTCTCTCTCTCTCTCACCCCGTGACTCGCTCTCCCTCTCCCTCATCTCTCTTATTTATGATCTTCATCTTGTCCCTCATTCTCCCTTCCAACTTTATCTCCCTCTACCCCCTTTGTCTTCGTCCATCTCTTGTTCCTATCTTCTATAAGTCTTTTCTCACCCCGTCATTCCCCCTTCCCTCCCTCCTCCACCATCTCACCCCCTTTACCCTCTGTCCCTTACCCCCCAGGTTCCCTCTATCCCTTTACTATATAACCCCTTCCCCTCCTTCCTTATTTATCAACTCTCCTCCCTCCCCCCCAGCTACCCTCCCTCTCCCTCTTCCTTCCCTCATCCATAACCCTCCCCTTCCTCCACCCAGTTATACGTTTACCCTCCAGCCCTCCCTCCCTCCTTCTCTTCTTCCCTCCCAACCACATCCACCTCCTCTCCTTCCCCCTCACTCGTGTACCTACTTCCCTCCTTCCTCCCAACCACTACAGCTCTCACCCTCCTCCCTCCCTCTCCTCTATCCCCCTCTCTTCCCCCCACCTCTTCTCTCCCTCCTCCCTCCCTACCTCACCGAACCTCTTGCTCCCCTCCTCTCTTCTGCCTCCTTCCAGCTCACTCTCACCCCCCTCCCTCCCATCTCGCTCCCAACCCCTCACCCTTTTTCGCCTCCCACCCCACTCTCACCCTCCTCCCTCCCATCCCATTCTCACCCCCTCCCTCCCCACCCTCACATTCCCCCACCCTCCCTCCCTCCTCCCCCTCCCGGCCCACCCCCTCTCTCACCTCCCCACCCTCACCTTCCCCCACCCCTCACCTCCCCCACCCCCTCTCTCACCCTCCCCAACCTCACCTTCCCCCCACCCTCCCTCCCTCCTCCCCCTCCCGCCCCACCCTCTTTCTCCCCCTCCCCCCAGTTTCTTCGCCCGTATGAGACGAAAACTTTCTCGTCATAATCAATTGAAAAGATCGAGAGCCGCGCCGAGGACTCTTACGTAACGGGGTCCAGTCGCTCCGCTTTATTTTTTCCCCTCCCTCTTATATTTCGTCGTGGAGGGGGGGGGAGGGGAGGGAGGGAGAGGGGAAGGAGGGAGAGGGAGGGTAGGGAGGGTAGGAGAGAGGGTGAAGGGAGGAGGGGAAGGGTGGAGGGATAAGGAGGGGGAGGGAAGGGAGGAGGGTGAAGGGTGAAGGGTGGAGGGGGGGTGGAGGGAGTTAGGGGGGATGGGGGATGGGTTGATTAAAAAAGAAAAAAAGAAAGAGGAGAATCACACTTGTCTTTATCTTTTAGTTTCTTTATAGTTTTTTTTCTGTTTTATTGTAATTCATTTGTTCAACGGTTTATATTCTGAACGTTTTGGTTTGGAATGAATATAATAGACGTTGTTTTTTCCCATTACTTTTTTTATTTCCAGAAAGTTTTTTTTTTTTTTCTTTCTTTATATTTATTTTTGGCGTTGCTGGAAGAATAACATTTGTTATTTTTTTTCGTTTTTCTCCTATCTTGTTTTATTTAGTTTTCCCCCCGAAATTGACGGCGACAAAAGTTAACACAGACACAGATAATCATAGAGATAATAAAAACGAAAAATATATAAGAAAACATAATAAACAAAACGAAACAAACACGGAACAAGATAACAAAAACAAACGAGATAAAGA
>NW_020869613.1:381154-383654 GCF_003789085.1 Penaeus vannamei | reverse complement strand
TCAATTCACATGATAGCGGGACATTATTAATCCATTGAAACACGAAAATGAAAGACTAACATGACCGCACATTTATAGGGGTACTATTAGAGTTTCGAGCATGACTTATGTAACGTCTTTTTTTTTTTTTTTTTTTTTTTTTTTTTTTTTTTTTTTTTTTTGAAAAGGGTTTACGTCTGTGGTTCACGTCCTTTGCAGTTTGGTGACGCGCCAAAATATATATATATATTCTACATTTCTACGATAATTCTTTATTCCATTTTGTGTTAGTATAGATACAAACAGCTATTTTTAATATTGTACAACTTTGAATTACGGTAAAAGAAAAGTTGATAATTTGATTAATGGGAAAATTTAAATTAGAGGCATCTCTTCCAGCGGTTACGGGAAACGCGACACCTCTTGCGCGGCAGGAATCGAGCAGACGGTTAACTTTAATCGAGTTGCCAGACGCATTCCTCCTACTTCAGATATTTCATGCATATTCGTACTTATATTGGATATCTATAACACCACACTACCCACCATGAGATATTAAAAGCCATCTTGGATATCATGTTCAAAAATACTGTTTACCTGTCGGAAAAATAACCAGTACAGTAAAATAGCAAGCCGTCAACCGCGATCATTCCCATTACGTCACAGAAATGGGCGGAGCTTAGAGGTCTGTTTCGCCTCCGATCACGAGACAGCTTTTGGTGTCGCGGCGCGTCTCGCGACACCCTAAATGCCACCGGAAAAGATGCCTTTGGTTAAACTTGGGTCTAATTTTTGACATGTCGGCAATATTGGGGCTAAATAAGAAAGGTATGAATTTTTAAAAGCGAGGGTGACACATGATCAAAATATTACGCGGCTCAAACGTCACTTAAATACTTATGTCACAACGCAAAGGTTGAGAATCACTGATTTAGATGTAGGTTAAAACGATGTTGTTGTCCGAATTGCCGGTTTCGAAGCTTCAGTCCGAAATGAGTCACAGTGCGAATAAGAGAGCTCGAGTTTCGGATGCTTCGAATCAGTTTCTGATAAAAAAGAATTGAACTCTTAGTACATTGAGAAGATGACAAGATTAAAACACAAGATAATAAGCCTTTAAGAAATAAGAAAAAGATCAATATTTTGTTAGTTTCGAACTTTGATGATACTGAAAGGTGGAGGTACATTGCCTATTATTATTAAAGAATAATATCTTTTGACTCTAATACTATTTTTTCCATTGGCTTTTGGGATACACTGGGGTCATTTCGTATTTTATCTGTCTGTGTGACTCCTCTCCCCTCTTTATCTCTCTGGTCTGCCTTGTCTGCTTCCTCCCTCCTCTCTCTCTCTCTCTCTCTCTCTCTCTCTCTCTCTCTCTCTCTCTCTCTCTCTCTCTCTCTCTCTCTCTCTCTCTCTCTCTCTCTCTCTCTCTCTCTCTCTCTCCTTCACACACACACACACACACACACACACACACACACACACACACACACACACACACACACACACGCACACACACACACACACACGTTCGAATAACTGCTATAAATTGTTTTATTTTTCCCACCTAACGCCCTGCAGTAGACAAATAAA
Source organism: Penaeus vannamei (assembly GCF_003789085.1). Taxonomy (NCBI): domain Eukaryota; kingdom Metazoa; phylum Arthropoda; class Malacostraca; order Decapoda; family Penaeidae; genus Penaeus; species Penaeus vannamei. The sequence goes on along the minus strand of NW_020869613.1, from coordinate 382,079 downwards.
AAAAATGATAACCGGATTGACAGATAAATTAAATAAATAAAGAATAAAAAAAAATATATCTTTTCTAGACACAGGAACCACCCTCGAGTAGAGATCCTGCTGGAGGAGATACCGCGACGGAGGGCTGAAGGTGGAGCCCCTTGACAGGTGATGAGGAAGAGGGGAGGGGAAGAGGGAGGGAGAGAGCGAGGAGGAGGGAGGAGAGGCGGAGGGGGAGAGGGCAGGAGGGAGAGGGAGATTGGAGAGGGCGGAGGAGAGGTAAAGGGAGCTGGCGAGAGGGAGAGCGGAGAGAGGCGAGAGGGAGAGAGGGAGGAGAAAGGGAGGGAGAGGAGGGAGAGAGGGCGGAGGGAGCGGAGCAGAGCGGCGGAGGGGGAGGGAGAGAGGGCGGAGGGGAGGGGAGGGGGAGAGTGAAGGAGACGAGGGCGGCAGGGCGTACGTGAGGAGGGCGGAGGGGGAGGAGAGAGAGGAGAGGGAAGGAGAGGAGAGGAGAGATAGAGTAGAGGAGAAGAGAGAGGCGGAGGGGGGGAGAGGGCGAGGGGAGGGAGAGGCGGAGGGGATGGAGAGGCACGGAGGGGGGAGGAGAGAGGGCGGAGGCTGCGTACTGGGAGGGGAGGAGGCCGGAGTGGGAGGGAGAGAGGGCGGATGGGAGGGAGAAGGGGGGAGGGGGAGGGGGAGGGGGAGATGGAGGGAGAGAGGGCGGAGGTAGGGAGAGAGGGCGGAGTTTGGGGAAGGGAGGAGAGGGGCGGAGGAGAGATGAGAGGCGGAGGGGGAGGGAGGAGGAGAGGGAGAGGGAGTGAGAGGGACGAGAGAAGGAGAGGGAGGAGAGGGAAGTGAGAGGCGAGAGTAAGGAGAGGGAGAGGGCGGAGTGGGTTGGGGGGAGGGGGAGGGACGAGGGTGAGAAGAGTGGCAGGGCGAGAGGTGCGAG
>NW_020869613.1:366154-376154 GCF_003789085.1 Penaeus vannamei | reverse complement strand
GTGTGTGTGTGTGTGTGTGTGTGTGGTGTGTGTGTGTGTGTGTGTGTGTGTGTGTGTGTGTGTGTGTGTGTGTGTGTGTGTGTGTGTGTGTGTGTGTGTGTGTGTGTGTGTGTGTGATTGTGTGATTGTGTGTGTGTGTGTGTGTGTGTGTGTATGATTGTGTGTGTGTGTGTGTGTGTGTGTGTGCGTGTGTGTGTGTGTGTGTGTGTGTGTGTGTGTGTGTGTGTGTGTGTGTGTGTGTGTGTGTGTGTGTGTGTGTGTGTGTGTGTGTGTGTGTAGTGTATTACAGCCCGATAGGTCTTAACACGCCCTTGCTCCGCGCCCCGCAGGAGGCCGGCCGCCCCGAAGGGCGAGGCGGAGGCGGCGCCGGCGAGGCTGGTGGCGGACGAGTGCGACCACGCCGACGACACGCCCGTCATCAACACGTCCCTGTGGGAGGAGCGGAAGGCGCGGGCGGAGGGGCGCCCCAAGGCCAGAAGCCCCAAGGACGACACCAACGACCACGACAAGCACGAAGACGACGACGCCCACGAGCAGCAGGCGAACGGCGACGAGACGCGGGCGTGGAACGGGGCGCCGCCGCCCGAGCAGGGCGTCCTCGACACCACGTCCATCGGCTCCGACCACTCGGCCGACCAGCTGCGCACCAGCACGCCGGCGGCGGCGGCGGCGGGCAGGTCGTCCAGCCTGCAGGACCTGGAGCTCTCCAACGTGGCCGACGACGACCTCTCCTTCGCCTCCGAGAAGAAGAAGCCGAAGGCGCGCGGCCTGCGCAGCATGGGCGCCTCCCTGCGCTCCAGCCTCCGCAGGGGCCTCAACCACAACCACAACCTGCAGGCCGCCGAGGGCGCCGCCTCGCCCACGCTGGCCAAGCGGGCGCCGGACTCCAACTCGATCCGTTCCGATGCGTCGGACGCCGCCGCGCCCTTCGACGAGGACGACGAGGCGCGGGCGGCGCACAGCCAGACGCTGGGAGGCGAGGGGGCAAGAGCAAGCTGCAGAGGTCGCTGAGCTCGCTGAGCATCGCGTCCATCACGAAGCGCAGCATGAGCATGCGCCTGGCCTCCAGCAAGGCCACCGAGGTCTTCCGCAGGATCGGCAGCATGAAGGAGCGCGGCTACAAGAAGGGCAGCTACTCCCTGCAGGAGGCCGCCTGCGCCAGCAAGCTCTCGCTGCAGGGCCTCGACGACGACGTGGCGCAGCAGAGCTACACGACCGACCACAACCCCTTCGGCGAGGGCGACCGCGACGACGGCGTGGACGGCGAGCGCGCGCAGAGCCCCGAGGCGGAGGCGGAGCGCGAGTCGCCACGCCTGGAGCGGGCGCTGGCCGCGTCCTCCATCACCGTCCCCAGGAGCATCTTCAACAAGTGGAAGGACCAGAGGACGCTCAGGGCCTTCAGGAACCTGCGGGACAGGAGCAGCAGCAAGAAGGCGCAGGAGGAGGACGCGGAGGGCTGGAGCTCGCAGAACGGAAGGGCGTCGCCCGTCGCCGACAACCCCGACGGCATCAGGGAGTACCTGGCGTCCATCGGGAAGGCGCACCTCAAGGCGGACCTCCTCGGCCACGTCAAGATCCCCATCAAGGTAAAGTGGTCCTTGCGTCAGGTACGAATGAGATACATGAGCACATATAGATGGCTGACATGATCCTGTACTCACTTACCCTATTACTCATCTACTTACTTACTCAGCCAATTTCTCATCTACTCACTCATCTACTTGCTTACTCAGCCATACTCAGCCAATCAATCGCATACAGAATAACAGTGATAGTTTACAGTGTATGTCAGGTTTTCTTCATTTTCCGTGAATTTACTGACGTATCTGTCTCATTTGTAAGCATGGGTGCATATCCATGCTCACTCACTCACTCACTCACTCAGGCATTCATCCATACACTTACTCATTCGTTCATTCCTTCCTTCATTCACTAACGCGCTTACTCTCTTACACACCCAATCACTCACCCAGTTACTCTCTCCCCTCCTTACCCACTCACGCACTCACTCACTCATTCACTCACTTATTCACTCACTCATTCACTCACGCAACCCAACTATTGCCTCACCTTCCCCTTCCTTTTCCCCATCGCCACTCTCACGCATCTCCCACCTCACCCACATCAAACCACTACCCTTTCCTCACCTCCCCACTCCCCATCTCATTCTCTCCTTCATTCTGCTACTCATCTTCTGATTTATAACCACGAGTAAAAGTCCCCCACTCCTTTACTCTCCTTTCCTTTCTATCTCCCCTACTCCCACCTTCTCACACTCTTCCCAACCAAATCCACTGTCTCACCTCTCCCCGGTCCTTCATTCCTCTCCCCATCCCTCGACCACACGTACCCTTCCTCACACCCTCATTCAGCTTCCAACCACTCACAATCAACCAACCTTCACCTAATCTCATCCCTCCCCTCCCGTTCTCCTAACGTCACCCACCACCCACTATCTCACTCGTCGCCATTACACCTCGATCCCCCAACCCACCACAACCCCCTATATACACCTCCCCGCTCTTCCTCTCAGGGACCGCCACTCCCCCATCCCCCTATTAACTTCATCTCCACTCAGGCTCCTCACCATTCCACCTCACAGTTCACGCACTCACCGCAACTTTTCTACTATCTTCACATCCCCTCCCCGTAGTACCCCTCATCCCCTCTCCTTCTCCCCTTCTTCCCTCTTCCCCGCCCAGAGACGTGGTAGGGTTTCCACACTGGACGACCGAGAGCTGGTTCCCATCCGACCTTCCTAGACCGTTCCACCTATATCACTGCCTAATTGCAACCCACTCACCCCCTCTCCCCCTCTCCCCTCTCTCCCCCTCCCCAGGGACGTGGTAGGTCACCTCTGGACGACCGGGACCGAGCTGGTTCCCCATGACCCTGCATTTCACAGATCACCGACCCTGTGGACGAGAGTCCTTGACGGCCCCCCGTCCCACAGAAGGGTCGACAATCACACACCAAGGGCGGCGTGGGCGTCTCTAGCATCGATTTGCAACGGGCGCGTGCTGAGGGACGTGAGGGGTTCCGATTGGTGTTCCTCTGCAAGTCTTCGCACATTCGCTGCGGGTATGGCGCGCTACATCCAGACGCCCCGCGAGCGTCTGAGCCGAGCAGAACGCGGCGTATGACAACCTACAGCATCACCATACTCTCATGACAAGGAAGCTCGTCGCATTTATGCAGGTGGACGACTAATGGTTATGTCGTGGAATGAGCGAGCGGGAGTGAATGAATAGGTGGCGGGATGGTGTGAGTGATTTGCTTGTTGGTGATGGATTATCGCGTTAACTAAGGCACATCCTTGAGGTGATGATTATGTTAGATATGATTGAATAACGGGTTTTTTGTCGATATTATTGAATGAATGATAGTATGGTTGTGAAATCGTAAGGATAATGATGATTTTTGATAATAAACAATAAATTGTTGATAACTTCAACTGATAATGAATCAATAATCATGGAGTAATAATGATAATGATGAATGATCACGATTGATGATTAAATGTTACTTGCTATTAAATGATCAAATGATTATGATCATAACATTAAATCAAACATAACAGAATACACATCAACTCAACCCTTACCCCGTCCTCACTTATCTCCCCTTCACCTTAACGATGTTCCAACCACACACTACTCTTGCACCCTCTCCCCAGCCACAAACCCATTCCAACCATGCTACATCTCGCCCCAACTCACTGCATTCTACCCCTACTCTTACCTTTCATCCCCTCTCCACTAACATATCAACGACATGAAGGACCTCACGCAGTACATCATTCACGCGGCGAGGTGGTTTGCGCGTGGAGGTCGACGTGCGTCCTCCAGCAGCTGACCTTCTTCTCAAGGATCGAGGAGTGGCACAGGACCTTGCATCACGTGGGCTGGTCCTGACGAGGGTGAAGCCGCTCGACCCAGGCCTCCTTCTGCCGCTGCTCAAGGGCGTGAGGGACAACTTGGTCGCCAGGCGGTATGTGACCACGCAGGTGAGTGTGGGGGTTGGGCGGAGGGGTGGGAGGGGTGTTGGGGGTCTTTGAGGAGGTGGGGTACTGTTGTGAGATGGAATTTGGTATGTAGGTTGTCTCTGTCTGTCTCTGTCTGTCTCTCTGTCTGTCTGTCCTCTATGTCGGTCTGTCTGTCTTTTTTTTCTCTGTTGGTCTGTCTTTTTCTCTGTCTTCTGTCTTCTTTCTCTGTCTCCCCCTGTCTCTCCTCTGTCTCTCTCTCTCTCTGTCTCTCTCTGTCTCTCTCTGTCTCTCTCTGTCTCTCTTCTCTCTCTCTCTGTCTCTCTCTCTCTCTATTCTCTCTCTTCCTCTCTCTCTCTCTCTCTCTCTCTCTCTCTCTCTCTCTCTCTCCTCTCTCTCTCTCCTTCTCACTCTCTCTGTCTTTCTCTCTCTCCTCTCCTCTCTCTCTCTCTCTCTCTTCTCTCTCTCTCTCTCTCTCTCTCTCTCTTCAACATCTCTTTCCTCTTCTCTTCTTTTTTTCCTGAATTCCTAAATTATTTTTAGGTGTGAACAAAGAGGAAAGGGGAGTTGCTTTTCATTGTCTAATTCACAATTAAGAACAAAAATGTTTCGATATAACCTTCTTGAATTCTTGCCTTTGCTTCTTGTACCATTTTTTAACATTTAAGACATTTAAAATCCGATTATTTATGTTTGTAAAGCACACTTACGTTCCACGCTCATCATCCTTTGAAAGCTAGAACTAAAAAAGAAAAATAACTGTCCAGTTTAGTTTAGCCTACCTAGAAGCTAGTTTTCTTTCTTCGATTCATAGAAAACGTAAAAGTAAAATCCTAAATGGTAAACTGATGTATTCTTGAGAGAGGTAAAAATATCGTTTCTCTACCGACCCATCACAACGATCTTATCTCTCGTAACAGATGCATTATAAGGAAATAAAATAAAATCGTAGGGTAAAGGCAGATTGAAAACGATAACGCGGAAACGAAAATTTCAATAAGCAATGTTTTTATCAGGAATTCAAGAAGCAAATAATTGTTAATGATCTATATTGGGAATTCTTAATGGACGATTTTTTTTTAAGCGATGACAGTTCACATTATCAGTACTTGAGATAAAAGATAAGCGTGTTTGATCCACATTCAGGTCCGCAAGATAAGCTTGACTTAGACCTATTTTGAAACATACCTACTGAATATTATTATTATTTATCATCATGATTCAGAACACTGGAAATCAGTAATTCATACACTTTCCCGTCTTTTCCTATTAGTAGAATTTAATACATGTTTTCTGATACATGTAGATATTTTAAATACATGTATCTCTCTGTCCTACTCTCTCTCTCTCTCTCTCTCTCTCTCTCTCTCTCTCTCTCTCTCTCTCATGCTCCCTCTCTCTCTCCTCTCTCTCCCGCCTCTCTCTCTACCTCTCTCTCTCTCTCTCTCTTCTCTCTCTCTCTTCTCTCTCTCTCTCTCTCTCTCTTCTCTCTCTCTCTGATTCTCTTCCTCCGCTTCCTTCTCTCTCGCCTCTCCCTCTCTTCGTCTTGTCCTGTGCCTCTCGTCTCTTCGTTTTCTCTCTCTTCCTCTCTGCTCTTCCTCTCCTTCTCCTCTCTCTCTTCTTTCTCTCTCTTTCTTCTCTTTTCTCTCTTTTCTCTCTCGTTCTAACTCGTTCGTTCGTTAGTTACACATATGATGATATTAACTTGATTATGCAATAATGGCGATGATTATTGATGATAAGGGAAATGGAGATGGCAGTGGTGGAGATGGTGGAGATAAATGCCTGTTAGGACGATACTTTTATTAACAGTTATGACGATAACAATTGGAAATACAGCAACAACATTTAATGAATATAAGAGAAATAAAACAGGAACAACAATAAAATCAACAAAATACATAAGAACAAGAAAAATCCATACCAACAACAACAAAAAATATTAAAAACAACTAAAACAACAAAACCAATAATAACAATAACTAAAACAACAACAAAACTAATACAAAACACATCCCAAACAACATACGAAAAAATCCCGTTATTTTTTAAAATATAAATCCTCACAATGAATCCACAGAGACGAGAAATCTGCACGACCCTGTCCTCCTGGGTACGACATGTGTTAACGAAGGAATTCGAGATGCTTCACACCTCCTTCCCCAGCACCTCCTTGCTCGTCGAACTCCCCAGGCTGGAAAACTACCTCAGGTAAGGAAGTTTGGTCATTCTGAAGGGAGAAGTGGATGTGAATGCTGCTACTAAAACTACTACTATCATTGCTACTACTCACTACCACTACCACTACCACTACCACTACCACTACCACTACCACTACCACTACCACTACCACTAAAATTTCTACTATTACTGATATTACTACTACTACTACCAATGCTGCTACTGCGGCTGCTACTGCTACAACAACTACTTTTACTACTGATACTACTTATACTGCTAATACTACTACTGCTATTACTACTACTACTACTACTGCTGCTGCTGCTACTGCTACTATTACTACTGCTACTACTACTGCTACAACTACTACTACTTCTACTACTACCACTACTACCATTACTACTGCTACTATTTCAGTTAATATATCAATTACTGTTGCAACAATTAAAACTACTTCTCAGTTTTAAGGCTGATGCTATTAAACATTATCTTTAGACCTCGCAGTTTTTGTTGAATATAAAGAAGCCAAAATTTCCGATTACTGGAACTGAACCATATTTTTATAAACTGCACCGTTTTATATAGTTTTATATTTTAACGAAAACCACATTTAAAAAATATCTCACAATATTCTTAATAACCCAGCAAAAATCCCATCATTTCGTGTAAGTTCGCCGAATGAACTCAGAAATCCCCCATAATATCTACCAGATTTGTAATAACCCACCATAAAAACATTTCTTATAAAATTCGCCCAATAATCTCAGAAATCCCCCCAAAATATCTCACAGATTTTAATAACCCACCAAAAATCCCAACATTTCGTGTAAAAATATCTCACAGATTTTTAATTACCCAGCAAAAATTCCAACTTTCTGTTTAAATATGCCGAATAAACTGAAATCCCCCAAAAATCTCTTATGGATTTTTAACAACCTACCAAAAATCCCAACATTTCTTATAAAATTTGCCGAATAAATTTTAAAATCCCAAAAAATCTTCCAAATCTTTAATAACCCACCAAAAGAAACAACAAACAAAGTCTCAAATCTCCCCAAATATCCAGATTTTAAATAACCCACCAATACCCCAACATTTCGTGTAAAAAATCTCCTAATAATCCCTAAAAATCCTCCACAGATGTTTCCACACAGTCGAGTACTGTTACGAACTCCGCAAGCCTTTCGAACACGAGTTGTCAACCCAGGGTCTGCCGGCTTGCGTCACCGACTTGCTCCTGGCTGCCCTGAGCAAGCACGTCGACACCTGGTATGTTTTTTTTTTTTTTTTTTTGCGGGTTTGGGTGTGACTGGGGTAGTTTCCCAGGGGGGGGGGGAAGGGGGTGTGTGAGATTTTTTTCTTTTTTGGAGGGGTGTGAGATTTTTTTGGGGGGTTATGAGATTTTTTTTGGGGGGTATAAGATTTTTTTTTTTGAGGGGTGGTGGCATGAGAATTTTTTTTTAATATAATGTATGATAATAATAATGATAATATATAATAATATAACAACAATATAATGTAAGATAAGGAAATAAAAGGAAGATAATATATAATAATACATCTATTTAATAATACTAGGAAATAACAATCACAACGAATAATCAAAAACCATCATAACGCTCGCCCTCCCCCCTATCCCACCTGACCTGACCTGACCTCCTCCAGGATCGACGCCCTCTACAAGGAGGAGCTGAAGAGTGCCCCCAGCGCCTCAGAGTCCAGGGAGGTCGTCCTCGAGGTTCCTACCGAGTGGCAAGTGTGGCAAGAGTCCTTCAGGAGGGCGGGACTCCTCACCAACCCTATTCTCAACTTCTTGGCCATTTCTATGCACACTTACCAGCCCATTCTTATGATGTAAGTATGGGGGGCCTTTAAGTACTGTTGTGGGTGAGATGTTAACGTAAGTATTGGTGGTTGTAAGTACTGCTGTGAGATAAGATGTAATGTAAAGTGGTAAGTATGTGAAATAAGATAATATAAGTATCGTGGTCTTAAATACTGATGTGAGATAAAATATAAACAATAGATATGGGTGAAAGATATCCTTACGACCAATCACAATTTACTAATCAAGCCTTTCGCCAATCATAACATACCAGTCACGCAAACGACCAATCACAAGACAGCAATCATTCGAACCGCCAAGCAAATCTAACAGCTAATCACACTCATTCATTTAAATCTAATCATAACTCACCAGTCATCGAAAGCACAACAGGTCAATCCCCAAACCGCCATTCATAAATCGTCAATCACTCAAAGTAACAAATATAACTTCAACCAAACGACCATTCACAACACGCCATTCACCCAAACGACTAATTACGATACTCTAATCATCCGAACAGCCAATTACTACACACCAATAACCCAAACGAACAATTTTGATACTCCAATCACAGGAACAGCCAATCATAACACAACAATCACCCAAACGACCAATTATGAAACTCCAATCACCTGAGCAGCCAATCACAACACAAATAATCCCTCCTATCTCCCCCTCCTTCTCTTCTCCTCCATCCCTCCATTCCCCTCTTTCCCCTTCCTCCTCCCCTCCCCCGCTCCTTTCTCTTCCACTCCCCTCCCCTCCCCTCCCCTCCCTCTCTCTTCCCTCTCTCCCTCTCCTCTCCCTCTCCTTCCCTCTCCTTCCCTCCCTTCCCCCTTCCCTTCCCCCTCTCTCTCCCCTCCTCTCTCCCCTCTCCCCCTCCCTACCTCCCTCCTCCCTCCTCCCATCCTCGTTCCCTCCCTTTCCCCTATCCTCGTCTTCTACCCCTTCCCTTCCCTCTTTCTCCTTCTTTCCCCTTCTCCTTCCTCCTCCCTTCCCTTCCCCTCTCCCTCTTCCCTTCCCCTATTCTCCCTACCCCATCCCCCTTTCCTCCTCCTTCCCTCTCACCTTCCCTCCACCTCCTCTCACCCCCTCCCCTCTCCCCCAACCAGAGAGATGGGGGTCGACTACCTGTACCTGGTGATGCCGAAGCTCCTGACGGCGGCGCAGATGCTGGTGAAGCCCCTGCTGGACTTCGACGTCGACGAGGGCATCCAGCTACTGCAGAAGGAGGAGGTCCTGCCCCCAGCCCTCAAATCCGCGTGGATGCTGTGTGATAATCTGAGCGAGATAAATAAGTGAGTTTGGAGAGTTTTTCAATTTATTTGCGAATCAGAAATATGAAAAGTTGAATGAAAATAGAAAATGTTCATTTTAATCTTTTGTTTTTTCTATTTATTTACGAACCAGAAATATGAAAAAATGGGATGAAAATAGAAAATGTTCTCTATAGTCATTTATTCTATGTATTTACTAGCCAGAAATAAGAAAAAAATAGAATAAAGTAGAAAATATTCTCTATAATCAAGGTTTTAAAATGTTTCTGAACTTCCTCCTCCTCCAGGTTGACCGTCAAGAGCGACCTGCCGCAGCACCTGATCCCACAGGAGTACCGCCACAGCTTCTCGAGCGGCCTGACCCACTGGCTGGCCCTCAGCAAGCACCTGGCCTTCGGGGAGCTGGAGCGCGAGGTGGACCAGGACGAGTTCGTGGCCCTCGAGGACTCGGAGGGCTTCAGCCAGAGCGCCGTGGGCATGGTGGACCTCCTGAGGGCGGTGAGTGGGGGATCGGGTGCTGCTGGGGGATGGGTGCTGGTTTAGGTGTATCTGTATGCGCATTTACGTCCGCATACATATACGTATATACACGTACACACACACACGCTCATTATATGTATGTAAATACACATAAATTCAAACCGTCCATGCATACAAACGACAAATATCCATACATTCCGAAAAAAACTGCATAAACACTAACAAAACCAACCCTTTCCTCTTCCTCATTTT